>CM069859.1:1920866-2492203 GCA_036172795.1 Pelodytes ibericus
ACACGCAGGAAAGAGACTGCATCTAAAGAGATAGACAGGAAAGAGACTGCATCTAAAGAGACACGCGGGAAAGAGACTGCATCTAAAGAGACACGCGGGAAAGAGACTGCATCTAAAGAGATACACGGGAAAGAGACTGCATCTAAAGAGACACGCGGGAAAGAGACTGCATCTAAAGAGACACACGGGAAAGAGACTGCATCTAAAGGGACACGCAGGAAAGAGACTGCATCTAAAGAGACACGCGGGAAAGAGACTGCATCTAAAGAGACACGCAGGAAAGAGACTGCATCTAAAGAGACACGCGGGAAAGAGACTGCATCTAAAGAGACACGCGGGAAAGAGACTGCATCTAAAGAGACACGCGGGAAAGAGACTGCATCTAAAGAGACACGCGGGAAAGAGACTGCATCTAAAGAGATAGACAGGAAAGAGACTGCATCTAAAGAGACACGCAGGAAAGAGACTGCATCTAAAGAGATACACAGGAAAGAGACTGCATCTAAAGAGACACGCAGGAAAGAGACTGCATCTAAAGAGACACGCAGGAAAGAGACTGCATCTAAAGAGATACACAGGAAAGAGACTGCATCTAAAGAGACACGCGGGAAAGAGACTGCATCTAAAGAGATAGACAGGAAAGAGACTGCATCTAAAGAGATACACAGGAAAGAGACTGCATCTAAAGAGACACGCAGGAAAGAGACTGCATCTAAAGAGACATGCGAGTAAGAGACTGCATCTAAAGAGACACGCGAGTAAGAGACTGCATCTAAAGAGACACGCAGGAAAGAGACTGCATCTAAAGATACACGCGGGAAAGAGACTGCATCTAAAGAGACACGCGGGAAAGAGACTGCATCTAAAGAGACACGCAGGAAAGAGACTGCATCTAAAGAGACACGCAGGAAAGAGACTGCATCTAAAGAGACACGCAGGAAAGAGACTGCAGCATCTAAAGAGACACGCAGGAAAGAGACTGCAGCATCTAAAGAGACACGCGAGTAAGAGACTGCATCTAAAGAGGCACACAAGAAAGAGACTGCATCTAAAGAGACACGCAGGAAAGAGACTGCATCTAAAGAGACACGCGAGTAAGAGACTGCATCTAAAGAGACACGCGAGTAAGAGACTGCATCTAAAGAGACACGCGAGTAAGAGACTGCATCTAAAGAGACACGCGAGTAAGAGACTGCATCTAAAGAGACACGCGAGTAAGAGACTGCATCTAAAGAGACACGCGAGTAAGAGACTGCATCTAAAGAGGCACACGGGAAAGAGACTGCATCTAAAGAGACACGCGGGAAAGAGACTGCATCTAAAGAGACACGCGGGAAAGAGACTGCATCTAAAGAGACACGCAGGAAAGAGACTGCATCTAAAGAGACACGCAGGAAAGAGACTGCATCTAAAGAGACACGCGGGAAAGAGACTGCATCTAAAGAGACATGCAGGAAAGAGACTGCATCTAAAGAGACACGCAGGAAAGAGACTGCATCTAACGAGACACGCAGGAAAGAGACTGCATCTAAAGAGACACGCAGGAAAGAGACTGCATCTAAAGAGACACGCGAATAAGAGACTGCATCTAAAGAGACACCCGAGTAAGAGACTGCATCTAAAGAGACACGCAGGAAAGAGACTGCATCTAAAGAGACACGCAGGAAAGAGACTGCATCAAAATAGACATGCTAGTAAGAGACTGCATCTAAAGAGACACGCGGGAAAGAGACTGCATCTAAAGAAACACGCGGGAAAGAGACTGCATCTAAAGAGACACGCAGGAAAGAGACTGCATCTAAAGAGACACGCAGGAAAGAGACTGCATCTAAAGAGACACGCAGCAAAGAGACTGCATCTAAAGAGACACACAGGAAAGAGACTGCATCTAAAGATAAACGCAGGAAAGAGACTGCATCTAAAGAGACACGCAGGAAAGAGACTGCATCTAAAGAGACACGCGGGAAAGAGACTGCATCTAAAGAGACACGCGAGTAAGAGACTGCATCTAAAGAGACACCCGAGTAAGAGACTGCATCTAAAGAGACACGCAGGAAAGAGACTGCATCTAAAGAGACACGCAGGAAAGAGACTGCATCTAAAGAGACACGCAGGAAAGAGACTGCATCTAAAGAGACACGCAGGAAAGAGACTGCATCTAAAGAGACTGCATCTAAAGAGACTTCATCTAAAGAGACACGCAGGAAAGAGACTGCATCTAAAGAGACACGCAGGAAAGAGACTGCATCTAAAGAGACACGCAGGAAAGAGACTGCATCTAAAGAGACACGCGGGAAAGAGACTGTATCTAAAGAGACACGCTGGAAAGAGACTGTATCTAAAGAGATAGACAGGAAAGAGACTGCATCTAAAGAGACATGCGAGTAAGAGACTGCATCTAAAGAGACATGCGAGTAAGAGACTGCATCTAAAGAGACACGCGAGTAAGAGACTGCATCTAAAGAGACACGCGAGTAAGAGACTGCATCTAAAGAGATACACAGGAAAGAGACTGCATCTAAAGAGACACGCGGGAAAGAGACTGTATCTAAAGAGATAGACAGGAAAGAGACTGCATCTAAAGAGATACACGGGAAAGAGACTGCATCTAAAGAGACACGCAGGAAAGAGACTGCATCTAAAGAGATACACAGGAAAGAGACTGCATCTAAAGAGACACGCGGGAAAGAGACTGCATCTAAAGAGACACGCGGGAAAGAGACTGCATCTAAAGAGACACGCGGGAAAGAGACTACATCTAAAGAGACACGCGGGAAAGAGACTGCATCTAAGGAGACACACGGGAAAGAGACTGCATCTAAAGAGACACGCGGGAAAGAGACTGCATCTAAAGAGACACGCAGGAAAGAGACTGCATCTAAAGAGACACGCAGGAAAGAGACTGCATCTAAAGAGACACGCAGGAAAGAGACTGCATCTAAAGAGACACGCAGGAAAGAGACTGCATCTAAAGAGACACGCAGGAAAGAGACTGCATCTAAAGAGACACGCGGGAAAGAGACTGCATCTAAAGAGACACGCAGGAAAGAGACTGCATCTAAAGAGACACGCAGGAAAGAGACTGCATCTAAAGAGACACGCGGGAAAGAGACTGCATCTAAAGAGACACGCGGGAAAGAGACTGCATCTAAAGAGACACGCGGGAAAGAGACTGCATCTAAAGAGACACGCGGGAAAGAGACTGCATCTAAAGAGACACGCGGGAAAGAGACTGCATCTAAAGAGACACGCGGGAAAGAGACTGCATCTAAAGAGACACGCGGGAAAGAGACTGCATCTAAAGAGATACACAGGAAAGAGACTGCATCTAAAGAGATACACAGGAAAGAGACTGCATCTAAAGAGATACACAGGAAAGAGACTGCATCTAAAGAGATACACAGGAAAGAGACTGCATCTAAAGAGACACGCAGGAAAGAGACTGCATCTAAAGAGACACGCAGGAAAGAGACTGCATCTAAAGAGACACGCAGGAAAGAGACTGCATCTAAAGAGACACGCAGGAAAGAGACTGCATCTAAAGAGATACACAGGAAAGAGACTGCATCTAAAGAGACACACAGGAAAGAGACTGCATCTAAAGAGACACGCAGGAAAGAGACTGCATCTAAAGAGACACACAGGAAAGAGACTGCATCTAAAGAGACACGCGGGAAAGAGACTTCATCTAAAGAGGCACGCAGGAAAGAGACTGCATCTAAAGAGACACGCGGGAAAGAGACTGCATCTAAAGATACACGCAGGAAAGAGACTGCATCTAAAGAGACACGCGGGAAAGAGACTGCATCTAAAGAGACACGCGGGAAAGAGACACGCAGGAAAGAGACTGCATCTAAAGAGACACGCAGGAAAGAGACTGCATCTACAGAGACACACAGGAAAGAGACTGCATCTAAAGAGACACGCGGGAAAGAGACTGCATCTAAAGAGACACGCAGGAAAGAGACTGCATCTAAAGAGACACACAGGAAAGAGACTGCATCTAAAGAGACACGCGGGAAAGAGACTGCATCTAAAGAGACACGCAGGAAAGAGACTGCATCTAAAGAGACACGCAGGAAAGAGACTGCATCTAAAGAGACACGCGGGAAAGAGACTTCATCTAAAGAGGCTGCATCTAAAGAGACTTCATCTAAAGAGACACGCGGGAAAGAGACTGCATCTAAAGAGACACGCGGGAAAGAGACTGCATCTAAAGAGATAGACAGGAAAGAGACTGCATCTAAAGAGATACACAGGAAAGAGACTGCATCTAAAGAGACACGCAGGAAAGAGACTGCATCTAAAGAGACACGCAGGAAAGAGACTGCATCTAAAGAGATACACAGGAAAGAGACTGCATCTAAAGAGACACGCAGGAAAGAGACTGCATCTAAAGAGATAGACAGGAAAGAGACTGCATCTAAAGAGACACGCGAGTAAGAGACTGCATCTAAAGAGACACGCAGGAAAGAGACTGCATCTAAAGAGACACGCAGGAAAGAGACTGCATCTAAAGAGATACACAGGAAAGAGACTGCATCTAAAGAGACACGCAGGAAAGAGACTGCATCTAAAGAGACACGCAGGAAAGAGACTGCATCTAAAGAGACACGCAGGAAAGAGACTGCATCTAAAGAGACACGCGGGAAAGAGACTTCATCTAAAGAGGCACACAGGAAAGAGACTGCATCTAAAGAGACACGCAGGAAAGAGACTGCATCTAAAGAGACACGCAGGAAAGAGACTGCATCTAAAGAGACACGCAGGAAAGAGACTGCATCTAAAGAGACACGCAGGAAAGAGACTGCATCTAAAGAGACACGCAGGAAAGAGACTGCATCTAAAGAGACAAGCAGGAAAGAGACTGCATCTAAAGAGACACGCAGGAAAGAGACTGCATCTAAAGAGACACACAGGAAAGAGACTGCATCTAAAGATACACGCGGGAAAGAGACTGCATCTAAAGATACACGCGGGAAAGAGACTGCATCTAAAGAGACACGCGGGAAAGAGACTGCATCTAAAGAGACACGCGGGAAAGAGACTGCATCTAAAGAGACACGCGGGAAAGAGACTGCATCTAAAGAGACACGCGGGAAAGAGACTGCATCTAAAGAGACACGCGGGAAAGAGACTGCATCTAAAGAGACACGCGGGAAAGAGACTGCATCTAAAGAGACACGCAGGAAAGAGACTGCATCTAAAGAGATACGCAGGAAAGAGACTGCATCTAAAGAGACACGCAGGAAAGAGACTGCATCTAAAGAGACACGCAGGAAAGAGACTGCATCTAAAGAGATACGCAGGAAAGAGACTGCATCTAAAGAGACACACAGGAAAGAGACTGCATCTAAAGAGACACACAGGAAAGAGACTGCATCTAAAGAGACACGCAGGAAAGAGACTGCATCTAAAGAGACACGCAGGAAAGAGACTGCATCTAAAGAGACACGCGGGAAAGAGACTTCATCTAAAGAGGCACGCAGGAAAGAGACTGCATCTAAAGAGACACGCAGGAAAGAGACTGCATCTAAAGAGACACACAGGAAAGAGACTGCATCTAAAGAGACACGCAGGAAAGAGACTGCATCTAAAGAGATACACAGGAAAGAGACTGCATCTAAAGAGACACGCAGGAAAGAGACTGCATCTAAAGAGACACGCGGGAAAGAGACTTCATCTAAAGAGGCTGCATCTAAAGAGACTTCATCTAAAGAGACACGCAGGAAAGAGACTGCATCTAAAGAGACACGCAGGAAAGAGACTGCATCTAAAGAGACACACAGGAAAGAGACTGCATCTAAAGAGACACGCAGGAAAGAGACTGCATCTAAAGAGACACGCGGGAAAGAGACTGCATCTAAAGAGACACGCAGGAAAGAGACTGCATCTAAAGAGATAGACAGGAAAGAGACTGCATCTAAAGAGACACGCGGGAAAGAGACTGCATCTAAAGAGACACGCGGGAAAGAGACTGCATCTAAAGAGATACACAGGAAAGAGACTGCATCTAAAGAGACACGCGGGAAAGAGACTGCATCTAAAGAGGCACGCAGGAAAGAGACTGCATCTAAAGAGACACGCAGGAAAGAGACTGCATCTAAAGAGACACGCGGGAAAGAGACTGCATCTAAAGAGACACGCGGGAAAGAGACTGCATCTAAAGAGACACGCGGGAAAGAGACTGCATCTAAAGAGACACGCAGGAAAGAGACTGCATCTAAAGAGACACGCAGGAAAGAGACTGCATCTAAAGAGACACGCAGGAAAGAGACTGCATCTAAAGAGATACACAGGAAAGAGACTGCATCTAAAGAGACACGCACGAAAGAGACTGCATCTAAAGAGACACACAGGAAAGAGACTGCATCTAAAGAGACACGCGGGAAAGAGACTGCATCTAAAGAGACTGCATCTAAAGAGACACACAGGAAAGAGACTGCATCTAAAGAGGCACACAGGAAAGAGACTGCATCTAAAGAGACACGCAGGAAAGAGACTGCATCTAAAGAGACACGCGAGTAAGAGACTGCATCTAAAGAGACACGCAGGAAAGAGACTGCATCTAAAGAGACACGCAGGAAAGAGACTGCATCTAAAGAGATACACAGGAAAGAGACTGCATCTAAAGAGACACGCAGGAAAGAGACTGCATCTAAAGAGACACGCAGGAAAGAGACTGCATCTAAAGAGACACGCAGGAAAGAGACTGCATCTAAAGAGACACGCGGGAAAGAGACTTCATCTAAAGAGGCACACAGGAAAGAGACTGCATCTAAAGAGACACGCAGGAAAGAGACTGCATCTAAAGAGACACGCGGGAAAGAGACTTCATCTAAAGAGGCACACAGGAAAGAGACTGCATCTAAAGAGACACGCAGGAAAGAGACTGCATCTAAAGAGACACGCAGGAAAGAGACTGCATCTAAAGAGACATGCGAGTAAGAGACTGCATCTAAAGAGACACGCGGGAAAGAGACTGCATCTAAAGAGACACGCGGGAAAGAGACTGCATCTAAAGAGACACGCGGGAAAGAGACTGCATCTAAAGAGACACGCGGGAAAGAGACTGCATCTAAAGAGACACGCGGGAAAGAGACTGCATCTAAAGAGATACACAGGAAAGAGACTGTATCTAAAGAGTTGTATTGATGTTTTATATTATTTTGGTTTACTGTTGATGCTGTATATGTTTCCTTGTTTTATTATATTTCTTTTGTTGATGTTTTATATAAGTTCTGTTGATGTTTTATATTTGTTGTGCTGATGTTTTATATTAGTTTTGTTGACTGTTGATGCTGTATATGTTTTATTGTTTTATTATGTTAGTTTTGTTTATGTTTTATATTTGTTGTGTTGATGTTTTATATTAGTTTTGTTGACTGTTGATGCTGTATATGTTTTCTTGATTTATTATATTTGTTTTGTTGATGTTTTATATTTGTTGTGTTGATGTTTTATATTAGTTTTGTTGACTGTTGATGCTGTATATGTTTTATTGTTTTATTATGTTAGTTTTGTTTTATATTCATTTTGTTGACTGTTGATGCTCTATATATGTTTTTTGTTTGGTTATATTGGTTGTGTTGATGTTTTGTATTAGTCGTGTTTATTTTTATATTCGTTTTGTTGACTGTCAATGCTGTATATGTAACAATAAACTAATGGAAATAGAAGAAAATTTGGCATATATTCAAAAAGAGACAGCATGGTATTTTAAAGAAAACATAACATCAGAAATATCAATGGATAAGATATGGGCTGCATATAAGTGTGTGACTCGCGGCCATTTAATTAAAATGGGGGCAGTTAGGAAGAAATTAGAAGGCCCTTCCCTGTGAGAATTGTATATCAACTTAAAAAATAGAACGGATGAAAATAAAGAGACACCTACTATGTCCTTAGCGATACATATAAAAGAACTAAAGATGCAAATAAATAAAAAACTATTGGATGAGATAAAAAATAATTTGGAAAAAATGAATCAAACCTATTACTCCAAGGGTAATAGAGCAGATAAAAATCTTACAGCTAAAATCAAAAAGAGGATCGCTACACGGAGGATCTATAAGATAGTGTATAAGGACAAAGTATTATATGACCCAGAAGAAATAGGGAAGGCTTTCGCAGATTTTTACCAAACTATATATAATCTAGACCCAGGACATAGAGACACCCAGATACAAGAATATCTGGCGACATGCCAGCTTCCAAAAATAAATAATGAGCAACTTAGTATCCTAAACCACCCTATTACTGACCTAGAGGTAAACCTAGCAATAGACAAGATTAAAAAAAACAAGGCACCGGGCCCGGACGGCTTTACGTGTTACTTTTATAAAAAGATGAAGACAGATTTGGGCAAATATATGACACTCTTGTTTAATGAAATAGTTAATGGAGGACAAATGGAACAAGAACTATTGAAAGCAAATATAATACCGATCCCTAAGCCAAATAAAAATACAACGTTAATAGAAAACTATCGCCCAATTTCGCTGATTAATGGCGATATTAAAATTTTCTCGACAATAGTGGCAGAAAGAATTAAGAAGATCATCCCATCCCTTATACATAGTGAACAAGCAGGGTTTATCCCAGGGAGGAAGGCTTCTAACAATATTATAACATTAATAAATTTGATAGATCTAACAAATAAGCGTAAAAATCCAACAGTGATAGTATCACTTGACGCAGAAAAAGCCTTGGATCGAGTTAATTGGGAATATATGTTGAGTACGTTGAGGGCCTTTGGCTTAGAAGGATGGATAGAAAAAGCTATATCGGTGCTATATAATGGCCCATCTGCTAGGATAATTGGAGGGGGGATAAAATCACCCTGGTTCCCGATAAATAATGGTACCCGGCAGGGCTGTATCAGAGGAGTCATATGTGAGGGTAGAGAGTATAAACTCAATTTATATGCAGACGACATCACACTGATTATGACAAATCCGATCAAATCAGTAGATTGTCTCATGGAGGAGATAGCGACCTATGGACAAATCTCAAATTATAAATTGAATGTTTCTAAATCCACCAGTCTTGGCCTTAATCTTGGAATAGAGAAGGAAATGATAAATGCTAAATACGACTTTAAATGGAATAAGGAATACATAGAACATCTGGGAATATTAATTCCTTCTGAAATAAATACAATATCGAAAATAAACTTTGACAGAGTAACAAACCAGATCAGAGAAAGCTTTAAAGCCTGGGTGAATCTTGAAATTTCCTGGTGGGGGCGTATAAACATAATTAAAGCTTACGTGATGCCCAAGTTCATGTATGTCTTTGAAGCATTTCCATGTGATATCCAGAATGTTTATTTAAAAGAGCTCCAAAAGAACTTTATGGATTTCATATGGAAGAAGAAAAAAGCAAGAATTAAAAAAAGAATCCTGTTTCGGGAATTAAATAATGGGGGTCTAGCAATACCAAACATAAAAAAATACCACGATGCCTCCATATTAAAACATATATGTAAATGGTTAGATAAAAAAGATAATTTGGAAGGCTGGATGGATATAGAATCCCACATGACCAAAATCTCTGACCTGTCCTTAATCCCCTGGATAAAAACAAAAACACCTGGGAATGTGTTTTATATTAGAGAGAACAAGACAGTGGAGACTATCCTGAACTTTTGGGACAGATTTAAAAAAGAATATGGCCTAGATTGGGATAAAGTCATAAGAGTAGGAAA
Source organism: Pelodytes ibericus (assembly GCA_036172795.1). Classification (NCBI taxonomy): domain Eukaryota; kingdom Metazoa; phylum Chordata; class Amphibia; order Anura; family Pelodytidae; genus Pelodytes; species Pelodytes ibericus. Next base: position 1,930,576 of record CM069859.1, read on the forward strand.
CCCTTTAAAAACATTGGAATATAACATGGAAGATATAGATATGTCTAGCTGGGTACAAAAGGGTATGGTAAAAATGTCGGATATAATAAAAAATCAGAAAATTATACCATACGCAGAACTTTCTCAAAGATATGGGCTGACATCTACCGATATCTTCAAGTATCTCAGAATAAAAAATTATATCTCAAAAAACAATTGTAGAGAAGATCAGGACATAACTGGGCTCACGATGATGATGTCCGAAGGTCGAAATATAAAAATGTTTTTAAGAAACACAATTTTTAGGGGACAGAAAGTAGAGATATATGAGGATATAGGACGGGTCATAAATAAATGGGAAGTTGAGTTGGCAATTAGAATAGACCCCAAAGTATGGCTCAAAATCATACCAAATATTAAAATAAACATCCATTGCTTAAACCTTATTGAAATGCAGTATAAAATGATGTATAGAACATATCTAGTCCCAACTAGAATGAACAAAATGTATCCAGAGCATGATCCTATGTGTTGGAGAGGTGGAATGCAGTTAGATACTTATGTACATATATGGTGGAGTTGTGGGGAAATACAGAGATTATGGAATTTAGTTTTTTTAATTCTGAGGGAAATACTCCAGATAGACATCCCACTATCCCCAGGGATAGCTCTATTACATCTAGATTGGATACAAATTGGGAAAAATAAGAGATATATGCTTATACATATCTTGATAGCAACAGAAATATTAATTGCAAGAAAATGGAGGAGTAAAGAAGTACCAAACTGGGAACAACTTAAAAAGCAGGTAACATATCAACTCCAAATGGAAGACCAGGGAAAAACAATGCAAAGTAATGGATTAAGAACATGGTTACAATATTTAAATTAATACAATAAATAAGCAATAAACATATCTGAGGAAAACCCTGAAAAGAGACAGATAATGGGGATATATATGAAAGGCGTCCCTTGCCTCCGACCCCCCCCCCCCCCCCCCCCCACTCCCACTCCCCCCCGGCCAAGGATGCGGGCGGTTACGGGTCGGGGGATGGAGAATTGTTAACCTAACGGGTCTGAGTGATACGATGTGATGTTAAATGTAACGGGTACATATAAGAAGTGTGGTTTGCAAACATAAGGATACACTGGGAAGGAAAGCACTCAAGAAGAAAGCATTCAAAACAAAAAAAAAAGAGATCCCTTCCCGTGAGTGTGAAGGAATTCCCCTGTTTGGCGTTGGGGTGACAGTTTGTATTCCCTTGTTTCATGTTGTCAGTTGACTCCCTGTTCTGGGTTCGTGTGGACTGGGGATATAATTTTGCAGCTCTGTTTCAAGATTGCCTGTCAATAAATCTTCAGTTCATCTTTGTTCCCTTCTTTTGACTACGTATGTTTTTTGGAGAGTTTGTGTGTCTACTGAGGGAATTATCCAGGGACACTTTTGAAATTACAGGGGGATTCGTCTACCATAACTACCGAACGGAGGGCTATGTTCACTAGGCTCTGGTGGTTCGGGAGGAAACTACCGATTGAGGTTAAATACACTTGGTTTCCTTACAGTGATGATTAGAAGCTTGAATATGTATCCGTATATTGTATTGTATTTATTGTAATTAATGTATTTTTTGTACTACTTGTATTGTCTTTTTATATGTATATGAAAAAATTGAAAATAATAAATATTTAAAAAAAAAAATGCTGTGAATGATTTCTTGTTTTATTGTATTAATTTTGTTGATGGTTTATATTCGTTTTGTTGACTGGTGATGCTGTATATGTTTTCTTGGTTTATTATATTTGTTTTGTTTACTGTTGATGCTGTACATGTTTTCTTCTTTTATTATATTAGTTTTGTTTACTGTTGATGCTGTACATGTCTTCTTGTTTTATTATATTAGTTTTGTTGATGTTTTATTTTAGTCATGTTGATGTTTTATATTAGTTTTGTTGACTGGCAATGCTGTATATGATTTCTTGCTTTATATTAGTTTTGTTGATGTTTTATATTAGTTCAGTTGACTCTTGATGCTGTATATGTTTTCTTGTTTTATTATCTTAGTTGTATTGATGTTTTATATTAGTTTGGTAGACTGTTGATGCTGTATACATTTTCTTGTTTTATTATATTAGCTGTGTTGTTGTTTTATATTAGTTCTGGTGACTGTCAATGCTGTATATGTTTTCTTTTTTTATTATATTAGTTGTATTGATGTTTTATATTCGTTTGGTAGACTGTTGATGCTGTATATGTTTTCTTGATTTATTATATTAGTTGTGGTGATGTTTTATATTCGTTTTGTTGATGATTTATATTAGTTTGGTTAATGTATTATTTTAGTTGTGTTTACTGTTGATGCTGAATATGTTTTCTTGTTTTATTATATTCGTTTTGTTGATGTTATATATTGGTTCTGTTGATATTTTAGATTCGTTTTGTTGACTGTTGATGCTGTATGTGTTTTTGTATTGATGTTTTATATTTGTTTTGTTGACTGTTGATGCTGTATATGTTTTCTTGTTTTATTATATTAGTTGTGTTGTTATATTATATTAGTTTTGTTGATGATTTATATTAGTTTGGTTGACTGTTGATGCTGTATATGTTTTCTTGTTTTATTATATTAGTTGTGTTGTTCTTTTATATTAATTTTGTTGATTTATATTATTTTGGTTTACTGTTGATGCTGTATTTGTTTCCTTGTTTTATTATATTTCTTTTGTTGATGTTTTATATTGGTTGTGTTGATATTTTATATTAGTTCTGTTGATGCTCTGTGTTTTGCTGTTTTTTTATATTAGTTGTGTTGATGTTTTATATTAGTTTTGTTGACTTTTGATGCTGTATATGTTTTCTTGTGTTAGTTTTGTTGATGTTTTATATTAGTTTTTCTGAATGTTGATGCTGTATATGTTTCCTTGTTTTATTATATTATTTGTGCTGATATTTTATTATATTAGTTTTGTTGACTTTTGATGCTGTATGTGTTTTCTTGTGTTAGTTTTGTTGATGTTTTATATACGTTTTTCTGAATGTTGATGCTGTATATGTTTTGTTGTTTTAATATATTAGTTGTGTTGATGTTTTACATTAGTTTTGTTGACTGTTGATGCTTTATATGTTTTCTTGTTTTAATACATTAGTTTTGTTGACTGTTGATGCTGTATGTGTTTTGTTGTTTTAATATATTAGTTGTGTTGATGTTTTACATTAGTTTTGTTGACTGTTGATGCTGTATGTGTTTTGTTGTTTTAATATATTAGTTGTGTTGATGTTTTACATTAGTTTTGTTGACTGTTGATGCTGTATGTGTTTTGTTGTTTTAATATATTAGTTGTGTTGATGTTTTACATTAGTTTTGTTGACTGTTGATGCTGTATATGTTTTCTTGTTTTATTATATTAGCTGTGTTGATGTTTTACATTAGTTTTGTTGACTTTTGATGCTGTATATGTTTTCTTGTGTTAGTTTTGTTGATGTTTTATATACGTTTTTCTGAATGTTGATGCTGTATATGTTTTCTTGTTTTATTATATTATTTGTGTTGATATTTTATTATATTAGTTTTGTTGACTGTTGATGCTGTATATGTTTTCTTGTTTTATTATATTAGTTGTGTTGATGTTTTACATTAGTTTTGTTGACTGTTGATGCTGTATATGTTTTGTTGTTTTATTATATTAGTTGTGTTGATGTTTTACATTAGTTTTGTTGACTTTTGATGCTGTATATATTTTCTTGTGTTAGTTTTGTTGATGTTTTATATACGTTTTTCTGAATGTTGATGCTGTGTATGTTTTCTTGTTTTATTATATTATTTGTGTTGATATTTTATTATATTAGTTTTGTTGACTGTTGATGCTGTATATGTTTTGTTGTTTTAATATATTAGTTGTGTTGATGTTTTACATTAGTTTTGTTGACTGTTGATGCTGTATATGTTTTCTTGTGTTAGTTTTGTTGATGTTTTATATACGTTTTTCTGAATGTTGATGCTGTGTATGTTTTCTTGTTTTATTATATTATTTGTGTTGATATTTTATTACATTAGTTTTGTTGACTGTTGATGCTGTATATGTTTTCTTGTTTTATTATATTAGTTTTGTTGATGTTTTACATTAGTTTTGTTGACTGTTGATGCTGTATGTGTTTTGTTGTTATATTATATTAGTTTTGTTGACTGTTGATGCTGTATGTGTTTTGTTGTTTTAATACATTAGTTTTGTTGACTGTTGATGCTGTATATGTTTTCTTGTTTTATTATATTAGTTTTGTTGATGTTTTACATTAGTTTTGTTGACTGTTGATGCTGTATGTGTTTTGTTGTTATATTACATTAGTTTTGTTGACTGTTGATGCTGTATGTGTTTTGTTGTTATATTACATTAGTTTTGTTGACTGTTGATGCTGTATGTGTTTTGTTGTTATATTATATTAGTTTTGTTGACTGTTGATGCTGTATATGTTTTGTTGTTTTAATATATTAGTTGTGTTGATGTTTTACATTAGTTTTGTTGACTGTTGATGCTGTATGTGTTTTGTTGTTATATTATATTAGTTTTGTTGACTGTTGATGCTGTATGTGTTTTGTTGTTTTAATACATTAGTTTTGTTGACTGTTGATGCTGTATATGTTTTCTTGTTATATTATATTAGTTTTGTTGATGTTTTACATTAGTTTTGTTGACTGTTGATGCTGTATATGTTTTCTTGTTTTATTATATTAGTTTTGTTGATGTTTTACATTAGTTTTGTTGACTGTTGATGCTGTATATGTTTTCTTGTTTTATTATATTAGTTGTGTTGATGTTTTACATTAGTTTTGTTGACTGTTGATGCTGTATGTGTTTTCCTGTTTTTTTTATTATATTATATTAGCCACACGTGGTCAGCCTGTCTGTAAAGTATGAGCAAAGTTCACTTTCCGATGCCTGTGATTTCCCTGCTCTGCATTTACCTAATCACTGGCATTATAATGCACAACTCATTTAAAGGTTCATTTGGTGGCATGTGCTGCATAAAGCATAGTTTGTGTGTCTTTGTGCTCTCTCCCAGATCAGCTTTAATGCTCTGCACTCCTCCACATGTGATTGTGATTTGTATGATCCTAGGGGTCATTGGTTCTTCCTTCTATATTACATGCCAACTTTGGCCACAAACAGCTTGTTAGTGCCATCTTTCCTCCAGCTTGACAGTGCAATCTTTCCTCCATCTTGACAGTGCCATCTTTCCTCCAGCTTGACAGTGCAATCTTTCCTCCATCTTGACAGTGCCATCTTTCCTCCAGCTTGACAGTGCCATCTTTCCTCCAGCTTGACAGTGCAATCTTTCCTCCATCTTGACAGTGCCATCTTTCCTCCAGCTTTACAGTGCCATCTTTCCTCCAGCATGTCAGTGCCATCTTTCCTCCAGCATGTCAGTGCCATCTTTCCTCCAGCATGTCAGTGCTATCTTTCCTCCAGCATGTCAGTGCCATCTTTCCTCCAGCATGTCAGTGCCATCTTTCCTCCAGGTTGATGGTGCCATATTTCCTCCAGCTTGATGGTGCCATCTTTCCTCCAGCTTGTCTTTGCCATCATTGCCCTCCAAACAACTTCCCAGTGCCATCTTTGTCACCAACAATTTGTCAGTGATATCTTCGGCCCCAAAAAGCTTATAATCGCAGTGTTTGACCCAAAACGTGTCAGTGCTTTGTGTACGTGGCATTCCCTGGTGAATTAGTGTTGAAGCTAACATGCCACTAAAGTATCATTTTCATTTTTGATTCAGTAACAGAAGTTCACCAACAGAAGTTGGTGCCAACTGTCTGGTGTGGGTGGGGGGCATGGGTCTGGTCTATGTATTTGTCTTCACGTACCCATTAGTTAAGGTCCTGTTTCTTGGTGGAATTTGAAGCTGTCAGCGACAGCTGCAGCCAGGATACTACATCTACGGCCAGTAGACGTTTCACAAGTGTATCTGTGCAGGAAGCACAAGGGAATCACATTTAGATGCTTTATAACTGAATGAGGGTAAAAGCATTTATCCCAAACCTTATCCATCGGACACTGTGCTAATTACTGTGAATGTAGAACACAAGGCCGATGTGGATGGATGGCACTGAAGCAGTGATAGTGCCTCTGGGTCACCCATAAGGGATTAGATGTCTGAAGCAAGCAGCTAATTAGTGCCATATGTACCCTACAGAACATCACAGGGAACAAGAGCTGACAGATGCTAATTAGCATATTTAAACCCCTTTGGCAGGTGAAGGGTTTGGTCGAGACAATGCAGAGTGCTCAAAATTCTTCCAAAAAACTAGAACATGGGGCTGGACCCACGAGAGTATCAGATCACAGGTAACATGCGCTTGGTGGGTTATATACCGCAATGTATCAGATCACTGGTAACAAGCGCTTGGTGGGTTATATACCGCAATGTATCAGATCACTGGTAACAAGCGCTTGGTGAGTTATATACCGCAATGTATCAGATCACTGGTAACATGCGCTTGGTGGGTTATATACCGCAATGTATCAGATCACTGGTAACATGCGCTTGGTGGGTTATATACCACAATGTATCAGATCACTGGTAACATGCGCTTGGTGGGTTATATACCGCAATGTATCAGATCACTGGTAACAAGCGCTTGGTGGGTTATATACCGCAATGTATCAGATCACTGGTAACAAGCGCTTGGTGGGTTATATACCGCAATGTATCAGATCACTGGTAACATGCGCTTGGTGGGTTATATACCGCAATGTATCAGATCACAGGTAACATGCGCTTGGTGAGTTATATACCGCATTGTATCAGATCACAGGTAACAAGCGCTTGGTGGGTTATATACCGCAATGTATCAGATCACTGGTAACAAGCGCTTGGTGGGTTATATACCGCAATGTATCAGATCACAGGTAACATGCGCTTGGTGGGTTATATACCGCAATGTATCAGATCACTGGTAACATGCGCTTGGTGGGTTATATACCGCAATGTATCAGATCACAGGTAACATGCGCTTGGTGAGTTATATACCGCAATGTATCAGATCACAGGTAACATGCGCTTGGTGAGTTATATACCGCAATGTATCAGATCACAGGTAACATGCGCTTGGTGAGTTATATACCGCAATGTATCAGATCACAGGTAACAAGCGCTTGGTGAGTTATATACCACAATGTATCAGATCACAGGTAACATGCGCTTGGTGAGTTATATACCGCAATGTATCAGATCACAGGTAACATGCGCTTGGTGGGTTATATACCGCAATGTATCAGATCACAGGTAACAAGCGCTTGGTGGGTTATATACCGCACTGTATCAGATCACTGGTAACATGCGCTTGGTGAGTTATATACCGCATTGTATCAGATCACAGGTAACAAGCGCTTGGTGAGTTATATACCGCATTGTATCAGATCACAGGTAACATGCGCTTGGTGGGTTATATACCGCAATGTATCAGATCACAGGTAACATGCGCTTGGTGAGTTATATACCGCAATGTATCAGATCACAGGTAACAAGCGCTTGGTGGGTTATATACCGCAATGTATCAGATCACAGGTAACATGCGCTTGGTGGGTTATATACCGCAATGTATCAGATCACTGGTAACAAGAGCTTGGTGGGTTATATACCGCAATGTATCAGATCACTGGTAACATGCGCTTGGTGGGTTATATACCGCAATGTATCAGATCACAGGTAACATGCGCTTGGTGGGTTATATACCGCAATGTATCAGATCACAGGTAACAAGCGCTTGGTGAGTTATATACCGCAATGTATCAGATCACAGGTAACAAGCGCTTGGTGAGTTATATACCGCAATGTATCAGATCACAGGTAACATGCGCTTGGTGAGTTATATACCGCAATGTATCAGATCACAGGTAACAAGCGCTTGGTGGGTTATATACCGCAATGTATCAGATCACAGGTAACAAGCGCTTGGTGGGTTATATACCGCAATGTATCAGATCACAGGTAACAAGCGCTTGGTGGGTTATATACCGCAATGTATCAGATCACAGGTAACAAGCGCTTGGTGGGTTATATACCGCAATGTATCAGATCACAGGTAACATGCGCTTGGTGAGTTATATACCGCAATGTATCAGATCACAGGTAACATGCGCTTGGTGGGTTATATACCGCAATGTATCAGATCACAGGTAACAAGCGCTTGGTGGGTTATATACCGCAATGTATCAGATCACAGGTAACAAGCGCTTGGTGGGTTATATACCGCAATGTATCAGATCACAGGTAACATGCGCTTGGTGAGTTATATACCGCATTGTATCAGATCACAGGTAACAAGCGCTCGGTGAGTTATATACCGCAATGTATCAGATCACAGGTAACAAGAGCTTGGTGAGTTATATACCGCAATGTATCAGATCACAGGTAACAAGCGCTTGGTGGGTTATATACCGCAATGTATCAGATCACAGGTAACAAGCGCTTGGTGAGTTATATACCGCAATGTATCAGATCACTGGTAACAAGCGCTTGGTGGGTTATATACCGCAATGTATCAGATCACAGGTAACATGCGCTTGGTGGGTTATATACCACAATGTATCAGATCACAGGTAACATGCGCTTGGTGGGTTATATACCACAATGTATCAGATCACTGGTAACAAGAGCTTGGTGGGTTATATACCGCAATGTATCAGATCACAGGTAACAAGAGCTTGGTGAGTTATATACCGCAATGTATCAGATCACTGGTAACAAGCGCTTGGTGGGTTATATACCGCAATGTATCAGATCACAGGTAACATGCGCTTGGTGGGTTATATACCGCAATGTATCAGATCACAGGTAACATGCGCTTGGTGGGTTATATACCGCAATGTATCAGATCACAGGTAACAAGCGCTTGGTAGGTTATATACCGCAATGTATCAGATCACAGGTAACATGCGCTTGGTGGGTTATATACCGCAATGTATCATATCACAGGTAACATACGCTTGGTGGGTTATATACCGCAATGTATCAGATCACAGGTAACATGCGCTTGGTGAGTTATATACCGCAATGTATCAGATCACAGGTAACAAGAGCTTGGTGAGTTATATACCGCAATGTATCAGATCACAGGTAACATGCGCTTGGTGAGTTATATACCGCAATGTATCAGATCACAGGTAACAAGAGCTTGGTGGGTTATATACCGCAATGTATCAGATCACAGGTAACAAGAGCTTGGTGAGTTATATACCGCAATGTATCAGATCACTGGTAACAAGCGCTTGGTGGGTTATATACCGCAATGTATCAGATCACAGGTAACATGCGCTTGGTGGGTTATATACCGCAATGTATCAGATCACAGGTAACATGCGCTTGGTGAGTAATATACCGCAATGTATCAGATCACTGGTAACAAGCGCTTGGTGGGTTATATACCGCAATGTATCAGATCACTGGTAACAAGCGCTTGGTGAGTTATATATCGCAATGTATCAGATCACAGGTAAGAGCTTGGTGAGTTATATACCGCAATGTATCAGATCACAGGTAACAAGAGCTTGGTGGGTTATATACCGCAATGTATCAGATCACAGGTAACAAGCGCTTGGTGGGTTATATACCGCAATGTATCAGATCACTGGTAACATGCGCTTGGTGGGTTATATACCGCAATGTATCAGATCACTGGTAACAAGCGCTTGGTGAGTTATATACCGCAATGTATCAGATCACAGGTAACAAGCGCTTGGTGGGTTATATACCGCAATGTATCAGATCACAGGTAACAAGAGCTTGGTGGGTTATATACCGCAATGTATCAGATCACTGGTAACATGCGCTTGGTGGGTTATATACCGCAATGTATCAGATCACAGGTAACAAGCGCTTGGTGGGTTATATACCGCAATGTATCAGATCACAGGTAACAAGCGCTTGGTGGGTTATATACCGCAATGTATCAGATCACAGGTAACAAGAGCTTGATGGGTTATATACCGCATTGTATCAGATCACAGGTAACAAGAGCTTGGTGAGTTATATACCGCAATGTATCAGATCACTGGTAACAAGCGCTTGGTGGGTTATATACCACAATGTATCAGATCACAGGTAACAAGCACTTGGTGGGTTATATACCACAATGTATCAGATCACTGGTAACAAGCGCTTGGTGAGTTATATACCGCAATGTATCAGATCACTGGTAACATGCGCTTGGTGAGTTATATACCGCAATGTATCAGATCACAGGTAACATGCGCTTGGTGGGTTATATACCGCAATGTATCAGATCACAGGTAACATGCGCTTGGTGGGTTATATACCGCAATGTATCAGATCACAGGTAACAAGAGCTTGGTGGGTTATATACTGCAATGTATCAGATCACAGGTAAGAGCTTGGCGGGTTATATACCGCAATGTATCAGATCACAGGTAACATGCGCTTGGTGGGTTATATACCGCAATGTATCAGATCACAGGTAACAAACGCTTGGTGAGTTATATACCGCAATGTATCAGATCACAGGTAACAAGAGCTTGGTGGGTTATATACCGCAATGTATCAGATCACAGGTAACAAGCGCTTGGTGGGTTATATACCGCAATGTATCAGATCACAGGTAACAAGCGCTTGGTGGGTTATATACCGCAATGTATCAGATCACAGGTAACAAGAGCTTGGTGGGTTATATACCGCAATGTATCAGATCACTGGTAACAAGCGCTTGGTGAGTTATATACCGCAATGTATCAGATCACAGGTAACAAGCGCTTGGTGGGTTATATACCGCAATGTATCAGATCACAGGTAACAAGAGCTTGGTGGGTTATATACCGCAATGTATCAGATCACTGGTAACATGCGCTTGGTGGGTTATATACCGCAATGTATCAGATCACAGGTAACAAGCGCTTGGTGGGTTATATACCGCAATGTATCAGATCACAGGTAACAAGCGCTTGGTGGGTTATATACCGCAATGTACCAGATCACAGGTAACAAGAGCTTGATGGGTTATATACCGCATTGTATCAGATCACAGGTAACAAGAGCTTGGTGAGTTATATACTGCAATGTATCAGATCACTGGTAACAAGCGCTTGGTGGGTTATATACCACAATGTATCAGATCACAGGTAACAAGCGCTTGGTGGGTTATATACCACAATGTATCAGATCACTGGTAACAAGCGCTTGGTGAGTTATATACCGCAATGTATCAGATCACAGGTAACATGCGCTTGGTGAGTTATATACCGCAATGTATCAGATCACAGGTAACAAGCGCTTGGTGGGTTATATACCGCAATGTATCAGATCACAGGTAACAAGCGCTTGGTGAGTTATATACCGCAATGTATCAGATCACAGGTAACAAGCGCTTGGTGAGTTATATACCGCAATGTATCAGATCACAGGTAACATGCGCTTGGTGAGTTATATACCGCAATGTATCAGATCACAGGTAACAAGCGCTTGGTGGGTTATATACCGCAATGTATCAGATCACAGGTAACAAGCGCTTGGTGGGTTATATACCGCAATGTATCAGATCACAGGTAACAAGCGCTTGGTGGGTTATATACCGCAATGTATCAGATCACAGGTAACATGCGCTTGGTGAGTTATATACCGCAATGTATCAGATCACAGGTAACATGCGCTTGGTGGGTTATATACCGCAATGTATCAGATCACAGGTAACAAGCGCTTGGTGGGTTATATACCGCAATGTATCAGATCACAGGTAACAAGCGCTTGGTGGGTTATATACCGCAATGTATCAGATCACAGGTAACATGCGCTTGGTGAGTTATATACCGCATTGTATCAGATCACAGGTAACAAGAGCTTGGTGAGTTATATACCGCAATGTATCAGATCACAGGTAACAAGCGCTTGGTGGGTTATATACCGCAATGTATCAGATCACAGGTAACAAGCGCTTGGTGAGTTATATACCGCAATGTATCAGATCACTGGTAACAAGCGCTTGGTGGGTTATATACCGCAATGTATCAGATCACAGGTAACATGCGCTTGGTGGGTTATATACCACAATGTATCAGATCACAGGTAACATGCGCTTGGTGGGTTATATACCACAATGTATCAGATCACTGGTAACAAGAGCTTGGTGGGTTATATACCGCAATGTATCAGATCACAGGTAACATGCGCTTGGTGGGTTATATACCGCAATGTATCAGATCACAGGTAACAAGAGCTTGGTGAGTTATATACCGCAATGTATCAGATCACTGGTAACAAGCGCTTGGTGGGTTATATACCGCAATGTATCAGATCACAGGTAACATGCGCTTGGTGGGTTATATACCGCAATGTATCAGATCACAGGTAACATGCGCTTGGTGGGTTATATACCGCAATGTATCAGATCACAGGTAACAAGCGCTTGGTGGGTTATATACCGCAATGTATCAGATCACAGGTAACATGCGCTTGGTGGGTTATATACCGCAATGTATCATATCACAGGTAACATACGCTTGGTGGGTTATATACCGCAATGTATCAGATCACAGGTAACATGCGCTTGGTGAGTTATATACCGCAATGTATCAGATCACAGGTAACAAGAGCTTGGTGAGTTATATACCGCAATGTATCAGATCACAGGTAACATGCGCTTGGTGAGTTATATACCGCAATGTATCAGATCACAGGTAACAAGAGCTTGGTGGGTTATATACCGCAATGTATCAGATCACAGGTAACAAGAGCTTGGTGAGTTATATACCGCAATGTATCAGATCACTGGTAACAAGCGCTTGGTGGGTTATATACCGCAATGTATCAGATCACAGGTAACATGCGCTTGGTGGGTTATATACCGCAATGTATCAGATCACAGGTAACATGCGCTTGGTGAGTTATATACCGCAATGTATCAGATCACTGGTAACAAGCGCTTGGTGGGTTATATACCGCAATGTATCAGATCACTGGTAACAAGCGCTTGGTGAGTTATATATCGCAATGTATCAGATCACAGGTAAGAGCTTGGTGAGTTATATACCGCAATGTATCAGATCACAGGTAACAAGAGCTTGGTGGGTTATATACCGCAATGTATCAGATCACAGGTAACAAGCGCTTGGTGGGTTATATACCGCAATGTATCAGATCACTGGTAACATGCGCTTGGTGGGTTATATACCGCAATGTATCAGATCACTGGTAACAAGCGCTTGGTGAGTTATATACCGCAATGTATCAGATCACAGGTAACAAGCGCTTGGTGGGTTATATACCGCAATGTATCAGATCACAGGTAACAAGAGCTTGGTGGGTTATATACCGCAATGTATCAGATCACTGGTAACATGCGCTTGGTGGGTTATATACCGCAATGTATCAGATCACAGGTAACAAGCGCTTGGTGGGTTATATACCGCAATGTATCAGATCACAGGTAACAAGCGCTTGGTGGGTTATATACCGCAATGTATCAGATCACAGGTAACAAGAGCTTGATGGGTTATATACCGCATTGTATCAGATCACAGGTAACAAGAGCTTGGTGAGTTATATACCGCAATGTATCAGATCACTGGTAACAAGCGCTTGGTGGGTTATATACCACAATGTATCAGATCACAGGTAACAAGCACTTGGTGGGTTATATACCACAATGTATCAGATCACTGGTAACAAGCGCTTGGTGAGTTATATACCGCAATGTATCAGATCACTGGTAACATGCGCTTGGTGAGTTATATACCGCAATGTATCAGATCACAGGTAACATGCGCTTGGTGGGTTATATACCGCAATGTATCAGATCACAGGTAACATGCGCTTGGTGGGTTATATACCGCAATGTATCAGATCACAGGTAACAAGAGCTTGGTGGGTTATATACCGCAATGTATCAGATCACAGGTAAGAGCTTGGCGGGTTATATACCGCAATGTATCAGATCACAGGTAACATGCGCTTGGTGGGTTATATACCGCAATGTATCAGATCACAGGTAACAAACGCTTGGTGAGTTATATACCGCAATGTATCAGATCACAGGTAACAAGAGCTTGGTGGGTTATATACCGCAATGTATCAGATCACAGGTAACAAGCGCTTGGTGGGTTATATACCGCAATGTATCAGATCACAGGTAACAAGCGCTTGGTGGGTTATATACCGCAATGTATCAGATCACAGGTAACAAGAGCTTGGTGGGTTATATACCGCAATGTATCAGATCACTGGTAACAAGCGCTTGGTGAGTTATATACCGCAATGTATCAGATCACAGGTAACAAGCGCTTGGTGGGTTATATACCGCAATGTATCAGATCACAGGTAACAAGAGCTTGGTGGGTTATATACCGCAATGTATCAGATCACTGGTAACATGCGCTTGGTGGGTTATATACCGCAATGTATCAGATCACAGGTAACAAGCGCTTGGTGGGTTATATACCGCAATGTATCAGATCACAGGTAACAAGCGCTTGGTGGGTTATATACCGCAATGTATCAGATCACAGGTAACAAGAGCTTGATGGGTTATATACCGCATTGTATCAGATCACAGGTAACAAGAGCTTGGTGAGTTATATACTGCAATGTATCAGATCACTGGTAACAAGCGCTTGGTGGGTTATATACCACAATGTATCAGATCACTGGTAACAAGCGCTTGGTGGGTTATATACCACAATGTATCAGATCACAGGTAACAAGCGCTTGGTGGGTTATATACCACAATGTATCAGATCACTGGTAACAAGCGCTTGGTGAGTTATATACCGCAATGTATCAGATCACTGGTAACATGCGCTTGGTGAGTTATATACCGCAATGTATCAGATCACAGGTAACATGCGCTTGGTGGGTTATATACCGCAATGTATCAGATCACAGGTAACATGCGCTTGGTGGGTTATATACCGCAATGTATCAGATCACAGGTAACAAACGCTTGGTGAGTTATATACCGCAATGTATCAGATCACAGGTAACAAGAGCTTGGTGGGTTATATACCGCAATGTATCAGATCACAGGTAACAAGAGCTTGGTGGGTTATATACCGCAATGTATCAGATCACAGGTAACAAACGCTTGGTGAGTTATATACCGCAATGTATCAGATCACAGGTAACAAGAGCTTGGTGGGTTATATACCGCAATGTATCAGATCACAGGTAACAAGAGCTTGGTGGGTTATATACCGCAATGTATCAGATCACAGGTAACATGCGCTTGGTGGGTTATATACCGCAATGTATCAGATCACAGGTAACAAGAGCTTGGTGGGTTATATACCGCAATGTATCAGATCACAGGTAACATGCGCTTGGTGAGTTATATACCGCAATGTATCAGATCACAGGTAACAAGAGCTTGGTGGGTTATATACCGCAATGTATCAGATCACGGGTAACATGCGCTTGGTGAGTTATATACCGCAATGTATCAGATCACAGGTAACAAGCGCTTGGTGAGTTATATACC
Organism: Pelodytes ibericus; assembly: GCA_036172795.1. NCBI lineage: Eukaryota > Metazoa > Chordata > Amphibia > Anura > Pelodytidae > Pelodytes > Pelodytes ibericus. Next base: position 1,946,028 of record CM069859.1, read on the forward strand.
GCAATGTATCAGATCACAGGTAACATGCGCTTGGTGAGTTATATACCGCAATGTATCAGATCACAGGTAACATGCGCTTGGTGAGTTATATACCGCAATGTATCAGATCACAGGTAACAAGCGCTTGGTGAGTTATATACCGCAATGTATCAGATCACAGGTAACATGCGCTTGGTGAGTTATATACCGCAATGTATCAGATCACAGGTAACAAGAGCTTGGTGGGTTATATACCGCAATGTATCAGATCACAGGTAACATGCGCTTGGTGGGTTATATACTGCAATGTATCAGATCACAGGTAACAAGAGCTTGGTGAGTTATATACCGCAATGTATCAGATCACAGGTAACATGCGCTTGGTGGGTTATATACCGCAATGTATCAGATCACTGGTAACAAGAGCTTGGTGGGTTATATACCGCAATGTATCAGATCACTGGTAACATGCGCTTGGTGGGTTATATACCGCAATGTATCAGATCACAGGTAACAAGAGCTTGGTGAGTTATATACCGCAATGTATCAGATCACAGGTAACATGCGCTTGGTGGGTTATATACCGCAATGTATCAGATCAAAGGTAACATGCGCTTGGTGGGTTATATACCGCAATGTATCAGATCACAGGTAACAAGCGCTTGGTGGGTTATATACCGCAATGTATCAGATCACGGGTAACATGCGCTTGGTGAGTTATATACCGCAATGTATCAGATCACAGGTAACAAGCGCTTGGTGAGTTATATACCGCAATGTATCAGATCACAGGTAACATGCGCTTGGTGAGTTATATACCGCAATGTATCAGATCACAGGTAACATGCGCTTGGTGAGTTATATACCGCAATGTATCAGATCACAGGTAACAAGCGCTTGGTGAGTTATATACCGCAATGTATCAGATCACAGGTAACATGCGCTTGGTGAGTTATATACCGCAATGTATCAGATCACAGGTAACAAGAGCTTGGTGGGTTATATACCGCAATGTATCAGATCACAGGTAACATGCGCTTGGTGGGTTATATACTGCAATGTATCAGATCACAGGTAACAAGAGCTTGGTGAGTTATATACCGCAATGTATCAGATCACAGGTAACATGCGCTTGGTGGGTTATATACCGCAATGTATCAGATCACTGGTAACAAGAGCTTGGTGGGTTATATACCGCAATGTATCAGATCACTGGTAACATGCGCTTGGTGGGTTATATACCGCAATGTATCAGATCACAGGTAACAAGAGCTTGGTGGGTTATATACCGCAATGTATCAGATAACTGGTAACAAGAGCTTGGTGGGTTATATACCGCAATGTATCAGATCACAGGTAACATGCGCTTGGTGGGTTATATACCGCAATGTATCAGATCACAGGTAACAAGAGCTTGGTGAGTTATATACCGCAATGTATCAGATCACAGGTAACATGCGCTTGGTGGGTTATATACCGCAATGTATCAGATCACAGGTAACATGCGCTTGGTGGGTTATATACCGCAATGTATCAGATCACAGGTAACAAGCGCTTGGTGGGTTATATACCGCAATGTATCAGATCACAGGTAACATGCGCTTGGTGAGTTATATACCGCAATGTATCAGATCACAGGTAACATGCGCTTGGTGGGTTATATACCGCAATGTATCAGATCACAGGTAACAAGCGCTTGGTGGGTTATATACCGCAATGTATCAGATCACAGGTAACAAGCGCTTGGTGGGTTATATACCGCAATGTATCAGATCACAGGTAACATGTGCTTGGTGAGTTATATACCGCATTGTATCAGATCACAGGTAACAAGAGCTTGGTGAGTTATATACCGCAATGTATCAGATCACAGGTAACAAGCGCTTGGTGGGTTATATACCGCAATGTATCAGATCACAGGTAACAAGCGCTTGGTGAGTTATATACCGCAATGTATCAGATCACTGGTAACAAGCGCTTGGTGGGTTATATACCGCAATGTATCAGATCACAGGTAACATGCGCTTGGTGGGTTATATACCACAATGTATCAGATCACAGGTAACATGCGCTTGGTGGGTTATATACCACAATGTATCAGATCACTGGTAACAAGAGCTTGGTGGGTTATATACCGCAATGTATCAGATCACAGGTAACATGCGCTTGGTGGGTTATATACCGCAATGTATCAGATCACAGGTAACAAGAGCTTGGTGAGTTATATACCGCAATGTATCAGATCACTGGTAACAAGCGCTTGGTGGGTTATATACCGCAATGTATCAGATCACAGGTAACATGCGCTTGGTGGGTTATATACCGCAATGTATCAGATCACAGGTAACATGCGCTTGGTGGGTTATATACCGCAATGTATCAGATCACAGGTAACAAGCGCTTGGTGGGTTATATACCGCAATGTATCAGATCACAGGTAACATGCGCTTGGTGGGTTATATACCGCAATGTATCATATCACAGGTAACATACGCTTGGTGGGTTATATACCGCAATGTATCAGATCACAGGTAACATGCGCTTGGTGAGTTATATACCGCAATGTATCAGATCACAGGTAACAAGAGCTTGGTGAGTTATATACCGCAATGTATCAGATCACAGGTAACATGCGCTTGGTGAGTTATATACCGCAATGTATCAGATCACAGGTAACAAGAGCTTGGTGGGTTATATACCGCAATGTATCAGATCACAGGTAACAAGAGCTTGGTGAGTTATATACCGCAATGTATCAGATCACTGGTAACAAGCGCTTGGTGGGTTATATACCGCAATGTATCAGATCACAGGTAACATGCGCTTGGTGGGTTATATACCGCAATGTATCAGATCACAGGTAACATGCGCTTGGTGAGTTATATACCGCAATGTATCAGATCACTGGTAACAAGCGCTTGGTGGGTTATATACCGCAATGTATCAGATCACTGGTAACAAGCGCTTGGTGAGTTATATATCGCAATGTATCAGATCACAGGTAAGAGCTTGGTGAGTTATATACCGCAATGTATCAGATCACAGGTAACAAGAGCTTGGTGGGTTATATACCGCAATGTATCAGATCACAGGTAACAAGCGCTTGGTGGGTTATATACCGCAATGTATCAGATCACTGGTAACATGCGCTTGGTGGGTTATATACCGCAATGTATCAGATCACTGGTAACAAGCGCTTGGTGAGTTATATACCGCAATGTATCAGATCACAGGTAACAAGCGCTTGGTGGGTTATATACCGCAATGTATCAGATCACAGGTAACAAGAGCTTGGTGGGTTATATACCGCAATGTATCAGATCACTGGTAACATGCGCTTGGTGGGTTATATACCGCAATGTATCAGATCACAGGTAACAAGCGCTTGGTGGGTTATATACCGCAATGTATCAGATCACAGGTAACAAGCGCTTGGTGGGTTATATACCGCAATGTATCAGATCACAGGTAACAAGAGCTTGATGGGTTATATACCGCATTGTATCAGATCACAGGTAACAAGAGCTTGGTGAGTTATATACCGCAATGTATCAGATCACTGGTAACAAGCGCTTGGTGGGTTATATACCACAATGTATCAGATCACAGGTAACAAGCACTTGGTGGGTTATATACCACAATGTATCAGATCACTGGTAACAAGCGCTTGGTGAGTTATATACCGCAATGTATCAGATCACTGGTAACATGCGCTTGGTGAGTTATATACCGCAATGTATCAGATCACAGGTAACATGCGCTTGGTGGGTTATATACCGCAATGTATCAGATCACAGGTAACATGCGCTTGGTGGGTTATATACCGCAATGTATCAGATCACAGGTAACAAGAGCTTGGTGGGTTATATACCGCAATGTATCAGATCACAGGTAAGAGCTTGGCGGGTTATATACCGCAATGTATCAGATCACAGGTAACATGCGCTTGGTGGGTTATATACCGCAATGTATCAGATCACAGGTAACAAACGCTTGGTGAGTTATATACCGCAATGTATCAGATCACAGGTAACAAGAGCTTGGTGGGTTATATACCGCAATGTATCAGATCACAGGTAACAAGCGCTTGGTGGGTTATATACCGCAATGTATCAGATCACAGGTAACAAGCGCTTGGTGGGTTATATACCGCAATGTATCAGATCACAGGTAACAAGAGCTTGGTGGGTTATATACCGCAATGTATCAGATCACTGGTAACAAGCGCTTGGTGAGTTATATACCGCAATGTATCAGATCACAGGTAACAAGCGCTTGGTGGGTTATATACCGCAATGTATCAGATCACAGGTAACAAGAGCTTGGTGGGTTATATACCGCAATGTATCAGATCACTGGTAACATGCGCTTGGTGGGTTATATACCGCAATGTATCAGATCACAGGTAACAAGAGCTTGGTGGGTTATATACCGCAATGTATCAGATCACAGGTAACATGCGCTTGGTGGGTTATATACTGCAATGTATCAGATCACAGGTAACAAGAGCTTGGTGAGTTATATACCGCAATGTATCAGATCACAGGTAACATGCGCTTGGTGGGTTATATACCGCAATGTATCAGATCACTGGTAACAAGAGCTTGGTGGGTTATATACCGCAATGTATCAGATCACTGGTAACATGCGCTTGGTGGGTTATATACCGCAATGTATCAGATCACAGGTAACAAGAGCTTGGTGGGTTATATACCGCAATGTATCAGATCACAGGTAACATGCGCTTGGTGGGTTATATACTGCAATGTATCAGATCACAGGTAACAAGAGCTTGGTGAGTTATATACCGCAATGTATCAGATCACAGGTAACATGCGCTTGGTGGGTTATATACCGCAATGTATCAGATCACTGGTAACAAGAGCTTGGTGGGTTATATACCGCAATGTATCAGATCACTGGTAACAAGCGCTTGGTGGGTTATATACCGCAATGTATCAGATCACTGGTAACAAGCGCTTGGTGAGTTATATACCGCAATGTATCAGATCACTGGTAACATGCGCTTGGTGGGTTATATACCGCAATGTATCAGATCACTGGTAACATGCGCTTGGTGGGTTATATACCACAATGTATCAGATCACTGGTAACATGCGCTTGGTGGGTTATATACCGCAATGTATCAGATCACTGGTAACAAGCGCTTGGTGGGTTATATACCGCAATGTATCAGATCACTGGTAACAAGCGCTTGGTGGGTTATATACCGCAATGTATCAGATCACTGGTAACATGCGCTTGGTGGGTTATATACCGCAATGTATCAGATCACAGGTAACATGCGCTTGGTGAGTTATATACCGCATTGTATCAGATCACAGGTAACAAGCGCTTGGTGGGTTATATACCGCAATGTATCAGATCACTGGTAACAAGCGCTTGGTGGGTTATATACCGCAATGTATCAGATCACAGGTAACATGCGCTTGGTGGGTTATATACCGCAATGTATCAGATCACTGGTAACATGCGCTTGGTGGGTTATATACCGCAATGTATCAGATCACAGGTAACATGCGCTTGGTGAGTTATATACCGCAATGTATCAGATCACAGGTAACATGCGCTTGGTGAGTTATATACCGCAATGTATCAGATCACAGGTAACATGCGCTTGGTGAGTTATATACCGCAATGTATCAGATCACAGGTAACAAGCGCTTGGTGAGTTATATACCACAATGTATCAGATCACAGGTAACATGCGCTTGGTGAGTTATATACCGCAATGTATCAGATCACAGGTAACATGCGCTTGGTGGGTTATATACCGCAATGTATCAGATCACAGGTAACAAGCGCTTGGTGGGTTATATACCGCACTGTATCAGATCACTGGTAACATGCGCTTGGTGAGTTATATACCGCATTGTATCAGATCACAGGTAACAAGCGCTTGGTGAGTTATATACCGCATTGTATCAGATCACAGGTAACATGCGCTTGGTGGGTTATATACCGCAATGTATCAGATCACAGGTAACATGCGCTTGGTGAGTTATATACCGCAATGTATCAGATCACAGGTAACAAGCGCTTGGTGGGTTATATACCGCAATGTATCAGATCACAGGTAACATGCGCTTGGTGGGTTATATACCGCAATGTATCAGATCACTGGTAACAAGAGCTTGGTGGGTTATATACCGCAATGTATCAGATCACTGGTAACATGCGCTTGGTGGGTTATATACCGCAATGTATCAGATCACAGGTAACATGCGCTTGGTGGGTTATATACCGCAATGTATCAGATCACAGGTAACAAGCGCTTGGTGAGTTATATACCGCAATGTATCAGATCACAGGTAACAAGCGCTTGGTGAGTTATATACCGCAATGTATCAGATCACAGGTAACATGCGCTTGGTGAGTTATATACCGCAATGTATCAGATCACAGGTAACAAGCGCTTGGTGGGTTATATACCGCAATGTATCAGATCACAGGTAACAAGCGCTTGGTGGGTTATATACCGCAATGTATCAGATCACAGGTAACAAGCGCTTGGTGGGTTATATACCGCAATGTATCAGATCACAGGTAACAAGCGCTTGGTGGGTTATATACCGCAATGTATCAGATCACAGGTAACATGCGCTTGGTGAGTTATATACCGCAATGTATCAGATCACAGGTAACATGCGCTTGGTGGGTTATATACCGCAATGTATCAGATCACAGGTAACAAGCGCTTGGTGGGTTATATACCGCAATGTATCAGATCACAGGTAACAAGCGCTTGGTGGGTTATATACCGCAATGTATCAGATCACAGGTAACATGCGCTTGGTGAGTTATATACCGCATTGTATCAGATCACAGGTAACAAGCGCTCGGTGAGTTATATACCGCAATGTATCAGATCACAGGTAACAAGAGCTTGGTGAGTTATATACCGCAATGTATCAGATCACAGGTAACAAGCGCTTGGTGGGTTATATACCGCAATGTATCAGATCACAGGTAACAAGCGCTTGGTGAGTTATATACCGCAATGTATCAGATCACTGGTAACAAGCGCTTGGTGGGTTATATACCGCAATGTATCAGATCACAGGTAACATGCGCTTGGTGGGTTATATACCACAATGTATCAGATCACAGGTAACATGCGCTTGGTGGGTTATATACCACAATGTATCAGATCACTGGTAACAAGAGCTTGGTGGGTTATATACCGCAATGTATCAGATCACAGGTAACAAGAGCTTGGTGAGTTATATACCGCAATGTATCAGATCACTGGTAACAAGCGCTTGGTGGGTTATATACCGCAATGTATCAGATCACAGGTAACATGCGCTTGGTGGGTTATATACCGCAATGTATCAGATCACAGGTAACATGCGCTTGGTGGGTTATATACCGCAATGTATCAGATCACAGGTAACAAGCGCTTGGTAGGTTATATACCGCAATGTATCAGATCACAGGTAACATGCGCTTGGTGGGTTATATACCGCAATGTATCATATCACAGGTAACATACGCTTGGTGGGTTATATACCGCAATGTATCAGATCACAGGTAACATGCGCTTGGTGAGTTATATACCGCAATGTATCAGATCACAGGTAACAAGAGCTTGGTGAGTTATATACCGCAATGTATCAGATCACAGGTAACATGCGCTTGGTGAGTTATATACCGCAATGTATCAGATCACAGGTAACAAGAGCTTGGTGGGTTATATACCGCAATGTATCAGATCACAGGTAACAAGAGCTTGGTGAGTTATATACCGCAATGTATCAGATCACTGGTAACAAGCGCTTGGTGGGTTATATACCGCAATGTATCAGATCACAGGTAACATGCGCTTGGTGGGTTATATACCGCAATGTATCAGATCACAGGTAACATGCGCTTGGTGAGTAATATACCGCAATGTATCAGATCACTGGTAACAAGCGCTTGGTGGGTTATATACCGCAATGTATCAGATCACTGGTAACAAGCGCTTGGTGAGTTATATATCGCAATGTATCAGATCACAGGTAAGAGCTTGGTGAGTTATATACCGCAATGTATCAGATCACAGGTAACAAGAGCTTGGTGGGTTATATACCGCAATGTATCAGATCACAGGTAACAAGCGCTTGGTGGGTTATATACCGCAATGTATCAGATCACTGGTAACATGCGCTTGGTGGGTTATATACCGCAATGTATCAGATCACTGGTAACAAGCGCTTGGTGAGTTATATACCGCAATGTATCAGATCACAGGTAACAAGCGCTTGGTGGGTTATATACCGCAATGTATCAGATCACAGGTAACAAGAGCTTGGTGGGTTATATACCGCAATGTATCAGATCACTGGTAACATGCGCTTGGTGGGTTATATACCGCAATGTATCAGATCACAGGTAACAAGCGCTTGGTGGGTTATATACCGCAATGTATCAGATCACAGGTAACAAGCGCTTGGTGGGTTATATACCGCAATGTATCAGATCACAGGTAACAAGAGCTTGATGGGTTATATACCGCATTGTATCAGATCACAGGTAACAAGAGCTTGGTGAGTTATATACCGCAATGTATCAGATCACTGGTAACAAGCGCTTGGTGGGTTATATACCACAATGTATCAGATCACAGGTAACAAGCACTTGGTGGGTTATATACCACAATGTATCAGATCACTGGTAACAAGCGCTTGGTGAGTTATATACCGCAATGTATCAGATCACTGGTAACATGCGCTTGGTGAGTTATATACCGCAATGTATCAGATCACAGGTAACATGCGCTTGGTGGGTTATATACCGCAATGTATCAGATCACAGGTAACATGCGCTTGGTGGGTTATATACCGCAATGTATCAGATCACAGGTAACAAGAGCTTGGTGGGTTATATACTGCAATGTATCAGATCACAGGTAAGAGCTTGGCGGGTTATATACCGCAATGTATCAGATCACAGGTAACATGCGCTTGGTGGGTTATATACCGCAATGTATCAGATCACAGGTAACAAACGCTTGGTGAGTTATATACCGCAATGTATCAGATCACAGGTAACAAGAGCTTGGTGGGTTATATACCGCAATGTATCAGATCACAGGTAACAAGCGCTTGGTGGGTTATATACCGCAATGTATCAGATCACAGGTAACAAGCGCTTGGTGGGTTATATACCGCAATGTATCAGATCACAGGTAACAAGAGCTTGGTGGGTTATATACCGCAATGTATCAGATCACTGGTAACAAGCGCTTGGTGAGTTATATACCGCAATGTATCAGATCACAGGTAACAAGCGCTTGGTGGGTTATATACCGCAATGTATCAGATCACAGGTAACAAGAGCTTGGTGGGTTATATACCGCAATGTATCAGATCACTGGTAACATGCGCTTGGTGGGTTATATACCGCAATGTATCAGATCACAGGTAACAAGCGCTTGGTGGGTTATATACCGCAATGTATCAGATCACAGGTAACAAGCGCTTGGTGGGTTATATACCGCAATGTACCAGATCACAGGTAACAAGAGCTTGATGGGTTATATACCGCATTGTATCAGATCACAGGTAACAAGAGCTTGGTGAGTTATATACTGCAATGTATCAGATCACTGGTAACAAGCGCTTGGTGGGTTATATACCACAATGTATCAGATCACAGGTAACAAGCGCTTGGTGGGTTATATACCACAATGTATCAGATCACTGGTAACAAGCGCTTGGTGAGTTATATACCGCAATGTATCAGATCACAGGTAACATGCGCTTGGTGAGTTATATACCGCAATGTATCAGATCACAGGTAACAAGCGCTTGGTGGGTTATATACCGCAATGTATCAGATCACAGGTAACAAGCGCTTGGTGAGTTATATACCGCAATGTATCAGATCACAGGTAACAAGCGCTTGGTGAGTTATATACCGCAATGTATCAGATCACAGGTAACATGCGCTTGGTGAGTTATATACCGCAATGTATCAGATCACAGGTAACAAGCGCTTGGTGGGTTATATACCGCAATGTATCAGATCACAGGTAACAAGCGCTTGGTGGGTTATATACCGCAATGTATCAGATCACAGGTAACAAGCGCTTGGTGGGTTATATACCGCAATGTATCAGATCACAGGTAACATGCGCTTGGTGAGTTATATACCGCAATGTATCAGATCACAGGTAACATGCGCTTGGTGGGTTATATACCGCAATGTATCAGATCACAGGTAACAAGCGCTTGGTGGGTTATATACCGCAATGTATCAGATCACAGGTAACAAGCGCTTGGTGGGTTATATACCGCAATGTATCAGATCACAGGTAACATGCGCTTGGTGGGTTATATACCGCATTGTATCAGATCACAGGTAACAAGAGCTTGGTGAGTTATATACCGCAATGTATCAGATCACAGGTAACAAGCGCTTGGTGGGTTATATACCGCAATGTATCAGATCACAGGTAACAAGCGCTTGGTGAGTTATATACCGCAATGTATCAGATCACTGGTAACAAGCGCTTGGTGGGTTATATACCGCAATGTATCAGATCACAGGTAACATGCGCTTGGTGGGTTATATACCACAATGTATCAGATCACAGGTAACATGCGCTTGGTGGGTTATATACCACAATGTATCAGATCACTGGTAACAAGAGCTTGGTGGGTTATATACCGCAATGTATCAGATCACAGGTAACATGCGCTTGGTGGGTTATATACCGCAATGTATCAGATCACAGGTAACAAGAGCTTGGTGAGTTATATACCGCAATGTATCAGATCACTGGTAACAAGCGCTTGGTGGGTTATATACCGCAATGTATCAGATCACAGGTAACATGCGCTTGGTGGGTTATATACCGCAATGTATCAGATCACAGGTAACATGCGCTTGGTGGGTTATATACCGCAATGTATCAGATCACAGGTAACAAGCGCTTGGTGGGTTATATACCGCAATGTATCAGATCACAGGTAACATGCGCTTGGTGGGTTATATACCGCAATGTATCATATCACAGGTAACATACGCTTGGTGGGTTATATACCGCAATGTATCAGATCACAGGTAACATGCGCTTGGTGAGTTATATACCGCAATGTATCAGATCACAGGTAACAAGAGCTTGGTGAGTTATATACCGCAATGTATCAGATCACAGGTAACATGCGCTTGGTGAGTTATATACCGCAATGTATCAGATCACAGGTAACAAGAGCTTGGTGGGTTATATACCGCAATGTATCAGATCACAGGTAACAAGAGCTTGGTGAGTTATATACCGCAATGTATCAGATCACTGGTAACAAGCGCTTGGTGGGTTATATACCGCAATGTATCAGATCACAGGTAACATGCGCTTGGTGGGTTATATACCGCAATGTATCAGATCACAGGTAACATGCGCTTGGTGAGTTATATACCGCAATGTATCAGATCACTGGTAACAAGCGCTTGGTGGGTTATATACCGCAATGTATCAGATCACTGGTAACAAGCGCTTGGTGAGTTATATATCGCAATGTATCAGATCACAGGTAAGAGCTTGGTGAGTTATATACCGCAATGTATCAGATCACAGGTAACAAGAGCTTGGTGGGTTATATACCGCAATGTATCAGATCACAGGTAACAAGCGCTTGGTGGGTTATATACCGCAATGTATCAGATCACTGGTAACATGCGCTTGGTGGGTTATATACCGCAATGTATCAGATCACTGGTAACAAGCGCTTGGTGAGTTATATACCGCAATGTATCAGATCACAGGTAACAAGCGCTTGGTGGGTTATATACCGCAATGTATCAGATCACAGGTAACAAGAGCTTGGTGGGTTATATACCGCAATGTATCAGATCACTGGTAACATGCGCTTGGTGGGTTATATACCGCAATGTATCAGATCACAGGTAACAAGCGCTTGGTGGGTTATATACCGCAATGTATCAGATCACAGGTAACAAGCGCTTGGTGGGTTATATACCGCAATGTATCAGATCACAGGTAACAAGAGCTTGATGGGTTATATACCGCATTGTATCAGATCACAGGTAACAAGAGCTTGGTGAGTTATATACCGCAATGTATCAGATCACTGGTAACAAGCGCTTGGTGGGTTATATACCACAATGTATCAGATCACAGGTAACAAGCACTTGGTGGGTTATATACCACAATGTATCAGATCACTGGTAACAAGCGCTTGGTGAGTTATATACCGCAATGTATCAGATCACTGGTAACATGCGCTTGGTGAGTTATATACCGCAATGTATCAGATCACAGGTAACATGCGCTTGGTGGGTTATATACCGCAATGTATCAGATCACAGGTAACATGCGCTTGGTGGGTTATATACCGCAATGTATCAGATCACAGGTAACAAGAGCTTGGTGGGTTATATACCGCAATGTATCAGATCACAGGTAAGAGCTTGGCGGGTTATATACCGCAATGTATCAGATCACAGGTAACATGCGCTTGGTGGGTTATATACCGCAATGTATCAGATCACAGGTAACAAACGCTTGGTGAGTTATATACCGCAATGTATCAGATCACAGGTAACAAGAGCTTGGTGGGTTATATACCGCAATGTATCAGATCACAGGTAACAAGCGCTTGGTGGGTTATATACCGCAATGTATCAGATCACAGGTAACAAGCGCTTGGTGGGTTATATACCGCAATGTATCAGATCACAGGTAACAAGAGCTTGGTGGGTTATATACCGCAATGTATCAGATCACAGGTAACAAGAGCTTGGTGGGTTATATACCGCAATGTATCAGATCACTGGTAACAAGCGCTTGGTGAGTTATATACCGCAATGTATCAGATCACAGGTAACAAGCGCTTGGTGGGTTATATACCGCAATGTATCAGATCACAGGTAACAAGAGCTTGGTGGGTTATATACCGCAATGTATCAGATCACTGGTAACATGCGCTTGGTGGGTTATATACCGCAATGTATCAGATCACAGGTAACAAGCGCTTGGTGGGTTATATACCGCAATGTATCAGATCACAGGTAACAAGCGCTTGGTGGGTTATATACCGCAATGTATCAGATCACAGGTAACAAGAGCTTGATGGGTTATATACCGCATTGTATCAGATCACAGGTAACAAGAGCTTGGTGAGTTATATACTGCAATGTATCAGATCACTGGTAACAAGCGCTTGGTGGGTTATATACCACAATGTATCAGATCACTGGTAACAAGCGCTTGGTGGGTTATATACCACAATGTATCAGATCACAGGTAACAAGCGCTTGGTGGGTTATATACCACAATGTATCAGATCACTGGTAACAAGCGCTTGGTGAGTTATATACCGCAATGTATCAGATCACTGGTAACATGCGCTTGGTGAGTTATATACCGCAATGTATCAGATCACAGGTAACATGCGCTTGGTGGGTTATATACCGCAATGTATCAGATCACAGGTAACATGCGCTTGGTGGGTTATATACCGCAATGTATCAGATCACAGGTAACAAACGCTTGGTGAGTTATATACCGCAATGTATCAGATCACAGGTAACAAGAGCTTGGTGGGTTATATACCGCAATGTATCAGATCACAGGTAACAAGAGCTTGGTGGGTTATATACCGCAATGTATCAGATCACAGGTAACAAACGCTTGGTGAGTTATATACCGCAATGTATCAGATCACAGGTAACAAGAGCTTGGTGGGTTATATACCGCAATGTATCAGATCACAGGTAACAAGAGCTTGGTGGGTTATATACCGCAATGTATCAGATCACAGGTAACATGCGCTTGGTGGGTTATATACCGCAATGTATCAGATCACAGGTAACAAGAGCTTGGTGGGTTATATACCGCAATGTATCAGATCACAGGTAACATGCGCTTGGTGAGTTATATACCGCAATGTATCAGATCACAGGTAACAAGAGCTTGGTGGGTTATATACCGCAATGTATCAGATCACGGGTAACATGCGCTTGGTGAGTTATATACCGCAATGTATCAGATCACAGGTAACAAGCGCTTGGTGAGTTATATACCGCAATGTATCAGATCACAGGTAACATGCGCTTGGTGAGTTATATACCGCAATGTATCAGATCACAGGTAACATGCGCTTGGTGAGTTATATACCGCAATGTATCAGATCACAGGTAACAAGCGCTTGGTGAGTTATATACCGCAATGTATCAGATCACAGGTAACATGCGCTTGGTGAGTTATATACCGCAATGTATCAGATCACAGGTAACAAGAGCTTGGTGGGTTATATACCGCAATGTATCAGATCACAGGTAACATGCGCTTGGTGGGTTATATACTGCAATGTATCAGATCACAGGTAACAAGAGCTTGGTGAGTTATATACCGCAATGTATCAGATCACAGGTAACATGCGCTTGGTGGGTTATATACCGCAATGTATCAGATCACTGGTAACAAGAGCTTGGTGGGTTATATACCGCAATGTATCAGATCACTGGTAACATGCGCTTGGTGGGTTATATACCGCAATGTATCAGATCACAGGTAACAAGAGCTTGGTGAGTTATATACCGCAATGTATCAGATCACAGGTAACATGCGCTTGGTGGGTTATATACCGCAATGTATCAGATCAAAGGTAACATGCGCTTGGTGGGTTATATACCGCAATGTATCAGATCACAGGTAACAAGCGCTTGGTGGGTTATATACCGCAATGTATCAGATCACGGGTAACATGCGCTTGGTGAGTTATATACCGCAATGTATCAGATCACAGGTAACAAGCGCTTGGTGAGTTATATACCGCAATGTATCAGATCACAGGTAACATGCGCTTGGTGAGTTATATACCGCAATGTATCAGATCACAGGTAACATGCGCTTGGTGAGTTATATACCGCAATGTATCAGATCACAGGTAACAAGCGCTTGGTGAGTTATATACCGCAATGTATCAGATCACAGGTAACATGCGCTTGGTGAGTTATATACCGCAATGTATCAGATCACAGGTAACAAGAGCTTGGTGGGTTATATACCGCAATGTATCAGATCACAGGTAACATGCGCTTGGTGGGTTATATACTGCAATGTATCAGATCACAGGTAACAAGAGCTTGGTGAGTTATATACCGCAATGTATCAGATCACAGGTAACATGCGCTTGGTGGGTTATATACCGCAATGTATCAGATCACTGGTAACAAGAGCTTGGTGGGTTATATACCGCAATGTATCAGATCACTGGTAACATGCGCTTGGTGGGTTATATACCGCAATGTATCAGATCACAGGTAACAAGAGCTTGGTGGGTTATATACCGCAATGTATCAGATAACTGGTAACAAGAGCTTGGTGGGTTATATACCGCAATGTATCAGATCACAGGTAACATGCGCTTGGTGGGTTATATACCGCAATGTATCAGATCACAGGTAACAAGAGCTTGGTGAGTTATATACCGCAATGTATCAGATCACAGGTAACATGCGCTTGGTGGGTTATATACCGCAATGTATCAGATCACAGGTAACATGCGCTTGGTGGGTTATATACCGCAATGTATCAGATCACAGGTAACAAGCGCTTGGTGGGTTATATACCGCAATGTATCAGATCACAGGTAACATGCGCTTGGTGAGTTATATACCGCAATGTATCAGATCACAGGTAACATGCGCTTGGTGGGTTATATACCGCAATGTATCAGATCACAGGTAACAAGCGCTTGGTGGGTTATATACCGCAATGTATCAGATCACAGGTAACAAGCGCTTGGTGGGTTATATACCGCAATGTATCAGATCACAGGTAACATGTGCTTGGTGAGTTATATACCGCATTGTATCAGATCACAGGTAACAAGAGCTTGGTGAGTTATATACCGCAATGTATCAGATCACAGGTAACAAGCGCTTGGTGGGTTATATACCGCAATGTATCAGATCACAGGTAACAAGCGCTTGGTGAGTTATATACCGCAATGTATCAGATCACTGGTAACAAGCGCTTGGTGGGTTATATACCGCAATGTATCAGATCACAGGTAACATGCGCTTGGTGGGTTATATACCACAATGTATCAGATCACAGGTAACATGCGCTTGGTGGGTTATATACCACAATGTATCAGATCACTGGTAACAAGAGCTTGGTGGGTTATATACCGCAATGTATCAGATCACAGGTAACATGCGCTTGGTGGGTTATATACCGCAATGTATCAGATCACAGGTAACAAGAGCTTGGTGAGTTATATACCGCAATGTATCAGATCACTGGTAACAAGCGCTTGGTGGGTTATATACCGCAATGTATCAGATCACAGGTAACATGCGCTTGGTGGGTTATATACCGCAATGTATCAGATCACAGGTAACATGCGCTTGGTGGGTTATATACCGCAATGTATCAGATCACAGGTAACAAGCGCTTGGTGGGTTATATACCGCAATGTATCAGATCACAGGTAACATGCGCTTGGTGGGTTATATACCGCAATGTATCATATCACAGGTAACATACGCTTGGTGGGTTATATACCGCAATGTATCAGATCACAGGTAACATGCGCTTGGTGAGTTATATACCGCAATGTATCAGATCACAGGTAACAAGAGCTTGGTGAGTTATATACCGCAATGTATCAGATCACAGGTAACATGCGCTTGGTGAGTTATATACCGCAATGTATCAGATCACAGGTAACAAGAGCTTGGTGGGTTATATACCGCAATGTATCAGATCACAGGTAACAAGAGCTTGGTGAGTTATATACCGCAATGTATCAGATCACTGGTAACAAGCGCTTGGTGGGTTATATACCGCAATGTATCAGATCACAGGTAACATGCGCTTGGTGGGTTATATACCGCAATGTATCAGATCACAGGTAACATGCGCTTGGTGAGTTATATACCGCAATGTATCAGATCACTGGTAACAAGCGCTTGGTGGGTTATATACCGCAATGTATCAGATCACTGGTAACAAGCGCTTGGTGAGTTATATATCGCAATGTATCAGATCACAGGTAAGAGCTTGGTGAGTTATATACCGCAATGTATCAGATCACAGGTAACAAGAGCTTGGTGGGTTATATACCGCAATGTATCAGATCACAGGTAACAAGCGCTTGGTGGGTTATATACCGCAATGTATCAGATCACTGGTAACATGCGCTTGGTGGGTTATATACCGCAATGTATCAGATCACTGGTAACAAGCGCTTGGTGAGTTATATACCGCAATGTATCAGATCACAGGTAACAAGCGCTTGGTGGGTTATATACCGCAATGTATCAGATCACAGGTAACAAGAGCTTGGTGGGTTATATACCGCAATGTATCAGATCACTGGTAACATGCGCTTGGTGGGTTATATACCGCAATGTATCAGATCACAGGTAACAAGCGCTTGGTGGGTTATATACCGCAATGTATCAGATCACAGGTAACAAGCGCTTGGTGGGTTATATACCGCAATGTATCAGATCACAGGTAACAAGAGCTTGATGGGTTATATACCGCATTGTATCAGATCACAGGTAACAAGAGCTTGGTGAGTTATATACCGCAATGTATCAGATCACTGGTAACAAGCGCTTGGTGGGTTATATACCACAATGTATCAGATCACAGGTAACAAGCACTTGGTGGGTTATATACCACAATGTATCAGATCACTGGTAACAAGCGCTTGGTGAGTTATATACCGCAATGTATCAGATCACTGGTAACATGCGCTTGGTGAGTTATATACCGCAATGTATCAGATCACAGGTAACATGCGCTTGGTGGGTTATATACCGCAATGTATCAGATCACAGGTAACATGCGCTTGGTGGGTTATATACCGCAATGTATCAGATCACAGGTAACAAGAGCTTGGTGGGTTATATACCGCAATGTATCAGATCACAGGTAAGAGCTTGGCGGGTTATATACCGCAATGTATCAGATCACAGGTAACATGCGCTTGGTGGGTTATATACCGCAATGTATCAGATCACAGGTAACAAACGCTTGGTGAGTTATATACCGCAATGTATCAGATCACAGGTAACAAGAGCTTGGTGGGTTATATACCGCAATGTATCAGATCACAGGTAACAAGCGCTTGGTGGGTTATATACCGCAATGTATCAGATCACAGGTAACAAGCGCTTGGTGGGTTATATACCGCAATGTATCAGATCACAGGTAACAAGAGCTTGGTGGGTTATATACCGCAATGTATCAGATCACTGGTAACAAGCGCTTGGTGAGTTATATACCGCAATGTATCAGATCACAGGTAACAAGCGCTTGGTGGGTTATATACCGCAATGTATCAGATCACAGGTAACAAGAGCTTGGTGGGTTATATACCGCAATGTATCAGATCACTGGTAACATGCGCTTGGTGGGTTATATACCGCAATGTATCAGATCACAGGTAACAAGAGCTTGGTGGGTTATATACCGCAATGTATCAGATCACAGGTAACATGCGCTTGGTGGGTTATATACTGCAATGTATCAGATCACAGGTAACAAGAGCTTGGTGAGTTATATACCGCAATGTATCAGATCACAGGTAACATGCGCTTGGTGGGTTATATACCGCAATGTATCAGATCACTGGTAACAAGAGCTTGGTGGGTTATATACCGCAATGTATCAGATCACTGGTAACATGCGCTTGGTGGGTTATATACCGCAATGTATCAGATCACAGGTAACAAGAGCTTGGTGGGTTATATACCGCAATGTATCAGATCACAGGTAACATGCGCTTGGTGGGTTATATACTGCAATGTATCAGATCACAGGTAACAAGAGCTTGGTGAGTTATATACCGCAATGTATCAGATCACAGGTAACATGCGCTTGGTGGGTTATATACCGCAATGTATCAGATCACTGGTAACAAGAGCTTGGTGGGTTATATACCGCAATGTATCAGATCACGGGTAACATGCGCTTGGTGAGTTATATACCGCAATGTATCAGATCACAGGTAACAAGCGCTTGGTGAGTTATATACCGCAATGTATCAGATCACTGGTAACAAGAGCTTGGTGGGTTATATACCGCAATGTATCAGATCACAGGTAACATGCGCTTGGTGGGTTATATACCGCAATGTATCAGATCACAGGTAACAAGAGCTTGGTGAGTTATATACCGCAATGTATCAGATCACAGGTAACATGCGCTTGGTGGGTTATATACCGCAATGTATCAGATCACAGGTAACATGCGCTTGGTGGGTTATATACCGCAATGTATCAGATCACAGGTAACAAGCGCTTGGTGGGTTATATACCGCAATGTATCAGATCACAGGTAACAAGCGCTTGGTGGGTTATATACCGCAATGTATCAGATCACAGGTAACAAGAGCTTGGTGGGTTATATACCGCAATGTATCAGATCACAGGTAACAAGAGCTTGGTGGGTTATATACCGCAATGTATCAGATCACAGGTAACATGCGCTTGGTGGGTTATATACCGCAATGTATCAGATCACAGGTAACAAGAGCTTGGTGGGTTATATACCGCAATGTATCAGATCACAGGTAACAAGCGCTTGGTGGGTTATATACCGCAATGTATCAGATCACTGGTAACAAGCGCTTGGTGGGTTATATACCACAATGTATCAGATCACAGGTAACAAGCGCTTGGTGAGTTATATACCGCAATGTATCAGATCACAGGTAACATGCGCTTGGTGGGTTATATACCGCAATGTATCAGATCACAGGTAACAAGAGCTTGGTGGGTTATATACCGCAATGTATCAGATCACAGGTAACAAGCGCTTGGTGGGTTATATACCGCAATGTATCAGATCACTGGTAACAAGCGCTTGGTGGGTTATATACCACAATGTATCAGATCACAGGTAACAAGCGCTTGGTGGGTTATATACCGCAATGTATCAGATCACTGGTAACAAGCGCTTGGTGGGTTATATACCGCAATGTATCAGATCACTGGTAACAAGCGCTTGGTGGGTTATATACCGCAATGTATCAGATCACTGGTAACATGCGCTTGGTGAGTTATATACCGCAATGTATCAGATCACTGGTAACAAGCGCTTGGTGGGTTATATACCACAATGTATCAGATCACAGGTAACAAGCGCTTGGTGAGTTATATACCGCAATGTATCAGATCACTGGTAACAAGAGCTTGGTGGGTTATATACCGCAATGTATCAGATCACAGGTAACAAGCGCTTGGTGGGTTATATACCGCAATGTATCGGATCACAGGTAACATGCGCTTGGTGGGTTATATACCGCAATGTATCAGATCACAGGTAACAAGCGCTTGGTGAGTTATATACCGCAATGTATCAGATCACAGGTAACAAGCGCTTGGTGGGTTATATACCGCAATGTATCAGATCACAGGTAACATGCGCTTGGTGCGTTATATATACCGCAATGTATCAGATCACAGGTAACATGCGCTTGGTGGGTTATATACCGCAATGTATCAGATCACAGGTAACATGCGCTTGGTGGGTTATATACCGCAATGTATCAGATCACAGGTAACAAGCGCTTGGTGAGTTATATACCGCAATGTATCAGATCACTGGTAACAAGCGCTTGGTGGGTTATATACCGCAATGTATCAGATCACAGGTAACAAGCGCTTGGTGAGTTATATACCGCAATGTATCAGATCACTGGTAACAAGCGCTCGGTGGGTTATATACCGCAATGTATCAGATCACAGGTAACAAGAGCTTGGTGGGTTATATACCGCAATGTATCGGATCACTGGTAACAAGAGCTTGGTGGGTTATATACCGCAATGTATCAGATCACAGGTAACATGCGCTTGGTGGGTTATATACCACAATGTATCAGATCACAGGTAACAAGCGCTTGGTGGGTTATATACCACAATGTATCAGATCACAGGTAACATGCGCTTGGTGGGTTATATACCGCAATGTATCAGATCACAGGTAACATGCGCTTGGTGGGTTATATACCGCAATGTATCAGATCACAGGTAACATGCGCTTGGTGGGTTATATACCGCAATGTATCGGATCACAGGTAACAAGCGCTTGGTGGGTTATATACCGCAATGTATCAGATCACAGGTAACATGCGCTTGGTGGGTTATATACCGCAATGTATCGGATCACAGGTAACAAGCGCTTGGTGGGTTATATACCGCAATGTATCAGATCACAGGTAACATGCGCTTGGTGGGTTATATACCGCAATGTATCGGATCACAGGTAACAAGCGCTTGGTGGGTTATATACCGCAATGTATCAGATCACAGGTAACATGCGCTTGGTGGGTTATATACCGCAATGTATCGGATCACAGGTAACAAGAGCTTGGTGGGTTATATACCGCACTGTATCAGATCACTGGTAACAAGAGCTTGGTGGGTTATATACCGCAATGTATCAGATCACAGGTAACATGCGCTTGGTGGGTTATATACCGCAATGTATCAGATCACAGGTAACAAGCGCTTGGTGGGTTATATACCGCAATGTATCAGATCACAGGTAACATGCGCTTGGTGGGTTATATACCGCAATGTATCATATCACAGGTAACATACGCTTGGTGGGTTATATACCGCAATGTATCAGATCACAGGTAACATGCGCTTGGTGGGTTATATACCGCAATGTATCAGATCACAGGTAACAAGCGCTTGGTGGGTTATATACCGCAATGTATCAGATCACTGGTAACAAGCGCTTGGTGGGTTATATACCGCAATGTATCAGATCACAGGTAACATGCGCTTGGTGGGTTATATACCGCAATGTATCAGATCACTGGTAACAAGCGCTTGGTGAGTTATATACCGCAATGTATCAGATCACAGGTAACATGCGCTTGGTGGGTTATATACCGCAATGTATCAGATCACAGGTAACATGCGCTTGGTGGGTTATATACCGCAATGTATCAGATCACTGGTAACAAGCGCTTGGTGGGTTATATACCGCAATGTATCAGATCACAGGTAACATGCGCTTGGTGGGTTATATACCGCAATGTATCAGATCACTGGTAACAAGCGCTTGGTGGGTTATATACCGCAATGTATCAGATCACAGGTAACAAACGCTTGGTGAGTTATATACCGCAATGTATCAGATCACAGGTAACAAGCGCTTGGAGGGTTATATACCGCAATGTATCAGATCACTGGTAACAAGAGCTTGGTGGGTTATATACCGCAATGTATCAGATCACTGGTAACATGCGCTTGGTGGGTTATATACCGCAATGTATCAGATCACAGGTAACAAGAGCTTGGTGGGTTATATACCGCAATGTATCAGATAACTGGTAACAAGAGCTTGGTGGGTTATATACCGCAATGTATCAGATCACAGGTAAAATGCGCTTGGTGGGTTATATACCGCAATGTATCAGATCACAGGTAACAAGAGCTTGGTGAGTTATATACCGCAATGTATCGGATCACAGGTAACAAGAGCTTGGTGGGTTATATACCGCACTGTATCAGATCACTGGTAACAAGAGCTTGGTGGGTTATATACCGCAATGTATCAGATCACAGGTAACATGCGCTTGGTGGGTTATATACCGCAATGTATCAGATCACTGGTAACAAGCGCTTGGTGGGTTATATACCGCAATGTATCAGATCACAGGTAACAAGCACTTGGTGGGTTATATACCGCAATGTATCAGATCACTGGTAACAAGCGCTTGGTGGGTTATATACCGCAATGTATCAGATCACAGGTAACAAACGCTTGGTGAGTTATATACCGCAATGTATCAGATCACAGGTAACAAGCGCTTGGTGGGTTATATACCGCAATGTATCAGATCACAGGTAACAAGAGCTTGGTGGGTTATATACCGCAATGTATCAGATAACTGGTAACAAGAGCTTGGTGGGTTATATACCGCAATGTATCAGATCACAGGTAACATGCGCTTGGTGGGTTATATACCGCAATGTATCAGATCACAGGTAACAAGAGCTTGGTGAGTTATATACCGCAATGTATCAGATCACAGGTAACAAGAACTTGGTGGGTTATATACCGCAATGTATCAGATCACAGGTAACATGCGCTTGGTGGGTTATATACCGCAATGTATCAGATCACAGGTAACAAGCGCTTGGTGGGTTATATACCGCAATGTATCAGATCACAGGTAACATGCGCTTGGTGGGTTATATACCGCAATGTATCAGATCACAGGTAACAAGAGCTTGGTGGGTTATATACCGCAATGTATCAGATCACAGGTAACAAGCGCTTGGTGGGTTATATACCGCAATGTATCAGATCACTGGTAACAAGAGCTTGGTGGGTTATATACCGCAATGTATCAGATCACAGGTAACAAGCGCTTGGTGGGTTATATACCGCAATGTATCAGATCACAGGTAACAAGAGCTTGGTGGGTTATATACCGCAATGTATCAGATCACTGGTAACAAGAGCTTGGTGGGTTATATACCGCAATGTATCAGATCACTGGTAACAAGCGCTTGGTGGGTTATATACCGCAATGTATCAGATCACAGGTAACAAGAGCGTGGTGGGTTATATACCGCAATGTATCAGATCACTGGTAACATGCGCTTGGTGGGTTATATACCGCAATGTATCAGATCACAGGTAACATGCGCTTGGTGGGTTATATACCGCAATGTATCAGATCACAGGTAACAAGCGCTTGGTGGGTTATATACCGCAATGTATCAGATCACAGGTAACAAGCGCTTGGTGGGTTATATACCGCAATGTATCAGATCACAGGTAACAAGCGCTTGGTGGGTTATATACCGCAATGTATCAGATCACAGGTAACAAGAGCTTGGTGGGTTATATACCACAATGTATCAGATCACAGGTAACAAGCGCTTGGTGGGTTATATACCACAATGTATCAGATCACAGGTAACATGCGCTTGGTGGGTTATATACCGCAATGTATCAGATCACAGGTAACATGCGCTTGGTGGGTTATATACCGCAATGTATCAGATCACAGGTAACATGCGCTTGGTGGGTTATATACCGCAATGTATCGGATCACAGGTAACAAGCGCTTGGTGGGTTATATACCGCAATGTATCAGATCACAGGTAACATGCGCTTGGTGGGTTATATACCGCAATGTATCGGATCACAGGTAACAAGCGCTTGGTGGGTTATATACCGCAATGTATCAGATCACAGGTAACATGCGCTTGGTGGGTTATATACCGCAATGTATCGGATCACAGGTAACAAGCGCTTGGTGGGTTATATACCGCAATGTATCAGATCACAGGTAACATGCGCTTGGTGGGTTATATACCACAATGTATCAGATCACAGGTAACAAGCGCTTGGTGGGTTATATACCACAATGTATCAGATCACAGGTAACATGCGCTTGGTGGGTTATATACCGCAATGTATCAGATCACAGGTAACATGCGCTTGGTGGGTTATATACCGCAATGTATCAGATCACAGGTAACATGCGCTTGGTGGGTTATATACCGCAATGTATCGGATCACAGGTAACAAGCGCTTGGTGGGTTATATACCGCAATGTATCAGATCACAGGTAACAAGCACTTGGTGGGTTATATACCGCAATGTATCAGATCACTGGTAACAAGCGCTTGGTGGGTTATATACCGCAATGTATCAGATCACAGGTAACAAACGCTTGGTGAGTTATATACCGCAATGTATCAGATCACAGGTAACAAGCGCTTGGTGGGTTATATACCGCAATGTATCAGATCACAGGTAACAAGAGCTTGGTGGGTTATATACCGCAATGTATCAGATAACTGGTAACAAGAGCTTGGTGGGTTATATACCGCAATGTATCAGATCACAGGTAACATGCGCTTGGTGGGTTATATACCGCAATGTATCAGATCACAGGTAACAAGAGCTTGGTGAGTTATATACCGCAATGTATCAGATCACAGGTAACAAGAACTTGGTGGGTTATATACCGCAATGTATCAGATCACAGGTAACATGCGCTTGGTGGGTTATATACCGCAATGTATCAGATCACAGGTAACAAGCGCTTGGTGGGTTATATACCGCAATGTATCAGATCACAGGTAACATGCGCTTGGTGGGTTATATACCGCAATGTATCAGATCACAGGTAACAAGAGCTTGGTGGGTTATATACCGCAATGTATCAGATCACAGGTAACAAGCGCTTGGTGGGTTATATACCGCAATGTATCAGATCACTGGTAACAAGAGCTTGGTGGGTTATATACCGCAATGTATCAGATCACAGGTAACAAGCGCTTGGTGGGTTATATACCGCAATGTATTAGATCACAGGTAACAAGAGCTTGGTGGGTTATATACCGCAATGTATCAGATCACTGGTAACAAGAGCTTGGTGGGTTATATACCGCAATGTATCAGATCACTGGTAACAAGCGCTTGGTGGGTTATATACCGCAATGTATCAGATCACAGGTAACAAGAGCGTGGTGGGTTATATACCGCAATGTATCAGATCACTGGTAACATGCGCTTGGTGGGTTATATACCGCAATGTATCAGATCACAGGTAACATGCGCTTGGTGGGTTATATACCGCAATGTATCAGATCACAGGTAACAAGCGCTTGGTGGGTTATATACCGCAATGTATCAGATCACAGGTAACAAGCGCTTGGTGGGTTATATACCGCAATGTATCAGATCACAGGTAACAAGCGCTTGGTGGGTTATATACCGCAATGTATCAGATCACAGGTAACAAGAGCTTGGTGGGTTATATACCGCAATGTATCAGATCACAGGTAACAAGCGCTTGGTGGGTTATATACCGCAATGTATCCGATCACTGGTAACAAGCGCTTGGTGGGTTATATACCGCAATGTATCAGATCACAGGTAACAAGAGCTTGGTGGGTTATATACCGCGATGTATCAGATCACAGGTAACAAGCGCTTGGTGGGTTATATACCGCAATGTATCAGATCACAGGTAACATGCGCTTGGTGGGTTATATACCGCAATGTATCAGATCACAGGTAACATGCGCTTGGTGGGTTATATACCGCAATGTATCAGATCACAGGTAACAAGCGCTTGGTGGGTTATATAACGCAATGTATCAGATCACAGGTAACATGCGCTTGGTGCGTTATATACCGCAATGTATCAGATCACAGGTAACATGCGCTTGGTGGGTTATATACCGCAATGTATCAGATCACAGGTAACATGCGCTTGGTGGGTTATATACCGCAATGTATCAGATCACAGGTAACAAGCGCTTGGTGGGTTATATACCGCAATGTATCAGATCACAGGTAACAAGAGCTTGGTGGGTTATATACTGCAATGTATCAGATCACAGGTAACATGCGCTTGGTGGGTTATATACCGCAATGTATCAGATCACAGGTAACAAGCGCTTGGTGGGTTATATACCGCAATGTATCAGATCACTGGTAACAAGCGCTTGGTGAGTTATATACCGCAATGTATCAGATCACAGGTAACATGCGCTTGGTGAGTTATATACCGCAATGTATCAGATCACAGGTAAGAGCTTGGCGGGTTATATACCGCAATGTATGAGATCACAGGTAACATGCGCTTGGTGGGTTATATACCGCAATGTATGAGATCACAGGTAACATGCGCTTGGTGGGTTATATACCGCAATGTATCAGATCACTGGTAACATGCGCTTGGTGGGTTATATACCGCAATGTATCAGATCACAGGTAACAAGCGCTTGGTGGGTTATATACCGCAATGTATCAGATCACTCGTAACAAGCGCTCGGTGAGTTATATACCGCAATGTATCATATCACAGGTAACAAGAGCTGGTGGGTTATATACCGCAATGTATCGGATCACTGGTAACAAGAGCTTGGTGGGTTATATACCACAATGTATCAGATCACAGGTAACATGCGCTTGGTGGGTTATATACCGCAATGTATCAGATCACAGGTAACATGCGCTTGGTGGGTTATATACCGCAATGTATCAGATCACAGGTAACATGCGCTTGGTGGGTTATATACCGCAATGTATCAGATCACAGGTAACATGCGCTTGGTGGGTTATATACCGCAATGTATCAGATCACAGGTAACAAGAGCTTGGTGGGTTATATACCGCAATGTATCAGATCACTGGTAACATGCGCTTGGTGGGTTATATACCGCAATGTATCAGATCACAGGTAACAAGAGCTTGGTGGGTTATATACCGCAATGTATCAGATCACTGGTAACATGCGCTTGGTGGGTTATATACCGCAATGTATCAGATCACAGGTAACAAGCGTTTTGTGGGTTATATACCACAATGTATCAGATCACTGGTAACAAGCGCTTGGTGGGTTATATACCGCAATGTATCAGATCACAGGTAACAAGAGCTTGGTGGGTTATATACCGCAATGTATCGGATCACTGGTAACAAGAGCTTGGTGGGTTATATACCGCAATGTATCAGATCACTGGTAACAAGCGCTTGGTGAGTTATATATCGCAATGTATCAGATCACTGGTAACAAGAGCTTGGTGGGTTATATACCGCAATGTATCAGATCACAGGTAACATGCGCTTGGTGAGTTATATACGGCAATGTATCAGATCACTGGTAACAAGCGCTTGGTGGGTTATATACCGCAATGTATCAGATCACAGGTAACAAGCGCTTGGTGGGTTATATACCGCAATGTATCAGATCACAGGTAACATGCGCTTGGTGGGTTATATACCGCAATGTATCAGATCACTGGTAACAAGCGCTTGGTGGGTTACATACCGCAATGTATCAGATCACAGGTAACATGCGCTTGGTGGGTTATATACCGCAATGTATCAGATCACAGGTAACAAGAGCTTGGTGGGTTATATACCGCAATGTATCGGATCACTGGTAACAAGAGCTTGGTGGGTTATATACCGCAATGTATCAGATCACTGGTAACAAGAGCTTGGTGGGTTATATACCGCAATGTATCAGATCACAGGTAACATGCGCTTGGTGAGTTATATACCGCAATGTATCAGATCACAGGTAACAAGCGCTTGGTGAGTTATATACCGCAATGTATCAGATCACAGGTAACAAGCGCTTGGTGGGTTATATACCGCAATGTATCAGATCACAGGTAACATGCGCTTGGTGGGTTATATACCGCAATGTATCAGATCACAGGTAACATGCGCTTGGTGGGTTATATACCGCAATGTATCAGATCACAGGTAACATGCGCTTGGTGGGTTATATACCGCAATGTATCAGATCACAGGTAACAAGCGCTTGGTGGGTTATATACCGCAATGTATCAGATCACAGGTAAGAGCTTGGCGGGTTATATACCGCAATGTATGAGATCACAGGTAACATGCGCTTGGTGGGTTATATACCGCAATGTATCAGATCACTGGTAACATGCGCTTGGTGGGTTATATACCGCAATGTATCAGATCACTGGTAACATGCGCTTGGTGGGTTATATACCGCAATGTATCAGATCACAGGTAACAAGCGCTTGGTGGGTTATATACCGCAATGTATCAGATCACTGGTAACAAGCGCTCGGTGAGTTATATACCGCAATGTATCAGATCACAGGTAACAAGAGCTTGGTGAGTTATATACCGCAATGTATCAGATCACTGGTAACAAGCGCTTGGTGGGTTATATACCGCAATGTATCAGATCACAGGTAACATGCGCTTGGTGGGTTATATACCGCAATGTATCAGATCACAGGTAACAAGCGCTTGGTGGGTTATATACCGCAATGTATCAGATCACAGGTAACAAGAGCTTGGTGGGTTATATACCGCAATGTATCGGATCACTGGTAACAAGAGCTTGGTGGGTTATATACCGCAATGTATCGGATCACTGGTAACAAGAGCTTGGTGGGTTATATACCGCAATGTATCAGATCACTGGTAACAAGAGCTTGGTGGGTTATATACCGCAATGTATCAGATCACAGGTAACATGCGCTTGGTGGGTTATATACCGCAATGTATCAGATCACAGGTAACAAGAGCTTGGTGGGTTATATACCGCAATGTATCGGATCACTGGTAACAAGAGCTTGGTGGGTTATATACCGCAATGTATCGGATCACTGGTAACAAGAGCTTGGTGGGTTATATACCGCAATGTATCAGATCACTGGTAACAAGAGCTTGGTGGGTTATATACCGCAATGTATCGGATAACAGGTAACAAGAGCTTGGTGGGTTATATACCGCAATGTATCAGATCACTGGTAACAAGCGCTTGGTGAGTTATATACCGCAATGTATCAGATCACTGGTAACAAGAGCTTGGTGGGTTATATACCGCAATGTATCAGATCACAGGTAACATGCGCTTGGTGAGTTATATACCGCAATGTATCAGATCACTGGTAACAAGCGCTTGGTGGGTTATATACCGCAATGTATCAGATCACTGGTAACAAGCGCTTGGTGGGTTATATACCGCAATGTATCAGATCACAGGTAACATGCGCTTGGTGGGTTATATACCGCAATGTATCAGATCACTGGTAACAAGCGCTTGGTGGGTTATATACCGCAATGTATCAGATCACAGGTAACATGCGCTTGGTGGGTTATATACCGCAATGTATCAGATCACAGGTAACAAGAGCTTGGTGGGTTATATACCGCAATGTATCGGATCACTGGTAACAAGAGCTTGGTGGGTTATATACCGCAATGTATCGGATCACTGGTAACAAGAGCTTGGTGGGTTATATACCGCAATGTATCAGATCACTGGTAACAAGAGATTGGTGGGTTATATACCGCAATGTATCAGATCACAGGTAACATGCGCTTGGTGAGTTATATACCGCAATGTATCAGATCACAGGTAACAAGCGCTTGGTGAGTTATATACCGCAATGTATCAGATCACAGGTAACATGCGCTTGGTGAGTTATATACCGCAATGTATCAGATCACAGGTAACAAGCGCTTGGTGAGTTATATACCGCAATGTATCAGATCACAGGTAACATGCGCTTGGTGAGTTATATACCGCAATGTATCAGATCACAGGTAACAAGCGCTTGGTGAGTTATATACCGCAATGTATCAGATCACTGGTAACAAGCGCTTGGTGGGTTATATACCGCAATGTATCAGATCACATGTAACATGCGCTTGGTGGGTTATATACCGCAATGTATTAGATCACAGGTAACAAGCGCTTGGTGGGTTATATACCGCAATGTATCAGATCACAGGTAACAAGAGCTTGGTGGGTTATATACCGCAATGTATCGGATCACTGGTAACAAGAGCTTGGTGGGTTATATACCGCAATGTATCGGATCACTGGTAACAAGAGCTTGGTGGGTTATATACCGCAATGTATCAGATCACTGGTAACAAGAGCTTGGTGGGTTATATACCGCAATGTATCAGATCACAGGTAACATGCGCTTGGTGGGTTATATACCGCAATGTATCAGATCACAGGTAACAAGAGCTTGGTGGGTTATATACCGCAATGTATCGGATCACTGGTAACAAGAGCTTGGTGGGTTATATACCGCAATGTATCGGATCACTGGTAACAAGAGCTTGGTGGGTTATATACCGCAATGTATCAGATCACTGGTAACAAGAGCTTGGTGGGTTATATACCGCAATGTATCAGATCACAGGTAACATGCGCTTGGTGAGTTATATACCGCAATGTATCAGATCACAGGTAACAAGCGCTTGGTGAGTTATATACCGCAATGTATCAGATCACAGGTAACATGCGCTTGGTGAGTTATATACCGCAATGTATCAGATCACAGGTAACAAGCGCTTGGTGAGTTATATACCGCAATGTATCAGATCACAGGTAACATGCGCTTGGTGAGTTATATACCGCAATGTATCAGATCACAGGTAACAAGCGCTTGGTGAGTTATATACCGCAATGTATCAGATCACTGGTAACAAGCGCTTGGTGGGTTATATACCGCAATGTATCAGATCACAGGTAACATGCGCTTGGTGGGTTATATACCGCAATGTATCAGATCACAGGTAACAAGCGCTTGGTGGGTTATATACCGCAATGTATCAGATCACAGGTAACAAGCGCTTGGTGAGTTATATACCGCAATGTATCAGATCACAGGTAACAAGCGCTTGGTGAGTTATATACCGCAATGTATCAGATCACAGGTAGCAAGCGCTTGGTGGGTTATATACCGCAATGTATCAGATCACAGGTAACATGCGCTTGGTGAGTTATATACCGCAATGTATCAGATCACAGGTAACATGCGCTTGGTGAGTTATATACCGCAATGTATCAGATCACTGGTAACATGCGCTTGGTGAGTTATATACCGCAATGTATCAGATCACAGGTAACAAGCGCTTGGTGGGTTATATACCGCAATGTATCAGATCACAGGTAACATGCGCTTGGTGGGTTATATACCGCAATGTATCAGATCACAGGTAACAAGCGCTTGGTGAGTTATATACCGCAATGTATCAGATCACAGGTAACATGCGCTTGGTGAGTTATATACCGCAATGTATCAGATCACAGGTAACATGCGCTTGGTGAGTTATATACCGCAATGTATCAGATCACTGGTAACAAGCGCTTGGTGGGTTATATACCGCAATGTCTCAGATCACAGGAATCATGCGCTTGGTGGGTTATATACCGCAATGTATCAGATCACAGGTAAAATGCGCTTTGGTGGGTTATATACCGCAATGTATCAGATCACAGGTAACATGCGCTTGGTGGGTTTTATACCGCAATGTATCAGATCACAGGTAACAAGCGCTTGGTGGGTTATATACCGCAATGTATCAGATCACAGGTAACATGCGCTTGGTGGGTTATATACCGCAATGTATCAGATCACAGGTAACATGCGCTTGGTGGGTTATATACCGCAATGTATCAGATCACAGGTAACAAGCGCTTGGTGGGTTATATACCGCAATGTATCAGATCACAGGTAACATGCGCTTGGTGGGTTATATACCGCAATGTATCAGATCACAGGTAACAAGCGCTTGGTGAGTTATATACCGCAATGTATCAGATCACTGGTAACAAGCGCTTGGTGGGTTATATACCGCAATGTATCAGATCACAGGTAACAAGAGCTTGGTGGGTTATATACTGCAATGTATCAGATCACAGGTAACAAGCGCATGGTGAGTTATATACCGCAATGTATGAGATCACAGGTAACAAGCGCTTGGTGGGTTATATACCGCAATGTATCAGATCACAGGTAACAAGCGCTTGGTGGGTTATATACCGCAATGTATCAGATCACAGGTAACAAGAGCTTGGTGGGTTATATACCGCAATGTATCAGATCACTGGTAACATGCGCTTGGTGGGTTATATACCGCAATGTATCAGATCACAGGTAACAAGAGCTTGGTGGGTTATATACCGCAATGTATCAGATCACTGGTAACATGCGCTTGGTGGGTTATATACCGCAATGTATCAGATCACAGGTAACAAGCGTTTTGTGGGTTATATACCACAATGTATCAGATCACTGGTAACAAGCGCTTGGTGGGTTATATACCGCAATGTATCAGATCACAGGTAACAAGAGCTTGGTGGGTTATATACCGCAATGTATCGGATCACTGGTAACAAGAGCTTGGTGGGTTATATACCGCAATGTATCAGATCACTGGTAACAAGCGCTTGGTGAGTTATATATCGCAATGTATCAGATCACTGGTAACAAGAGCTTGGTGGGTTATATACCGCAATGTATCAGATCACAGGTAACATGCGCTTGGTGAGTTATATACGGCAATGTATCAGATCACTGGTAACAAGCGCTTGGTGGGTTATATACCGCAATGTATCAGATCACAGGTAACAAGCGCTTGGTGGGTTATATACCGCAATGTATCAGATCACAGGTAACATGCGCTTGGTGGGTTATATACCGCAATGTATCAGATCACTGGTAACAAGCGCTTGGTGGGTTACATACCGCAATGTATCAGATCACAGGTAACATGCGCTTGGTGGGTTATATACCGCAATGTATCAGATCACAGGTAACAAGAGCTTGGTGGGTTATATACCGCAATGTATCGGATCACTGGTAACAAGAGCTTGGTGGGTTATATACCGCAATGTATCAGATCACTGGTAACAAGAGCTTGGTGGGTTATATACCGCAATGTATCAGATCACAGGTAACATGCGCTTGGTGAGTTATATACCGCAATGTATCAGATCACAGGTAACAAGCGCTTGGTGAGTTATATACCGCAATGTATCAGATCACAGGTAACAAGCGCTTGGTGGGTTATATACCGCAATGTATCAGATCACAGGTAACATGCGCTTGGTGGGTTATATACCGCAATGTATCAGATCACAGGTAACATGCGCTTGGTGGGTTATATACCGCAATGTATCAGATCACAGGTAACATGCGCTTGGTGGGTTATATACCGCAATGTATCAGATCACAGGTAACAAGCGCTTGGTGGGTTATATACCGCAATGTATCAGATCACAGGTAAGAGCTTGGCGGGTTATATACCGCAATGTATGAGATCACAGGTAACATGCGCTTGGTGGGTTATATACCGCAATGTATCAGATCACTGGTAACATGCGCTTGGTGGGTTATATACCGCAATGTATCAGATCACTGGTAACATGCGCTTGGTGGGTTATATACCGCAATGTATCAGATCACAGGTAACAAGCGCTTGGTGGGTTATATACCGCAATGTATCAGATCACTGGTAACAAGCGCTCGGTGAGTTATATACCGCAATGTATCAGATCACAGGTAACAAGAGCTTGGTGAGTTATATACCGCAATGTATCAGATCACTGGTAACAAGCGCTTGGTGGGTTATATACCGCAATGTATCAGATCACAGGTAACATGCGCTTGGTGGGTTATATACCGCAATGTATCAGATCACAGGTAACAAGCGCTTGGTGGGTTATATACCGCAATGTATCAGATCACAGGTAACAAGAGCTTGGTGGGTTATATACCGCAATGTATCGGATCACTGGTAACAAGAGCTTGGTGGGTTATATACCGCAATGTATCGGATCACTGGTAACAAGAGCTTGGTGGGTTATATACCGCAATGTATCAGATCACTGGTAACAAGAGCTTGGTGGGTTATATACCGCAATGTATCAGATCACAGGTAACATGCGCTTGGTGGGTTATATACCGCAATGTATCAGATCACAGGTAACAAGAGCTTGGTGGGTTATATACCGCAATGTATCGGATCACTGGTAACAAGAGCTTGGTGGGTTATATACCGCAATGTATCGGATCACTGGTAACAAGAGCTTGGTGGGTTATATACCGCAATGTATCAGATCACTGGTAACAAGAGCTTGGTGGGTTATATACCGCAATGTATCGGATAACAGGTAACAAGAGCTTGGTGGGTTATATACCGCAATGTATCAGATCACTGGTAACAAGCGCTTGGTGAGTTATATACCGCAATGTATCAGATCACTGGTAACAAGAGCTTGGTGGGTTATATACCGCAATGTATCAGATCACAGGTAACATGCGCTTGGTGAGTTATATACCGCAATGTATCAGATCACTGGTAACAAGCGCTTGGTGGGTTATATACCGCAATGTATCAGATCACTGGTAACAAGCGCTTGGTGGGTTATATACCGCAATGTATCAGATCACAGGTAACATGCGCTTGGTGGGTTATATACCGCAATGTATCAGATCACTGGTAACAAGCGCTTGGTGGGTTATATACCGCAATGTATCAGATCACAGGTAACATGCGCTTGGTGGGTTATATACCGCAATGTATCAGATCACAGGTAACAAGCGCTTGGTGAGTTATATACCGCAATGTATCAGATCACAGGTAACAAGCGCTTGGTGGGTTATATACCGCAATGTATCAGATCACAGGTAACAAGAGCTTGGTGGGTTATATACCGCAATGTATCGGATCACTGGTAACAAGAGCTTGGTGGGTTATATACCGCAATGTATCGGATCACTG
Organism: Pelodytes ibericus; assembly: GCA_036172795.1. Classification (NCBI taxonomy): domain Eukaryota; kingdom Metazoa; phylum Chordata; class Amphibia; order Anura; family Pelodytidae; genus Pelodytes; species Pelodytes ibericus. Next base: position 1,981,078 of record CM069859.1, read on the forward strand.
GTAACAAGAGCTTGGTGGGTTATATACCGCAATGTATCAGATCACTGGTAACAAGAGCTTGGTGGGTTATATACCGCAATGTATCAGATCACAGGTAACATGCGCTTGGTGAGTTATATACCGCAATGTATCAGATCACAGGTAACAAGCGCTTGGTGAGTTATATACCGCAATGTATCAGATCACAGGTAACATGCGCTTGGTGAGTTATATACCGCAATGTATCAGATCACAGGTAACAAGCGCTTGGTGAGTTATATACCGCAATGTATCAGATCACAGGTAACATGCGCTTGGTGAGTTATATACCGCAATGTATCAGATCACAGGTAACAAGCGCTTGGTGAGTTATATACCGCAATGTATCAGATCACTGGTAACAAGCGCTTGGTGGGTTATATACCGCAATGTATCAGATCACATGTAACATGCGCTTGGTGGGTTATATACCGCAATGTATTAGATCACAGGTAACAAGCGCTTGGTGGGTTATATACCGCAATGTATCAGATCACAGGTAACAAGAGCTTGGTGGGTTATATACCGCAATGTATCGGATCACTGGTAACAAGAGCTTGGTGGGTTATATACCGCAATGTATCGGATCACTGGTAACAAGAGCTTGGTGGGTTATATACCGCAATGTATCAGATCACTGGTAACAAGAGCTTGGTGGGTTATATACCGCAATGTATCAGATCACAGGTAACATGCGCTTGGTGGGTTATATACCGCAATGTATCAGATCACAGGTAACAAGAGCTTGGTGGGTTATATACCGCAATGTATCGGATCACTGGTAACAAGAGCTTGGTGGGTTATATACCGCAATGTATCGGATCACTGGTAACAAGAGCTTGGTGGGTTATATACCGCAATGTATCAGATCACTGGTAACAAGAGCTTGGTGGGTTATATACCGCAATGTATCAGATCACAGGTAACATGCGCTTGGTGAGTTATATACCGCAATGTATCAGATCACAGGTAACAAGCGCTTGGTGAGTTATATACCGCAATGTATCAGATCACAGGTAACATGCGCTTGGTGAGTTATATACCGCAATGTATCAGATCACAGGTAACAAGCGCTTGGTGAGTTATATACCGCAATGTATCAGATCACAGGTAACATGCGCTTGGTGAGTTATATACCGCAATGTATCAGATCACAGGTAACAAGCGCTTGGTGAGTTATATACCGCAATGTATCAGATCACTGGTAACAAGCGCTTGGTGGGTTATATACCGCAATGTATCAGATCACAGGTAACATGCGCTTGGTGGGTTATATACCGCAATGTATCAGATCACAGGTAACAAGCGCTTGGTGGGTTATATACCGCAATGTATCAGATCACAGGTAACAAGCGCTTGGTGAGTTATATACCGCAATGTATCAGATCACAGGTAACAAGCGCTTGGTGAGTTATATACCGCAATGTATCAGATCACAGGTAGCAAGCGCTTGGTGGGTTATATACCGCAATGTATCAGATCACAGGTAACATGCGCTTGGTGAGTTATATACCGCAATGTATCAGATCACAGGTAACATGCGCTTGGTGAGTTATATACCGCAATGTATCAGATCACTGGTAACATGCGCTTGGTGAGTTATATACCGCAATGTATCAGATCACAGGTAACAAGCGCTTGGTGGGTTATATACCGCAATGTATCAGATCACAGGTAACATGCGCTTGGTGGGTTATATACCGCAATGTATCAGATCACAGGTAACAAGCGCTTGGTGAGTTATATACCGCAATGTATCAGATCACAGGTAACATGCGCTTGGTGAGTTATATACCGCAATGTATCAGATCACAGGTAACATGCGCTTGGTGAGTTATATACCGCAATGTATCAGATCACTGGTAACAAGCGCTTGGTGGGTTATATACCGCAATGTCTCAGATCACAGGAATCATGCGCTTGGTGGGTTATATACCGCAATGTATCAGATCACAGGTAAAATGCGCTTTGGTGGGTTATATACCGCAATGTATCAGATCACAGGTAACATGCGCTTGGTGGGTTTTATACCGCAATGTATCAGATCACAGGTAACAAGCGCTTGGTGGGTTATATACCGCAATGTATCAGATCACAGGTAACATGCGCTTGGTGGGTTATATACCGCAATGTATCAGATCACAGGTAACATGTGCTTGGTGGGTTATATACCGCAATGTATCAGATCACAGGTAACAAGCGCTTGGTGGGTTATATACCGCAATGTATCAGATCACAGGTAACATGCGCTTGGTGGGTTATATACCGCAATGTATCAGATCACAGGTAACAAGCGCTTGGTGAGTTATATACCGCAATGTATCAGATCACTGGTAACAAGCGCTTGGTGGGTTATATACCGCAATGTATCAGATCACAGGTAACAAGAGCTTGGTGGGTTATATACTGCAATGTATCAGATCACAGGTAACAAGCGCATGGTGAGTTATATACCGCAATGTATGAGATCACAGGTAACAAGCGCTTGGTGGGTTATATACCGCAATGTATCAGATCACAGGTAACAAGCGCTTGGTGGGTTATATACCGCAATGTATCAGATCACAGGTAACATGCGCTTGGTGAGTTATATACCACAATGTATCAGATCACAGGTAACAAGCGCTTGGTGGGTTATATACCGCAATGTATCAGATCACAGGTAACATGCGCTTGGTGAGTTATATACCACAATATATCAGATCACAGGTAACATGCGCTTGGTGGGTTATATACCGCAATGTATCAGATCACAGGTAACAAGCGCTTGGTGGGTTATATACCGCAATGTATCAGATCACAGGTAACATGCGCTTGGTGAGTTATATACCACAATGTATCAGATCACTGGTAACATGCGCTTGGTGAGTTATATACCGCAATGTATCAGATCACAGGTAACATGCGCTTGGTGAGTTATATACCGCAATGTATCAGATCACAGGTAACAAGCGCTTGGTGGGTTATATACCGCAATGTATCAGATCACAGGTAACATGCGCTTGGTGGGTTATATACCACAATGTATCAGATCACAGGTAACAAGCGCTTGGTGGGTTATATACCGCAATGTATCAGATCACAGGTAACATGCGCTTGGTGGGTTATATACCGCAATGTATCAGATCACAGGTAACATGCGCTTGGTGGGTTATATACCACAATGTATCAGATCACAGGTAACAAGCGCTTGGTGGGTTATATACCACAATGTATCAGATCACAGGTAACAAGCGCTTGGTGGGTTATATACCGCAATGTATCAGATCACAGGTAACAAGCGCTTGGTGGGTTATATACCGCAATGTATCAGATCACAGGTAACAAGCGCTTGGTGGGTTATATACCACAATGTATCAGATCACAGGTAACAAGCGCTTGGTGGGTTATATACCGCAATGTATCAGATCACAGGTAACATGCGCTTGGTGGGTTATATACCGCAATGTATCAAATCACAGGTAACATGCGCTTGGTGGGTTATATACCACAATGTATCAGATCACAGGTAACAAGCGCTTGGTGGGTTATATACCGCAATGTATCAGATCACTGGTAACATGCGCTTGGTGGGTTATATACCGCAATGTATCAGATCACAGGTAACATGCGCTTGGTGGGTTATATACCGCAATGTATCAGATCACAGGTAACATGCGCTTGGTGGGTTATATACCACAATGTATCAGATCACAGGTAACAAGCGCTTGGTGGGTTATATACCGCAATGTATCAGATCACAGGTAACAAGCGCTTGGTGGGTTATATACCACAATGTATCAGATCACTGGTAACAAATATATCAGCATCAAGTGTCTGATACTTTCCTGAGATTTCCTCACCAGATTAGGGGACAATATTAGGTGGTTTCTCTCATATCCTAAATGTACAAATTATACAGAACAGGAAGGTTAAACAAGCAAATGACTTCTAGAGGATTTAAATCAAAGATACTGGAATATATGCAATAACTTTGTGAATTTTCAGAGGGATCCTGTTACATTTTACTTTTGCTGCCTCTGAGCGGTACAGTATGTCTCGGTGGCAGGAATAAGGGGGCCACACACCAGTTACATGACACGAAGTAAAAGAGACTTTCAAGTCGATGGACAAATGGTTGGACATCAAAGAAAAACAATGGATGAAAACAAGAATCAACAGAATTAGAAATAGAAACATTCCAGTTGTGTTGAGAGATGAGAACAGGAGAGAATGAGTAAGGGAACAAAAAACAGGCGAGAAAGATAGCAGAACACAAAGATTTAGGTGGGGAATTCAGGCATCTTCTATCCTTCTGCATCGTTCCAGAGAATATGTTTCTGCATAGATGAGGAAGGAGCTGCTATAGAGTAATCGTGGCCTCAGGGGAGTCCTGGGACATAATATCAGAGCATCCCGTTCCAGCACCTGGTCACAGGGCTATAAATCACAGAGCACAAGCCAAGGCTCCTACACATTCAGAGATCTGAACAAGGAATGAGGAAAAAAACCCTGAAAACAGCAGAAAGGAGGGAATAAAGGAGGAACAGAATGCAAACAGAATGAGGGAATGACAGGTCTAGAGAGGGGGAGAGTAGGGAAGGAGGGGCTGGCAGAGAAGACAGAAAGCAAAGGGAGGGAGAAACAGAGGGACACGGAGAAAAACCCAACCAAACAGAAAAACAAAAAAAAAGAAGGCACAAAATCCAAGAGTGAAGGGGGTGAGAAGGTATGTGACAGATGAGAACAGGGCCACAGTCAGAGGAGAGGAATGCAGGAGATGCTGGATCTGGAAGCTGATTGCTGGCTTTGGAGCTGCCCAGCAATGAAGGGCTGATTACTGACTGCGGAGCTGCCCAGCAATGAAGGGCTGATTACTGACTGCGGAGCTGCCCAGTGCTGAAGGGCTGATTACTGACTGCGGAGCTGGCCAGCAATGAAGGGCTGATTACTGACTGCGGAGCTGCCCAGCAATGAAGGGCTGATTACTGACTGCGGAGCTGTCCAGTGCTGAAAGGCTGATTTCTGACTGTGGAGCTGTCCAGCAATGAAGGGCTGATTACTGACTGCGGAGCTGCCCAGCAATGAAGGGCTGATTGCTGACTGCGGAGCTGCCCAGCAATGAAGGGCTGATTACTGACTGCGGAGCTGTCCAGTGCTGAAGGGCTGATTGCTGACTGCGGAGCTGTCCAGTGCTGAAGGGCTGATTACTGACTGCGGAGCTGCCCAGCAATGAAGGGCTGATTACTGACTGCGGAGCTGTCCAGTGCTGAAGGGCTGATTGCTGACTGCGGAGCTGTCCAGTGCTGAAGGGCTGATTGCTGGCTTTGTAGCTGTCCAGTGCTGAAGAGCTGCTATATATAAGGGCCAGACCCTTCTAGAGAATTGGAACTGCTGTCCAGGGCTGAACTAATCTGAACCCATGCTTCCCAGCAGAGGCTTCCATAATCGTGGGGGTTGGGGCCTCACCCCTGTCCCTCTCCAGGCTAAGATACTCTGATAGTAGTACATTTTTGGGGTGGCTGCTGTGCTGTTTTATTTTGTCCCTATTTATAATCATCTCACCCCATCTCCACCTCCCCAACCCTGCTGTGACCTTTCACCTCTGGAGGGGAAGAGAAACAATGCCAAGGTCCTTTCTGGTGAAAAAGGTGAAGGACGGTTTCTGTTCAGCGGATAGTGAGAGTGCGTATGTCAGACACCGTACTAACTTCAGTTCTCACCTCTCAGACAAAGGTAAGTGGGGTAACCTAACCTTCAGAGTGCATCATAGCAGCAATCCTTACTACTATAGAGTGTCGCAGTGCACAGAGCCAGGCATGAGGTGACCCTGCCATGCTCGCTGGATGACTGGGATTTGCAGTAACAGCTGCCACATGGGTCTCTGCAATGTAAGTGTAATGCTCTGCAGCAGAACATAGCTGTGCAGAAGCAGCTAGCACATGAAGCGCTGCATTGAGTTATGCACACTGCTCTATTGCAGCCAGCACAGGCACACACAGCTCTGCAACAACAAATACAGGCACACACAGCTCTGCAACAACAAATACAGGAACACACAGCTCTGCAACAACAAATACAGGCACACACAGCTCTGCAACAACAAATACAGGAACACACAGCTCTGCAACAACAAATACAGACACACACAGCTCTGCAACAACAAATACAGACACACACAGCTCTGCAACAACAAATACAGGCACACACAGCTCTGCAACAACAAATACTGACACACAGCTCTGCAACAACAAATACAGGCACACACAGCTCTGCAACAACAAATACAGGAACACACAGCTCTGCAACAACAAATACAGGCACACACAGCTCTGCAACAACAAATACAGGAACACACAGCTCTGCAACAACAAATACAGACACACACAGCTCTGCAACAACAAATACAGACACACACAGCTCTGCAACAACAAATACAGGAACACACAGCTCTGCAACAACAAATACAGGAACACACAGCTCTGCAACAACAAATACAGGCACACACAGCTCTGCAGCAACAAATACAGGAACACACAGCTCTGCAACAACAAATACAGGAACACACAGCTCTGCAACAACAAATACAGGAACACACAGCTCTGCAACAACAAATACAGGAACACACAGCTCTGCAACAACAAATACAGGCACACACAGCTCTGCAACAACAAATACAGGCACACACAGCTCTGCAACAACAAATACAGGAATACACAGCTCTGCAACAACAAATACAGACACACACAGCTCTGCAACAACAAATACTGACACACAGCTCTGCAACAACAAATACAGGAACACACAGCTCTGCTACAACAAATACAGAAACACACAGCTCTGCAACAACAAATACAGGCACACACAGCTCTGCAACAACAAATACAGGCACACACAGCTCTGCAACAACAAATACAGGAACACACAGCTCTGCAACAACAAATACAGGAACACACAGCTCTGCAACAACAAATACAGACACACACAGCTCTGCATGTCCCGTTCACTGCTGTGTATCATAATATCGCAATTCACGCTCTGCAGCACACAACTGTCAACTGCAGATATGTTACTGCTCTTTACACACACAGCCTGAAGCAGCATATAAATAGCTCTGCACTTTACACACACAGCTCTGCAGCATAGAGGCAAATAGCTCTGCACTTTACACACACAGCTCTGCAGCAGGAAGCAAATAGCTCTGCACTTTACACACACAGCTCTGCAGCAGGAAGCAAATAGCTCTGCACTTTACACACATCTCTGCAGCAAGAGTCCCAAAACTTTGCACTTTGTACACACAGCTCTGCAGCAGCAGACAACTAACTCTGCAGATAACACACATAGCCCTGCAGCAGGAAGCAAATAGCTCTGCACTTTACACAAATATCTCTGCAGCAGCAGATGAATGCTCTGCTCTGCAGCAGGAGTTACACAGCTCTGCACTTTACACACACTGCTCTGCAGCAGGGGTCACACAGCTCTGCACTTTACACACTGCTCTGCAGTAGGAGTCACACAGCTCTGCACTTTACACACACCGCTCTGCAGCAGGAGTCACACAGCTCTGCGCTTTACACACACCGCTCTGAAGCAGGAGTCACACAGCTCTGCACTTTACACACACAGCTCTGCAGTAGGAGTCACACAGCTCTGCACTTTACACACACCGCTCTGCAGCAGGAGTCACACAGCTCTGCACTTTACACACACCGCTCTGCAGTAGGAGTCACACAGCTCTGCACTTTACACACACTGCTCTGCAGCAGGGGTCACACAGCTCTGCACTTTACACACACAGCTCTGCAGTAGGAGTCACACAGCTCTGCACTTTACACACACTGCTCTGCAGCAGGGGTCACACAGCTCTGCACTTTACACACACCGCTCTGCAGTAGGAGTCACACAGCTCTGCACTTTACACACACAGCTCTGCAGTAGGAGTCACACAGCTCTGCACTTTACACGCACAGCTCTGCAGTAGGAGTCACACAGCTCTGCACTTTACACACACAGCTCTGCAGCAGGAGTCACACAGCTCTGCGCTTTACACACACCGCTCTGAAGCAGGAGTCACACAGCTCTGCACTTTACACACACAGCTCTGCAGTAGGAGTCACACAGCTCTGCACTTTACACACACCGCTCTGCAGCAGGAGTCACACAGCTCTGCACTTTACACACACCGCTCTGCAGTAGGAGTCACACAGCTCTGCACTTTACACACACTGCTCTGCAGCAGGGGTCACACAGCTCTGCACTTTACACGCACAGCTCTGCAGTAGGAGTCACACAGCTCTGCACTTTACACACACTGCTCTGCAGCAGGGGTCACACAGCTCTGCACTTTACACACACCGCTCTGCAGTAGGAGTCACACAGCTCTGCACTTTACACACACAGCTCTGCAGTAGGAGTCACACAGCTCTGCACTTTACACGCACAGCTCTGCAGTAGGAGTCACACAGCTCTGCACTTTACACACACTGCTCTGCAGCAGGGGTCACACAGCTCTGCACTTTACACACACTGCTCTGCAGCAGGGGTCACACAGCTCTGCACTTTACACACACTGCTCTGCAGCAGGGGTCACACAGCTCTGCACTTTACACACACCGCTCTGCAGTAGGAGTCACACAGCTCTGCACTTTACACACACTGCTCTGCAGCAGGGGTCACACAGCTCTGCACTTTACACACACCGCTCTGCACTTTACACACACAGCTCTGCACTTTACACACACCGCTCTGCAGTAGCTTTTGCACAGTGCTCTGTGTTAGATTGCAGCATGCTGAGGCCTGTCACAATGCACAGAGCTAAATATAGAGCTGGGGGGGAGAGGAAGCTGGAGAGGGGGGCAGGTGCCCCTGCAGGGTACATTATACACCCCGTGATGCCAGCTCTCAATGCCCCATCATATTGTTTAGGTAAATAGAGGGGGCGATTGGTAGAGAGGCTCAGGTTTGGAAACACTGACCTTGAACGATTGAAGGGATGGGGGATGTGGGGGTTACTGTACCACCCACTAAAGGGAGGGTTTGGGGGAGAAGGGGTGGAGGGGAGAAAAACTGCTGGAATTTTATTGTTTTGAAATGAAAAAAAGGCAGGAGGGCTATTTTGGGAAATGTGCTGATTGCACAGCTTTAAGGTTTAACCCTTTACATCAGCTGCAGTGCAAGATGCATCTCACCCATCCTGCTGCAGTCTCTGGGGGTATTACTGGAGAGGGTAACTTGCCCTGGGGTATTACTGGACAGTGTAATTTGCCATGGTGGTATTATTGGAGAGTGTAACTTGCCCTGGGGGTATTACCTGAGAGTGTAACTTGCCCTGGGGGTATTACCTGAGAGTGTAACCTGCCCTGGGGTATTACTGGAGAGTACAACCTGCCCTGGGGTCTTACTGGAGAGTGTAACCTGCCCTTGGGAGACCAGCCCTGGGGTATTACTGGAGAGTATAACCTGCCCTGGGGTTTTACTGGAGAGTACAACCTGCCCTGGGGTATACTGGAGAGTCCAACCTGCCCTGGGGTATTACTGGAGAGTGTAACCTGCCCTTGGGAGACCAGCCATGGGGTATTACTGGAGAGTATAACCTGCCCTGGGGTATTACTGGAGAGTATAACCTGCCCTGGGGTATTACTGGAGAGTATAACCTGCCCTGGGGTATTACTGGAGAGTGTAACCTGCCCTTGGGAGACCAGCCATGGGGTATTACTGGAGAGTATAACCTGCCCTGGGGTATTACTGGAGAGTATAACCTGCCCTGGGGTATTACTGGAGAGTATAACCTGCCCTGGGGTATTACTGGAGAGTATAACCTGCCCTGGGGTATTACTGGAGAGTGTAACCTGCCCTGGGGTATTACTGGAGAGTGTAACCTGCCCTTGGGAGACCAGCCATGGGGTATTACTGGAGAGTATAACCTGCCCTGGGGGTATTACTGGAGAGTATAACCTGCCCTGGGGTATTACTGGAGAGTGTAACCCGCCCTGGGGTATTACTGGAGAGTGTAACCTGCCCTTGGGAGACCAGCCATGGGGTATTACCTGGATCACCCTTTGTTGCATGCCCTGCAGTACTACTGACCCCATGTTCCTCTAATACCAACATAAACCCTGCATGTGTCAGAGTTGCAATCTGTTATGCAATGTAACTCTCCCCTTGCCAGAGAACTCAGTGTCTATTCAATGTTTGTCAGCTGTAGGGGGCATTGCCTGGGCCCCTTAATCCAATGAGTGGGGAATGTTTAGGGACCTTGCTATAGGTCCATGTCTAGAGATGGAGGATTTGGGGTGACTGGGAAATTGGGTCACAGAGAAGAGGATGCTGGTAACGTGTGCTGACACAGGGAAAGAGTGGGGGCTAAATACGTGGAGAGGGGATTTTGCTGAGGTGGGGCAAAATGAGAAGAGCAGCAGGAGATGGTGGAGAAGGGGGAGAGGGAAGGGCACAATCTGCTGACAAGCATTGCAATGTGCTAGAGAGTAGGGAACTCAGAGAGGTGGAAGGGGAAGAGGAGAGAGGTGGAGAGAGATAAGTGAAAGAGGAAGAGAAATAGGGGAGAGAGACAAGGGAAAGAGGGAGACAGACAGGGGAGAGAGACTAGCGAAAGAGGAGAGAGACAGGGGAGAGAGAAAAGGGAAAGAGGGAGACAGACAGGGGAGAGAGACAAGGGAAAGAGGGAGACAGACAGGGGAGAGAGACAAGGGAAAGAGGGAGACAGACAGGGGAGAGAGACAAGGGAAAGAGGAGAGAGACAGGGGAGAGAGACTAGGGAAAGAGGAGAGAGACAGGGGAGAGAGAAAAGGGAAAGAGCGAGACAGACAGGGGAGAGAGACAAGGGAAAGAGGGAGACAGACAGGGGAGAGAGACAAGGGAAAGAGGGAGACAGACAGGGGAGAGAGACAAGGGAAAGAGGAGAGAGACAAGGGAAAGAGGGAGAGAGACAGGGGAGAGAGACAAGGGAAAGAGGGAGAGAGACAGGGGAGAGAGACAAGGGAAAGAGGGAGAGAGACAAGGGAAAGAGGGAGAGAGACAAGGGAAAGAGGGAGACAGACGGGAGAGAGGCAAGGGAAAGAGGGAGAGAGAAAGGGGAGAGAGACAAGGGAAAGAGGGAGACAGACAGGGGAGAGAGACAAGGGAAAGAGGGAGAGAGACAGGGGAGAGAGACAAGGGAAAGAGGGAGAGAGACAGGGGAGAGAGACAAGGGAAATAGGGAGACAGACAGGGGAGAGAGACAAGGGAAAGAGGGAGAGAGACAGGGGAGAGAGACAAGGGAAAGAGGGAGAGAGACAGTGGAGAGAGACAGGGGAGAGAGACAAGGGAAATAGGGAGACAGACAGGGGAGAGAGACAAGGGAAAGAGGGAGACAGACAGGGGAGAGAGACTAGGGAAAGAGGGAGAGAGACAGGGGAGAGAGACAAGGGAAAGAGGGAGAGAGACAAGGGAAAGATCGAGAGAGACAGGGGAGAGAGACAAGGGAAAGAGGGAGAGAGACAGGGGAGAGAGACAAGGGAAAAAGGGAGAGAGACAAGGGAAAGAGGGAGACAGACAGGTGGAAGGGGAAGGTGAGTAAAGGGAAGGAGTACAGAGATACCAGTGGATAGAAGAGGAAAGATGATAGTGTGAAAGGTAGGTGGAAAGAGAGTGGGGAGGTAGAGAGACAGATGGAGGGACAGGGGAAGGTAAGAGACATTATATAAATGCTGCTTACACTGATTACAGGTTGGTCTTCCGTGGATTTTACTAATTCAATAAATGTTACGTTTTCTTTGAAGATATTGCGAAATTTGTGCAACTTTAAATAAGAATTAAACCTAATGTAGATGGTTATTTGGGGAAGCACCGTCATAGGAGGCAGGTTCCAGCAGGGTCACTGACCTGGACCACGACTGGACAGTAACAGGTGCAATCAAATCCAGTATAATGCTACAGACCGGGGGGCTGTATATCCCCTGCATGTCTGTCACCTGATCATTTTACTCCTTCTTCATCCTGGATTATAATATCCCCCATAACAGTCTCATTGCCCCCCTTCCTGCTCCCCCCGTCTCTCTGGCACCTCCTCCTATTAGAACAGACTGAATTTCCCATCTGTAGTTGCCATCTCTCCATTAAACACAGCATCCTTGCTCTACCACCTCCACCATCCAAGGAAGGTCAATATGTCCACAGGACACACCAACTGGCGTATGACACTTGTAGAGGACAGTGCCCACTCATGCACACGCATGCACACCCATGAACACGCATGTACAGTCATACACACTCATACACACTCATGAACAGGCATGTACAGTCATACACACTCATACACACTCATGAACAGGCATGTACAGCCATACACACTCATACACACTCATGAACAGGCATGTACAGCCATACACACTCATACACACTCATGAACAGGCATGTACAGTCATACACACTCATACACACTCATGAACAGGCATGTACAGTCATACACACTCATACACACTCATGAACAGGCATGTACAGCCATACACACTCATACACACTCATGCACCCTCATGAACAGGCATGTACAGCCATACACACTCATACACACTCATGCACCCTCATGAACAGGCATGTACAGCCATACACACTCATACACACTCATTCACACTTATAACATAGCTTCTTCCTCTGCTCTTTGTAGTTTTTCACTGTTATATTTCATTACACTTTCCTATGTTTTACGATTAACCCATTCCTCCCCGTGCTGTACATTGCTGATTATTTAGTGACTGCCTGTACTACAATGAGGTGATTGGTCTCTTACGATTAATGATGTCACTTTGTTAAACTGAAGTCCGAGTTCACTTGAGTTCCACCTTATGAATAAGTGATGTGTCACGCTTGTCGTGTGTACACCCTCAATCTTTCTCACTGTGTGGATATCACGCGTGAGAATGGGTCTGCTTTCTTTCATCCTTTGTGTGTGCTACATTTAATGCTAATCATCACCAGCATTGCAGGGGTTAAAGTGTTTGGAGAAACCCACCCAGCCATATTGAAGCCCCGGAAACTCTTTGTACTCAGTTTTAGATCTCCTTCTCCATCTCTATATTTTAAATCCATTGGGTTTTGGTACCAACTCTGTACCGATGAACCCTGGCCAAATGTCATTTCACCCTCGATACAATTCATGCCGCAAACTGCTACTCTCAAACTTCACTCCACTACCTAAAATCTCACACTTGGGTGGAATCCATTGACACATATCGCTAAGGCGGACTTGCTGATGACACCGGGCTGACTACACCCTGGCCAGCTCTCAGCATCGCTAAAGCGGACTTTTGATGACACCAGGCTGACTATGCCCTGGCCAGGTCTCAGCATCGCTAAGGCGGACTTGTTGATGACACCGGGCTGACTATGCCTTGGCCAGCTGCAGCAGTTGATATGGATGACTGTGTGGACTATAAGTAGACTTTGAGTCCGGCATTAAAGTTGGAGAAAAGAAAGCTTCTGAGAGTTTGACCATTTCTGGCTTCTAGAGAGTACAAATATGAGACATGGCTTGTTGTGTCACACTGCACCAAACTCACACTATACCCTCTCCCCCTGGACCAGCCAAACTTTCTACCACACATTCCCTCCCTGTATACCTCACACACATTTTACTGCAAAACCCACTGCACTACCCACACAATCTATAACACTCTAACTGAACCACCCACACAATCTATAATACTCTAACTGAATCACCCACACATTCTACCACACTCTAACTGAACCACCCACACATTCTACCACACTCTAACTGAACCACCCACACATTCTACCACACTCTAACTGAACCACCCACACGTTCTACCACACTCTAACTGAACCACCCACACAATCTATAACACTCTAACTGAACCACCCACACAATCTATAATACTCTAACTGAATCACCCACACATTCTACCACACTCTAACTGAACCACCCACACATTCTACCACACTCTAACTGAACCACCCACACATTCTACCACACTCTAACTGAACCACCCACACATTCTACCACACTCTAACTGAACCACCCACACGTTCTACCACACTCTAACTGAACCACCCACACATTCTACCACACTCTAACTGAACCACCCACACATTCTACCACACTCTAACTGAACCACCCACACATTCTACCACACTCTAACTGAACCACCCACACGTTCTACCACACTCTAACTGAACCACCCACACATTCTACCACACTCTAACTGAACCACCCACACATTCTACCACACTCTAACTGAACCACCCACACATTCTACCACACTCTAACTGAACCACCCACACATTCTACCACACTCTAACTGAACCACCCACACATTCTACCACACTCTAACTGAACCACCCACACATTCTACCACACTCTAACTGAACCACCCACACATTCTACCACACTCTAACTGAACCACCCACACATTCTACCACACTCTAACTGAACCACCCACACATTCTACCACACTCTAACTGAACCACCCACACGTTCTACCACACTCTAACTGAACCACCCTCACATTCTACCACACTCTAACTGAACCACCAACACATTCTACCACACTCTCACTGAACCACCCACACAATCTACCACACTCTCACTGAACCACCCACACAATCTACCACACTCTAACTGAACCACCCACACATTATACCAAATTCTGACTGAACCACCCACACAATCTATAATACTCTTACTGAACCACCCACACAATCTATAACACTCTAACTGAACCACCCACACAATCTACCACACTCTAACTGAACCACCCACACATTCTACCACACTCTAACTGAACCACCCACACGTTCTACCACACTCTAACTGAACCACCCACACATTCTACCACACTCTAACTGAACCACCAACACATTCTACCACACTCTCACTGAACCACCCACACAATCTACCACACTCTCACTGAACCACCCACACGTTCTACCACACTCTAACTGAACCACCTACACGTTCTACCACACTCTAACTGAACCACCCATACGTTCTACCACACTCTAACTGAACCACCCACACGTTCTACCACACTCTAACTGAACCACCCACACGATCTATAACACTCTAACTGAACCACCCACACAATCTATAACACTCTAACTGAACCACCCACACAATCTATAACACTCTAACTGAACCACCCACACAATCTACCACACTCTAACTGAACCACCCACACAATTTACCACACTCTAACTGAACCACCCACACATTCTACCACACTCTAACTGAACCACCCACACATTATACCACACTCTCACTGAACCACCCACACATTCTGTCACACTCTAACTGAACCACCCACACATTCTACCACACTCTAACTGAACCACCCACACATTATACCACACTCTAACTGAACCATCCACACATTCTACCACACTCTAACTGAACCATCCACACATTCTACCACACTCTAACTGAACCACCCACACATTATACCACACTCTCACTGAACCACCCACACATTCTACCACACTCTAACTGAACCACCCACACATTATACCACACTCTCACTGAACCACCCGCACATTATACCACACTCTCACTGAACCACCCACACATTATACCACACTCTCACTGAACCACCCACACATTCTACCACACTCTCACTGAACCACCCACACATTATACCCCACTCTAACTGAACCATCCACACATTATACCACACTCTCACTGAACCACCCACACATTATACCACACTCTCACTGAACCACCCACACATTATACCACACTCTAACTGAACCACCCGCACATTCTACCACACTCTAACTAAACCACCCACACATTATAACACACTCTAACTGAACCACCCACACATTCTACCACACTCTAACTGAACCACCCACACGTTCTACCACACTCTAACTGAACCACCCACATGTTCTACCACACTCTAACTGAACCACCCACACAATCTATAACACTCTAACTGAACCACCCACCCAATCTATAACACTCTAACTGAACCACCCACACAACCTATAACACTCTAACTGAACCACCCACACATTCTACCACACTCTCACTGAACCACCCACACATTATACCACACTCTAACTGAACCACCCACCTGTTCTACCACATTCTAACTGAACCATCCACACATTCTACCACACTCTCACTGAACCACCCACACATTCTACCACACTCTCACTGAACCACCCACACATTATACAAGGCCGACTGAATTATAGAAAACCTGGAATAAAACAAAATGACAGGCAGGACAGGAATACAAGGCAGGGCTGGAATACAAGGCAGGACAGGAATACAAGGCAGGGCAGGGATACAAGGCAGGGCAGGGATACAAGGCAGGGCTGGGATACAAGGCAGGACAGGAATACAAGGCAGGGCTGGGATACAAGGCAGGGCTGGGATACAAGGCAGGGCAGGGATACAAGGCAGGGCTGGAATACAAGGCAGGGCTGGGATACAAGGCAGGGCTGGGATACAAGGCAGGGCTGGGACACAAGGCAGGGCTGGGATACAAGGCAGGGCTGGGATACAAGGCAGGGCTGGGATACAAGGCAGGGCTGGGATACAAGGCAGGGCAGGAATACAAGGCAGGGCAGGAATACAAGGCAGGGCTGGGATACAAGGCAGGGCTGGGATACAAGGCAGGGCTGGGATACAAGGCAGGGCTGGGATACAAGGCAGGGCTGGGATACAAGGCAGGACAGGGATACAAGGCAGGGCTGGGATACAAGGCAGGGCTGGGATACAAGGCAGGGCTGGGATACAAGGCAGGGCTGGGATACAAGGCAGGGCTGGGATACAAGGCAGGGCAGGGATACGAGGCAGGGCTGGGATACAAGGCAGGGCTGGGATACAAGGCAGGGCTGTATGGATTAGCGCAATCTTAATGATTGAATGACAATGGATGCCGACCCTATGCACCGGGTACACGCACTACTAGACTGTATAGCGGGGGGGGGGGGGGGGGGTAATTTCCTGACTATCATTGATCTCTGCAGAGGATACTGGCAGATTCCACAGGAGTCAGAAGTCAGCATTCATCACCCCATTTGGCCTGTATCAGTTCAGGGTCATTCCATTTGGCATGAGAACGCTCCAACGATGCACGGGATTATGCGCATGCATACTAGGCTGATGTGGCCATTTATAGTGATACTCGGGAAGAAAACCTCTGCAATAGCATCATTTAACTGGGAAACAGAAAGGCAATGTGGATGGATTATCCCAGCAAACTGACTTGGAACCCTTAGTCCCCTGGACAGCCCCCAGATGACCCACCAGGATCTAGCTGGGTCTGCCAGACTGACATGGGAGCGGGCTTGTCAGGGACTTTGCCTCTGTGGGCCAAAATGTATGGCTTCTATTTCCCAAGTTAAATACCTCCTAAAGGGGCTGACTCCTATGTTTCCCTCCTTTACACCAGGACATTATGCCCGGGACAGTAACACTATTTTCCTGCAATGACCAAGGCTCACAGAGCCATACCACCGGAGCCAGGTAGGCTCTCCACCTACTGGCTCATTTGAAAAGCCCACCACATGGCCGGCCCGTCACTCAGATAGCAATTGGCTGGGGGTTTAAAAAGCCGAGTAGCTTCATGTCTGAATGGGGGACCGAACTACAATGGAATGTTATGACTATACGGGATTAAGGCCTTTCTTGTAGTTCCCCGGTGAGAGAGCATCCTAAGCGGTCAATGGATATATCTCTCAGGGTTCCTATGTACTATATAGCTTAACGGAGGAACCAGGGAGTCTGTTACATAATCCTCCCTACAACTACCCCCATTCCTCCCTATAACTCCTCCCATTACTCCATATAACCCTCCCTATAACTCCTCCCATTACTCCATATAACCCTCCCTATAACTCCTCCCATTACTCCATATAACTCCTCCTATTACTCCATATAACCCTCTCTATAACTCCTCCCATTACTCCATATAACCCTCTCTATAACTCCTCCTATTACTCCATATAACCCTCCCTACAACTACCCCCATTCCTCCCTATAACTCCTCCCATTACTCCATATAACCCTCCCTATAACTCCTCCCATTACTCCATATAACCCTCCCTATAACTCCTCCCATTCCTCCCTATAACTCCTCCCATTACTCCATATAACCCTCCCTATAACTCCTCCCATTACTCCATATAACCCTCCCTATAACTCCTCCTATTACTCCATATAACCCTCTCTATAACTCCTCCTATTACTCCATATAACCCTCCCTACAACTACCCCCATTCCTCCCTATAACTCCTCCCATTACTCCATATAACCCTCCCTATAACTCCTCCCATTACTCCATATAACCCTCCCTATAACTCCTCCCATTACTCCATATAACCCTCTCTATAACTCCTCCTATTACTCCATATAACCCTCCCTATAACTCCTCCCATTACTCCATATAACCCTCCCTATAACTCCTCCTATTACTCCATATAACCCTCCCTATAACTCCTCCCATTACTCCATATAACCCTCCCTATAACTCCTCCTATTACTCCATTTAACCCTCCCTATAACTCCTCCTATTACTCCATATAACCCTCCCTATAACTCCTCCTATTACTCCATATAACCCTCCCTATAACTCCTCCTATTACTTCATATAACCCTCCCTATAACTCCTCCTATTACTCCATATAACCCTCCCTATAACTCCTCCTATTACTCCATATATCCCTCCCTATAACTCCTCCTATTACTCCATATAACCCTCCCTATAACTCCTCCTATTACTCCATATAACCCTCCCTATAACTCCTCCTATTACTCCATATAACCCTCCCTATAACTCCTCCTATTACTCCATATAACCCTCCCTATAACTCCTCCTATTACTCCATATAACCCTCCCTATAACTCCTCCTATTACTCCATATAACCCTATAACTCCTCCTATTACTCCATATAACTCCTCCTATTACTCCATATAACCCTCCCTATAACTCCTCCTATTACTCCATATAACCCTCCCTATAACTCCTCCTATTACTCCATATATCCCTCCCTATAACTCCTCCTATTACTCCATATAACCCTCCCTATAACTCCTCCTATTACTCCATATAACCCTCCCTATAACTCCTCCTATTACTCCATATAACCCTCCCTATAACTCCTCCTATTACTCCATATAACCCTATAACTCCTCCTATTACTCCATATAACTCCTCCTATTACTCCATATAACCCTCCCTATAACTCCTCCTATTACTCCATATAACCCTCCCTATAACTCCTCCCATTACTCCATATAACCCTCCCTATAACTCCTCCTATTACTCCATATAACCCTCCCTATAACTCCTCCTATTACTCCATATAACCCTCCCTATAACTCCTCCTATTACTCCATATAACCCTCCCTATAACTCCTCCTATTACTCCATATAACCCTCCCTATAACTCCTCCTATTACTCCATATAACCCTATAACTCCTCCTATTAATCCATATAACTCCTCCTATTACTCCATATAACCCTCCCTATAACTCCTCCTATTACTCCATATAACCCTCCCTATAACTCCTCCTATTACTCCATATAACCCTCCCTATAACTCCTCCTATTACTCCATATAACCCTATAACTCCTCCTATTAATCCATATAACTCCTCCAATTACTCCATATAACCCTCCCTATAACTCCTCCCATTACTCCATATAACCCTCCCTATAACTCCTCCTATTACTCCATATAACTCCTCCTATTACTCCATATAACCCTCCCTATAACTCCTCCCATTACTCCATATAACCCTCCCTATAACTCCTCCCATTACTCCATATAACTCCTCCC
Source organism: Pelodytes ibericus (assembly GCA_036172795.1). Lineage (NCBI taxonomy): Eukaryota > Metazoa > Chordata > Amphibia > Anura > Pelodytidae > Pelodytes > Pelodytes ibericus. Next base: position 2,000,883 of record CM069859.1, read on the forward strand.
TATAACTCCTCCTATTACTCCCTATAACCCTCCCTATAACTCCTCCTATTACTCCATATAACTCCTCCTATTACTCCATATAACCCTCCCTATAACTCCTCCTATTACTCCATATAACCCTCCCTATAACTCCTCCCATTACTCCATATAACCCTCCCTATAACTCCTCCCATTACTCCATATAACCCTCCCTATAACTCCTCCTATTACTCCATATAACCCTCCCTATAACTCCTCCTATTACTCCATATAACCCTCCCTATAACTCCTCCCATTACTCCATATAACCCTCCCTATAACTCCTCCCATTACTCCATATAACCCTCCCTATAACTCCTCCCATTACTCCATATAACCCTATAACTCCTCCTATTACTCCCTATAACTCCTCCTATTACTCCATATAACCCTCCCTATAACTCCTCCTATTACTCCATATAACCCTCCCTATAACTCCTCCCATTACTCCATATAACTCCTCCTATTACTCCATATAACCCTCCCTATAACTCCTCCTATTACTCCATATAATCCTCCCTATAACTCCTCCCATTACTCCATATAACTCCTCCTATTACTCCATATAACCCTCCCTATAACTCCTCCTATTACTCCATATAACCCTCCCTATAACACCTATGTGAGGGTGCTCCAGCAGGGGGAGGCCAGGATGGCTTCATGCCCAGGAGAGTGTTTGGATCTGGGGGAGCAATCTAATCCAGCCCCAGGCTTGGCTGTACTCACAGGCCAAGGAGTACAACATGTGAGTAAAATGTCTGTTATGTATCCTGAAGAGAGTGAGATACAAGTTTGGGAGGCAGATTTGAAAGCTGCTTTTATTAACAGAGATGCAATGTATAAAATGCTGTGTGAACTGGATGATAGATACCAGGAGTTATTACAAGCATCAAAAAGCAAAGAAAATACAGGCCAGCAAAGCAGCCTACAGGACATGATAAGTCATGTTGGAGAAGAAATAGATGTGATGAGAATGAATATTGCTGCAAATTCAGAGAGAGAGATTGAGGCATTAAAAGATCAGATCCGGGAAGGAGAAATGCTAAGACTTAAAGCAGGAAAACTGGGAGGTTTAAAGTTAAAGATCCCACCGGAGCAGGAAAAATCTGAGCACAGGAAACAAATAATGGAAGAACCAGTCTCCAGTGTGCAAACATGTGAGGAGACCCCCAGTACAAGCAAAGAGACCTCTACTGCACATAAAGAGACCCCCAGTGCAAGTAAGGAGACCCCCTGTACCAGTAAGGCGGGTAATACTCGCAGTAAAAACCTGGAGAAGATCCTGGGGCAAATTCACCAATGAAAGGTGCATGAGAAAGAACCAGTGCAAAGTGGCAGCTTGCAGCCTGCAAAGTCCAGTCTGGTATCTGCTGGAAGGAGTTTGGAGGCTGAATTACACCAGCAAGAAGATCCAAGCTTGGGAAATACTCCTGACCTAAACTTACTTGGAAGTAATGTGGAGGACATTGAAACAATACCAAACAAACAGCTAGTTTGTGCTACTCCAGCAGAGACTGTGAGCACAGGAGGTGAAGCTAATCAGATCAGCACACCTGAACCAGCTCCCCTGCCTGTGAACAAGGGAAATCCACAAACTGTGCAACTGGATCTGCAACAAGCAGAAAAGGAACCAAGTGCAGGTATTAAAACTCCTGCAAAAACCTTCTCCAAGATTGTAACTCCCATAGGGCCAAGTAAACAAAGAAGAAATGCTGTAAGATTAAAGTTTACTGGCCTGGAAGCAGATATTCCTGACAGAAGGGTTATTGGCCGGGATTTGTTAATAAACTTTATAGGATTCAGTGCTAATGAAATTAATGCTCTGATACATTTCCCTGGGTCCAGGATATTTGATGTCAGTTTTAAATTGCCTCAGCAGTTGGATTTGTTTTGGGACACATTTCATCGCACAAAAGCCCACCCAATATGGAATAATATCCAATTAATAGAAATAACCAGACCTATGAATGTTACTGTGACTTTATTGTTCCAGTCTGAAGTTGTTGCTTTGGCTGATATTATGTTTTGGTTGAAAAGACAATGTGATGTTTTAGATGAACCGATGAAAGTGCTTGATGAAGATGGAATATGGAATGGAGGCTGGAGATTAAAAGTAAAATTGTGGAAGAGAATGGGAATAAATAAGCATTTGCCTCATGTTTTCTTCATAGGCTCTGAAAGAGGGGTATGTTACTACCCAGGACAACCCAAGGTCTGCTTTAAATGTGGATCTATCCGACACTTATCATACAGCTGTGATAAACTAAAATGTTCCTTGTGTAACAAATTGGGCCATTCCAGGGCCGAGTGCAAGGAAGATGTGGTGTGCAATTTGTGTTCTGACACTGGGCACACCTTCAGGACTTGCCCACGGGCTGCACACAACTTTGTGGAATCTGAGGAGGAGGCCATGGAGGCAAGTGTTGGAGAAGATATTTTAACAATCACCCAAAATGAACAACTTGGCAGTGCTGATGATGCGACTACAAGTAGCCAACCTGTGGAACAGGAAATGGAGACCCAGCATACTAAAAAAAGTTTTGGCCCATCTGGGCCCCCACAAAGTTCCAGTAATCCTGATGGATTTCAAATGGTGAAACGGAAAGGCAAGTCACGTAGATCCGGTCACGCAGAGGTGCCACCAGGAAAAAGAGAAAAGAAAGCGGATATGAGTGACCCATTGCTGGTAACTGCTGGGAGATATGAGGTTCTGAGTGAGAGTTGGGGAGAAGCAATGGACCAAGAAGATCTGCGGAGAAGCAGTACAAGAAATTTGTCATTAGATCATCTGATGGAAGGAAGCAATGAAGACAGAGACGTTGTAAGCGTATCTTTTAAAAGATGGGGCTCATTGGGCGACAACGTTGGAAAGAAAAGAAAATCATTATAAATAACATCTGACATTATGGGGTCCTTGTGTGTAGGGTCACTGAATGTCAACAGTTTAAAGACTAAACAGAGACGATCTTTGCTTTATCAATTTCTCAAACGTGAGAAAATGAATGTCATTATGCTGCAAGAAACTAGATTCCAGGATAATACTGAGGTTTTTTGTGCAAAAAGAGAATGGCTAGGAGGACCATCTTTTTGGTCTTTTGGAATAGACCGGTATGACGGAATAGGTATCCTTTTTGAACAATGTGATGTTAAAGTGGAAAAAATTATTGAATTAGTTGCTGGTAGATGTCTAATAATTGATGCGACTATTGATGATTTCAATTATAGGTTTATTAATGTCTATGCACCACAGGTCAAAGCGGATAGGAAAGCCTTATTTGAAATGGTAAAACCATATTGTTTTACATCAAAAATCCTTGTTTTTGGTGGTGATTTTAATTGTGTCACCAGTAATCAAGACCGCAGTAGTAAGCATGATACATTGCATTATGATGAGAACTTTTTGAAAACAATGGTTGGCCAAGCAGGGCTTATTGATTGTTTTAAACACAATTTTCCAAAAGAGCGTGGTTATACATACCACAAAGGTCCATGGTCCAGTCGTATAGATAGATTTTATGTAAAAAAAGAAATTGGAACGGAGAAAGTTTCTCTAGTTCCAGTAGAACTCTCTGATCATCTACTTATTAAATTCACAATAAATACCCATGAATCTATAATATACGGTAAGGGATTTTGGAAATTAAATGCAACTATATTGGATAATGTTCAAACATGTGATGACTTTATATCCTTCTACAAAGATAGAAGAACCACACAATGTTTGTATGATAAAGTCAGTGAGTGGTGGGAAACTCTTAAATCTGATATTAAGGTATTTTTTAAATCCACAATGAAAAAAACTGGAAATTTAAACTACAAAAAATACCTGGCTTTAAGATTAAAATTAAGCCGAATGTATTCTAGAATTAATAATGGAGAAACAGTAGATGCACAATATATAAAAGATGTAAAAGAAGAAATGAAAAGTCTTCAGTATGACAGAATGAAGTCCCTATCTGCAGAAAATAAATTTGATAGCTGGGGGTTTGTTTCCCCTGACCCATTTGAGGCATGTAAAGAACGGGTGAGGAAAAAAACAATAACTGGGTTTAAAGATGAAAATGGTAGATTAAAAACATCTCAAAAGGCAATGATGGAGATCGTAAGGAAGTATTATTGCAAATTATTTCAAAACAAAAAAATGAATACAGGAAAAATTCAAGAATACTTAAAAGTATTGGATAATCCAAAATTAGATCAGGAAAAAGCAGATGAATTAATCCACCAAATTACTGAGGAAGAGGTTCGGAGAAGCATCCTTTCTCTTTCCAGCAAAAAAAGTCCAGGTAAAGATGGTTTGACTGCAGAGTTTTATAAAACCTTTATAGATCTATTGGTACCAGATTTGACACTGGTTTATAATGAAATGTTACAAACCGGAAAATTAATTCCCTCGCAGTATCAGTCAATTTTGGTTCTTTTAGCAAAAAAAGGAGACTTAACAGAGCTAAAAAATTGGCGTCCTCTGTCTTTATTAAATACAGATTACAAAATGTTGGCTAAACTTCTCTATTTTAGATTAAGTAACGTGGCAAATGATTTGATAAGTCCATGGCAATCATGTGGCATAAAGAGTCGCAGCATACACGATGCTCTTATTTTAATAAGAGAGATAACCCAGCAAGCTAAAATGAATAAATGCAGCTTATATCTTGTAGGACTGGATCAAACCAAGGCATTTGATAGAGTTGACCATAATTTCCTGTTTAAAGCCTTGCTTCGCTATGGTTTACCAAGTATTTTATATAGTGGATCAAGCTGCTTTCCTTTAATCAATGGTAATGTAAGTAAGCCTTTCAGTATAGAAGCAGGAGTAAGGCAAGGCTGCCCACTGAGTCCATTACTCTATATATTTAGTTTGGATCCCTTACTTAGGAAAATACAACAAAATCCATGTTTTATAGGCTTAAGCTTGAGTGGTGATGAGCCCTTAAAATTGTGTGCATATGCTGATGATGTTACTGTTTTTTTAAAATCTGAACAAGATCATGACGAATTACAAAAAGAGCTGGCTTCGTTTGCAGAAGTTTCTAATTCATTAGTCAATAATGATAAAAGTGAAGCTTTGTGGATTGGAGAGAAGTGTAACTGCTTTCCAATCAATTTCCAAGTAAAGAAAGAAAATATAAAGATTCTTGGGGTAACCTTTAGTGAAAATGAAAATCAGGCAGAATTAAATTGGAAAGAACAAATAGAAAATTGTTCTGTTAAGATAAAAAAATGGAAAAATTGGAAATGGTCCTATTGGAAAAAAATATCCATAATTAAGCGTTTTTTAATCCCTTTATTTACTTATATATGTATTGTTTTTCCTCTTCCAGAAAACTTAGTCACAAAACTGACAAGTTTGTTTTTTCAGTTTTTATGGGGCAATAGAGTGAACATAATAAAAAGAAATATTGCCTATCTTCCCAGAAAAGAGGGAGGGCTAGCTATGTTATGCCCTGAATTATTTTTCAGTTTATTGTTCTTTGCAAAAAATTTAAATTTCCTGAAGTCCAATAACAAAATGATCTGGTCAGTGTTATTTAGAGGCCAAATAACTGATTTTATAGGAATTTGGAGAAGTGGAGAAAAGATTAAAAGTATTACATCAAAGTCCTCAAAATTTTCTTTGTATGCCAGACAATGTGTTAAACTGTTGTTGAAATGGAATATTACTCATCAAGAATTTATCTCATTTGAAAGGAAAAAACTGTATACGATAATTCTGAAAAGGTGTTTTAGTGTACAATTAGCTCTAAGAGACTGCCCTACAACACTGATTAAAAGCGCTTTGGACAAATTGACCAGCAACAGAATTCCATATAAAATGAGAGACCTTATGTGGTTAGGTTTTCATGGCAAGCTTTATGTGCGTAATAATTTAAAGTTTAAAAACATTGATGAAAGGCATTGTCCAAGAGAGACATGCAAAGATAGTCTAGAGACCATGGACCATTTCTTGTTAGAATGCCCTTTTTCAGAAAAAGTTTGGAAAGATATTGCAAATGTTCTTAAAATCAATTGTTTAAAAAAGCAAAAATATGCAGAATTGGTGTATGGTGATTTTTCTTCTTGTAAATATGATGTAAATACTTTATATTTGGTTAATAGTGTGGTAATATATTACTTGTGGCATGCAAGGTGCTTGTTATCTGTCAAACAGATCATTTTGAAAAGAGAGGATGTAATAGCTCTTATAATGAGTGAATTGAGACAGATACGAGTGAAAGAAAATAATACAACTTATTGGGAAAATATTGTTCTTTCTTTCATTTGAAGCATTTTAAGTTGTACATATTGTAAATATTGTAAAATGTTGTGCAAACTGTATTGATCATTTTGTTGCCAGTTTTTTAAATAAAAGAGTTCCTCCTATTACTCCATATAACCCTCCCTATAACTCCTCCCATTACTCCATATAACCCTCCCAATAACTCCTCCCATTACTCCATATAACCCTCCCTATAACTCCTCCTATTACTCCATATAACCCTCCCTATAACTCCTCCCATTACTCCATATAACCCTCCCTATAACTCCTCCTATTACTCCATATAACCCTCCCTATAACTCCTCCTATTACTCCATATAACCCTCCCTATAACTCCTCCTATTACTCCATATAACCCTCCCTATAACTCCTCCTATTACTCCATATAACCCTCCCTATAACTCCTCCTATTACTCCATATAACCCTCCCTATAACTCCTCCTATTACTCCATATAACCCTCCCTATAACTCCTCCTATTACTCCATATAACCCTCCCTATAACTCCTCCCATTACTCCATATAACCCTCCCTATAACTCCTCCCATTACTCCATATATCCCTCCCTATAACTCCTCCTATTACTCCATATAACCCTCCCTATAACTCCTCCTATTACTCCATATATCCCTCCCTATAACTCCTCCTATTACTCCATATATCCCTCCCTATAACTCCTCCTATTACTCCATATATCCCTCCCTATAACTCCTCCTATTACTCCATATAACCCTCCCTATAACTCCTCCTATTACTCCATATAACCCTCCCTATAACTCCTCCCATTACTCCATATAACCCTCCCTATAACTCCTCCTATTACTCCATTTAACCCTCCCTATAACTCCTCCTATTACTCCATATAACCCTCCCTATAACTCCTCCTATTACTCCATATAACCCTCCCTATAACTCCTCCTATTACTCCATATAACCCTCCCTATAACTCCTCCTATTACTCCATATAACCCTCCCTATAACTCCTTCTATTACTCCATATATCCCTCCCTATAACTCCTTCTATTACTCCATATATCCCTCCCTATAACTCCTCCTATTACTCCATATAACCCTCCCTATAACTCCTCCTATTACTCCATATAACCCTCCCTATAACTCCTCCTATTACTCCATATAACCCTCCCTATAACTCCTCCTATTACTCCATATAACCCTCCCTATAACTCCTCCTATTACTCCATATAACCCTCCCTATAACTCCTCCTATTACTCCATATAACCCTATAACTCCTCCTATTACTCCATATAACCCTATAACTCCTCCTATTACTCCATATAACTCCTCCTATTACTCCATATAACCCTCCCTATAACTCCTCCTATTACTCCATATAACCCTCCCTATAACTCCTCCTATTACTCCATATATCCCTCCCTATAACTCCTCCTATTACTCCATATAACCCTCCCTATAACTCCTCCTATTACTCCATATAACCCTCCCTATAACTCCTCCTATTACTCCATATAACCCTCCCTATAACTCCTCCTATTACTCCATATAACCCTATAACTCCTCCTATTACTCCATATAACTCCTCCTATTACTCCATATAACCCTCCCTATAACTCCTCCTATTACTCCATATAACCCTCCCTATAACTCCTCCCATTACTCCATATAACCCTCCCTATAACTCCTCCTATTACTCCATATAACCCTCCCTATAACTCCTCCTATTACTCCATATAACCCTCCCTATAACTCCTCCTATTACTCCATATAACCCTCCCTATAACTCCTTCTATTACTCCATATATCCCTCCCTATAACTCCTCCTATTACTCCATATAACCCTCCCTATAACTCCTCCTATTACTCCATATAACCCTCCCTATAACTCCTCCTATTACTCCATATAACCCTCCCTATAACTCCTCCTATTACTCCATATAACCCTCCCTATAACTCCTCCTATTACTCCATATAACCCTCCCTATAACTCCTCCTATTACTCCATATAACCCTATAACTCCTCCTATTACTCCATATAACCCTATAACTCCTCCTATTACTCCATATAACTCCTCCTATTACTCCATATAACCCTCCCTATAACTCCTCCTATTACTCCATATAACCCTCCCTATAACTCCTCCTATTACTCCATATATCCCTCCCTATAACTCCTCCTATTACTCCATATAACCCTCCCTATAACTCCTCCTATTACTCCATATAACCCTCCCTATAACTCCTCCCATTACTCCATATAACCCTCCCTATAACTCCTCCTATTACTCCATATAACCCTCCCTATAACTCCTCCTATTACTCCATATAACCCTATAACTCCTCCTATTACTCCATATAACTCCTCCTATTACTCCATATAACCCTCCCTATAACTCCTCCTATTACTCCATATAACCCTCCCTATAACTCCTCCCATTACTCCATATAACCCTCCCTATAACTCCTCCCATTACTCCATATAACCCTCCCTATAACTCCTCCCATTACTCCATATAACCCTCCCTATAACTCCTCCCATTACTCCGTATAACCCTCCCTATAACTCCTCCCATTACTCCGTATAACCCTCCCTATAACTCCTCCTATTACTCCATATAACCCTCCCTATAACTCCTCCTATTACTCCATATAACCCTCCCTATAACTCCTCCTATTACTCCATATAACCCTCCCTATAACTCCTCCCATTACTCCATATAACCCTCCCTATAACTCCTCCCATTACTCCATATATCCCTCCCTATAACTCCTCCTATCACTCCATATAACCCTCCCTATAACTCCTCCTATTACTCCATATATCCCTCCCTATAACTCCTCCTATTACTCCATATATCCCTCCCTATAACTCCTCCTATTACTCCATATATCCCTCCCTATAACTCCTCCTATTACTCCATATAACCCTCCCTATAACTGTAACGGAGCTGCAATATTAAATCCCAATATCTCCGCTGGTAAAAGAAGGTAATCCAAATAAAGCGCTGGAAAGTAAGGCAATATCCCAAATCCCCCAGTAACCGGACGAAACACAGTTCTGGGAGTCAACTGATTAGTTTATTCACAGTTTCAGCATTTATCCAATTCCCCATGCAAGGGGTTTCCTTAATCCCCTTCCAGGGGCTATACAATAGTGAACTACCTGGGAAGTGCAAATACAGGACATTTCTCCCACCATGCACTGTACGGGAGGGGCACTCCCACTAGATAATCCTGTTAAGTGGATTATCCCTCAATACAGCAGAACCTGGTTGTTTAACGTAAGAATATATATTAACATGAATACATTTTTACACCAGGGTAACACAGCTATTTCAGACAACCTTTAAATATTCTGCAATAAGTGGCTAGGTTTGCCACAATGCTCCCCCAGAACCAAGCCGGCATACACAGTCTGATCCCAACGGATCGGCTTGGGGATGTCCGGAGGAGTACTCACAGATCACTTCTCAAGGTCAGTCTGTCTAAATAACCCGTCGACGTTACCGTTTTGCTTTCCTGGGCAGTAATGAATAGTAAAGTCAAAAGGCTGCAGCGCCAAACTCCAGCGCAGCAGCCTGGCATTGTCCCCTGCCACACGGTTCAGCCACACCAACGGGTTGTGATCTGTGAGTAGGGAAAAAGGTTGTCCATATAAATAAGGCTGCAACTTGTTGAGGGCCCACACCAAGGCCAGGTATTCTTTCTCAATGGCGGCGTAGCTCATTTCACGGGGTAATAACTTTCGGCTTAAGTAAGCTACGGGATGTCCTCCGCCATCTGCTCCAACTTGGCTCAGCACTGCTCCCAATTCAAACATTGAAGCGTCTGAGCCTCAGAGTGCGTTGCTGGAGCCGTGGTGCGAGCCTGTTGCCTTGTGGTTACTGGGTGGGCCTCTTGGAGTGGAGCTTGAGGAATAAAGGCGGAAGTCATTCGACACAGGTCGTTCCCCAATACGACATCCGCTGGCAGTTTCTGCATCAGGCCCACCTCTACCATGCCCTCCCCAACACCCCAATTCAAATGTACTTTGGCGGTGGGTAATCTGTATACCGCTCCCCCTACTACTCGCACTGCTACAGATCCGTCGGTGTGTGCGGAGCCTGGAACCAAATGAGGATCTACCAGAGTCAGAGTGGCTCCCGAATCCCGGAGCCCTTGGACCTCTTTCCCTTCCAGAGTTACTAGCTGGCGATGGTGTTGCCTGTTGTCTGTGGCTTGTACCGACATCACATCGTGTAGTATCCCCAGGAGCTCTTCGGTCTGATTAAAAAGTATCTCCTGTGTTGCTGGCTCCGCTTGGTAGTGGTGGGCAGCTGTTCTTGGTGCTGGGTTCTGCCGTACCTGGCTCCATACTTGGCGGCTCCGGTTCTGGGTACACTCTCTCGCCATGTGGCCCCATTGTTTGCACGTATGGCACTGGATATTCGCTCTACCATTATATCTGGATGGTGGAGTGTGCCCCCCAGGGGTTGGCCGGAATGGGGTCACTGTAGGTGCAGAAGTGGTAGCTGTGTGAGGTTGAGCGGTGGGTCGAGGGTACCATCGGTTGAGGTTACCGTGATGCCTCCTGGCGTCATAGTGCTGGTTGGCTAGTCGTGCATCTTCTGTTAGGGTGAGGGGTTTTCTATCTCTCACCCTCTCAGATCTTTCACTTCCAGGGTTACTAGCTGGCCATGGTGTTGCCTGTTGTCTGTATTGCTGGGTGGCTGCTCTTGGTGCTGGGTTCTGCCGTACCTGGCTCCATGCTTGGCGGCTCCGGTTCTGGGTACACTCTCTCGCCATGTGGCCCCATTGTTTGCACGTATGGCACTGGATATTCGCTCTACCATTATATCTGGATGGTGGAGTGTGCCCCCCCGGGGTTGGCCGGAATGAGGTCACTGTAGGTGCAGTAGGGGTAGCTGTGTGAGGTTGAGCCGTGGGTCGAGGGTACCATCGGTTGAGGTTACCGTGATGCCTCCTGGCGTCATAGTGCTGGTCGGCTAGTCGTGCAGCTTCTGTTAGGGTGAGGGGTTTTCTATCTCTCACCCATTCCTGTGCCTCTGGGGACAGGCCATTGAAAAACTGTTCTAACAGCAGCAATTGCCGTAACTCCTCCATGGTGGTTGCTTGACTGGCTTGTATCCACCCCTGGGAGGCTTGGTCCAGTTTGTGGGCCCACTCTGCGTGGGAATCTTTCTCTGGTTTGCGCAACCCTCGAAACTTGCGGCGGTATGCCTCTGGGGTAATGGCATATCTTTCCAGTATAGCCTGTTTCACCCGGGCATAATCTTTGCTGTCTTCCCTGGGTACAGCCCGATAGGCTTCTGCTGCCCGACCTGACAGTTTGCCCACCAGTAACGGTACCCACACTGCCTGCTCCAAATCATGCAAGTCACATAGCCTCTCAAAGTCTTGTAGATACCCATCAATCTCGTCTTTCTCTTCACAGAACATTTTAAACGCATGGTATGGGATCTTAGGCTTTACCTGGCTGATGACTGAAGCAGTAATAGACTCTGCTCTGGGAGGGGCATCCTGCGGTCCGTGTGCCATCACATACTCCTACACATCCGCCATCAGTACTGTCAGTATTTCCAGTGGTACTGGCTGGGGTAAAAATTCCATCCTGGTCCTCATTTCCTTTTGGAAGGGGGTTTCCTCCATGGCTGGTGGGGGTGTAACGCTGCAAGCTCTGTCTCCCTCCATCAATTCAGCAATCAGCACAGCTTTTGGCTTATTGCTGGCTTTCTTACCCCTGGCTTCCAGTAGTTCCTTTACCGTCTGCCGTTTTAATGCAGTAAAGTCTGTCTCCATTCACCTCTGTGTTCGGTTCTTTGTTGCATCCAAATTGCCATTCACTTTCCTGTTCGGTAGTTTCAATTACACGAACACCGCTTTTAGGCTGTAAGGTTGGATCCCGCCGCTGCCACCAATTGTAACGGAGCTGCAATATTAAATCCCCATATCTCCGCTGGTAAAAGAAGGTAATCCAAATAAAGCGCTGGAAAGTAAGGCAATATCCCAAATCCCCCAGTAACCGGACGAAACACAGTTCTGGGAGTCAACTGATTACTTTATTCACAGTTTCAGCATTTATCCAATTCCCCATGCAAGGTGTTTCCTTAATCCCCTTACAGGGGCTATACAATAGTAGATTACCTGGGAAGTGCAAATACAGGACATTTCTCCCACCATGCACTGCTGTACAGGAGGGGCACTCCCACTAGATAATCCTGTTAAGTGGATTATCCCTCAATACAGCAGAACCTGGTTTTTTAACGTAAGAATATATATTAACATGAATACATTTTTACACCAGGGTAACACAGCTATTTCAGACAACCTTTAAATATTCTGCAATAAGTGGCTAGGTTTGCCACAATAACTCCTCCTATTACTCCATATAACCCTCCATATAACTCCTCCTATTACTCCATATAACCCTTCATATAACTCCTCCTATTACTCCATATAACTCCTCCTATTACTCCATATAACCCTCCCTATAACTCCTCCTATTACTCCATATAACCCTCCCTATAACTCCTCCTATTACTCCATATAACCCTCCCTATAACTCCTCCTATTACTCCATATATCCCTCCCTATAACTCCTCCTATTACTCCATATTACCCTCCCTATAACTCCTCCTATTACTCCATATAACTCCTCCTATTACTCCATATAACCCTCCCTATAACTCCTCCTATTACTCCATATAACCCTCCCTATAACTCCTCCTATTACTCCATATAACCCTCCCTATAACTCCTCCTATTACTCCATATATCCCTCCCTATAACTCCTCCTATTACTCCATATAACCCTCCCTATAACTCCTCCTATTACTCCATATAACCCTCCCTATAACTCCTCCTATTACTCCATATAACCCTCCCTATAACTCCTCCTATTACTCCATATATCCCTCCCTATAACTCCTCCTATTACTCCATATTACCCTCCCTATAACTCCTCCTATTACTCCATATAACTCCTCCTATTACTCCATATAACCCTCCCTATAACTCCTCCTATTACTCCATATAACCCTCCCTATAACTCCTCCTATTACTCCATATAACCCTCCCTATAACTCCTCCTATTACTCCATATATCCCTCCCTATAACTCCTCCTATTACTCCATATAACCCTCCCTATAACTCCTCCTATTACTCCATATAACCCTCCCTATAACTCCTCCTATTACTCCATATAACCCTCCCTATAACTCCTCCTATTACTCCATATAACCTCTCCCTATAACTCCTCCTATTACTCCATATAACCCTCCCTATAACTCCTCCTATTACTCCATATAACCCTCCCTATAACTCCTCCTATTACTCCATATAACCTCTCCCTATAACACCTATGTGAGGGTGCTCCAGCAGGGGGAGGCCAGGATGGCTTCATGCCCAGGAGAGTGTTTGGATCTGGGGGAGCAATCTAATCCAGCCCCAGGCTTGGCTGTACTCACAGGCCAAGGAGTACAACATGTGAGTAAAATGTTTGTTATGTATCCTGAAGAGAGTGAGATACAAGTTTGGGAGGCAGATTTGAAAGCTGCTTTTATTAACAGAGATGTAATGTATAAAATGCTGTGTGAACTGGATGATAGATACCAGGAGTTATTACAAGCATCAAAAAGCAAAGAAAATACAGGACATGATAAGTCATATACAGCCAGCAATGCATCATACAGGACATGATAAGTCATATACAGCCAGCAATGCATCATACAGGACATGATAAGTCATATACAGGCCAGCAATGCATCACACAGGACATGATATGTCATATACAGCCAGCAATGCATCACACAGGACATGATATGTCATATACAGCCAGCAATGCATCACACAGGACATGATAAGTCATATACAGGCCAGCAATGCATCACACAGGACATGATATGTCATATACAGCCAGCAATGCATCATACAGGACATGATATGTCATATACAGCCAGCAATGCATCACACAGGACATGATATGTCATATACAGGCCAGCAATGCATCACACAGGACATGATATGTCATATACAGCCAGCAATGCATCACACAGGACATGATATGTCATATACAGGCCAGCAATGCATCACACAGGACATGATATGTCATATACAGGCCAGCAATGCATCACACAGGACATGATATGTCATATACAGCCAGCAATGCATCACACAGGACATGATAAGTCATATACAGGCCAGCAATGCATCACACAGGACATGATATGTCATATACAGCCAGCAATGCATCATACAGGACATGATATGTCATATACAGCCAGCAATGCATCACACAGGACATGATATGTCATATACAGCCAGCAATGCATCACACAGGACATGATATGTCATATACAGGCCAGCAATGCATCACACAGGACATGATATGTCATATACAGGCCAGCAATGCATCATACAGGACATGATATGTCATATACAGGCCAGCAATGCATCATACAGGACATGATATGTCATATACAGGCCAGCAATGCATCATACAGGACATGATAAGTCATATACAGCCAGCAATGCATCATACAGGACATGATAAGTCATATACAGCCAGCAAAGCATCACACAGGACATGATATGTCATACACAGGCCAGCAATGCATCACACAGGACATGATATGTCATATACAGGCCAGCAATGCATCATACAGGACATGATATGTCATATACAGCCAGCAATGCATCACACAGGACATGATATGTCATATACAGCCAGCAATGCATCACACAGGACATGATATGTCATATACAGGCCAGCAATGCATCATACAGGACATGATATGTCATATACAGGCCAGCAATGCATCATACAGGACATGATATGTCATATACAGGCCAGCAATGCATCATACAGGACATGATAAGTCATATACAGCCAGCAATGCATCATACAGGACACGATAAGTCATATACAGCCAGCAATGCATCATACAGGACATGATAAGTCATATACAGGCCAGCAATGCATCATACAGGACATGATGTCATATACAGGCCAGCAATGCATCACACAGGACATGATAAGTCATATACAGGCCAGCAATGCATCATACAGGACATGATAAGTCATATACAGCCAGCAATGCATCATACAGGACATGATAAGTCATATACAGGCCAGCAATGCATCACACAGGACATGATAAGTCATATACAGGCCAGCAATGCATCACACAGGACATGATAAGTCATATACAGGCCAGCAATGCATCACACAGGACATGATAAGTCATATACAGGCCAGCAATGCATCATACAGGACATGATATGTCATATACAGGCCAGCAATGCATCACACAGGACATGATATGTCATATACAGGCCAGCAAAGCATCACACAGGACATGATATGTCATATACAGGCCAGCAATGCATCACACAGGACATGATAAGTCATGTTGGAGAAGAAATAGATGTAATGAGAATGAATATTGCTGCAAATTCAGAGAGAGAGATTGAGGCATTAAAAGAGCGGATCCGGGAAGGAGAAATGCTAAGACTTAAAGCAGGAAAACTGGGAGGTTTAAAGTTAAAGATCCCACCGGAGCAGGAAAAATCTGAGCACAGGAAACAAATAATGGAAGCATCAGTCTCCAGTGTGCAAACATGTGAGGAGACCCCCAGTACAAGCAAAGAGACCTCTACTGCACATAAAGAGACCCCCAGTGCAAGTAAGGAGACCCCCTGTACCAGTAAGGCGGGTAATACTCGCAGTAAAAACCTGGAGAAGATCCTGGGGCAAATCCACCAAAGAAAGGTGCATGAGAAAGAACCAGTGCAAAGTGGCAGCTTGCAGCCTGCAAAGTCCAGTCTGGTATCTGCTGGAAGGAGTTTGGAGGCTGAATTACACCAGCAAGAAGATCCAAGCCTGGGAAATACTCCTGACCTAAACTTACTTGGAAGTAATGTGGAGGACATTGAAACTATACCAAACAAACAGCTAGTTTGTGCTACTCCAGCAGAGACTGTGAGCACAGGAGGTGAAGCTAATCAGATCAGCACACCTGAACCAGCTCCCCTGCCTGTGAACAAGGGAAATCCACAAACTGTGCAACTGGATCTGCAACAAGCAGAAAAGGAACCAAGTGCAGGTATTAAAACTCCTGCAAAAACCTTCTCCAAGATTGTAACTCCCATAGGGCCAAGTAAACAAAGAAGAAATGCTGTAAGATTAAAGTTTACTGGCCTGGAAGCAGATATTCCTGACAGAAGGGTTATTGGCCGGGATTTGTTAATAAACTTTATAGGATTCAGTGCTAATGAAATTAATGCTCTGATACATTTCCCTGGGTCCAGAATATTTGATGTCAGTTTTAAATTGCCTCAGCAGTTGGATTTGTTTTGGGACACATTTCATCGCACAAAAGCCCACCCAATATGGAATAATATCCAATTAATAGAAATAACCAGACCTATGAATGTTACTGTGACTTTATTGTTCCAGTCTGAAGTTGTTGCTTTGGCTGATATTATGTTTTGGTTGAAAAGACAATGTGATGTTTTAGATGAACCGATGAAAGTGCTTGATGAAGATGGAATATGGAATGGAGGCTGGAGATTAAAAGTAAAATTGTGGAAGAGAATGGGAATAAATAAGCATTTGCCTCATGTTTTCTTCATAGGCTCTGAAAGAGGGGTATGTTACTACCCAGGACAACCCAAGGTCTGCTTTAAATGTGGATCTATCCGACACTTATCATACAGCTGTGATAAACTAAAATGTTCCTTGTGTAACAAATTGGGCCATTCCAGGGCCGAGTGCAAGGAAGATGTGGTGTGCAATTTGTGTTCTGACACTGGGCACACCTTCAGGACTTGCCCACGGGCTGCACACAACTTTGTGGAATCTGAGGAGGAGGCCATGGAGGCAAGTGTTGGAGAAGATATTTTAACAATCACCCAAAATGAACAACTTGGCAGTGCTGATGATGCGACTACAAGTAGCCAACCTGTGGAACAGGAAATGGAGACCCAGCATACTAAAAAAAGTTTTGGCCCATCTGGGCCCCCACAAAGTTCCAGTAATCCTGATTGATTTCAAATGGTGAAACGGAAAGGCAAGTCACGTAGATCCGGTCACGCAGAGGTGCCACCAGGAAAAAGAGAAAAGAAAGCGGATATGAGTGACCCATTGCTGGTAACTGCTGGGAGATATGAGGTTCTGAGTGAGAGTTGGGGAGAAGCAATGGACCAAGAAGATCTGCGGAGAAGCAGTACAAGAAATTTGTCATTAGATCATCTGATGGAAGGAAGCAGTGAAGACAGAGACGTTGTAAGCGTATCTTTTAAAAGATGGGGCTCATTGGGCGACAATGTTGGAAAGAAAAGAAAATCATTCTAAATAACATCTGACATTATGGGGTCCTTGTGTGTAGGGTCACTGAATGTCAACAGTTTAAAGACTAAACAGAGACGATCTTTGCTTTATCAATTTCTCAAACATGAGAAAATTAATGTCATTTTGCTGCAATAAACTAGATTCCAGGATAATACTGAGGCTTTTTGTGCAAAAAGAGAGTGGCTAGGAGGACCATCTTTTTGGTCTTTTGGAATAGATCGGTATGACTGAATAGGAATCCTTTTTGAACAATGTGATGTTAAAGTGGAAAAAATTATTGAATTAGTTGCTGGTAGATGTCTAATAATTGATGCGACTATTGATGATTTCAATTATAGGTTTATTAATGTCTATGCACCACAGGTCAAAGCGGATAGGAAAGCCTTATTTGAAATGGTAAAACCATATTGTTTTACATCAAAAATCCTTGTTTTTGGTGGTGATTTTAATTGTGTCACCAGTAATCAAGACCGCAGTAGTAAGCATGATACATTGCATTATGATGAGAACTTTTTGAAAACAATGGTTGGCCAAGCAGGGCTTATTGATTGTTTTAAACACAATTTTCCAAAAGAGCGTGGTTATACATACCACAAAGGTCCATGGTCCAGTCGTTTAGATAGATTTTATGTAAAAAAAGAAATTGGAATGGAGAAAGTTTCTCTAGTTCCAGTAGAACTCTCTGATCATCTACTTATTAAATTCACAATAAATACCCATTAATCTATCATATACGGTAAGGGATTTTGGAAATTAAATGCAACTATATTGGATAATGTTCAAACATGTGATGACTTTATATCCTTCTACAAAGATAGAAGAACCACACAATGTTTGTATGATAAAGTCAGTGAGTGGTGGGAAACTCTTAAATCTGATATTAAGGTATTTTTTAAATCCACAATGAAAAAAACATGGACATGGAAATTTAAACTACAAAAAATACCTGGCTTTAAGATTAAAATTAAGCCGAATGTATTCTAGAATTAATAATGGAGAAACAGTAGATGCAGAATATATAAAAAATGTAAAAGAAGAAATGAAAAGTCTTCAGTATGACAGAATGAAGTCCCTATCTGCAGAAAATAAATTTGATAGCTGGGGGTTTGTTTCCCCTGACCCATTTGAGGCATGTAAAGAACGGGTGAGGAAAAAAACAATAACTGGGTTTAAAGATGAAAATGGTAGATTAAAAACATCTCAAAAGGCAATGATGGAGATCATAAGGAAGTATTATTGCAAATTATATGAAAACAAAAAAATGAATACAGGAAAAATTCAAGAATACTTAAAAGTATTGGATAATCCAAAATTAGATCAGGAAAAAGCAGATGAATTAATCCACCAAATTACTGAGGAAGAGGTTCGGAGAAGCATCCTTTCTCTTTCCAGCAAAAAAAGTCCAGGTAAAGATGGTTTGACTGCAGAGTTTTATAAAACCTTTATAGATCTATTGGTACCAGATTTGACACTGGTTTATAATGAAATGTTACAAACCGGAAAATTAATTCCCTCGCAGTATCAGTCAATTTTGGTTCTTTTAGCAAAAAAAGGAGACTTAACAGAGCTAAAAAATTGGCGTCCTCTGTCTTTATTAAATACAGATTACAAAATGTTGGCTAAACTTCTCTATTTTAGATTAAGTAACGTGGCAAATGATTTGATAAGTCCATGGCAATCATGTGGCATAAAGAGTCGCAGCATACACGATGCTCTTATATTAATAAGAGAGATAACCCAGCAAGCTAAAATGGACAAATGCAGCTTATATCTTGTAGGACTGGATCAAACCAAGGCATTTGATAGAGTTGACCATAATTTCCTGTTTAAAGCCTTGCTTCGCTATGGTATACCAAGTATTTTTGTAAAATGGCTTAGTATTTTATATAGTGGATCCTTTAATCAATGGTAATATAAGTGAGCCTTTCAGTATAGAAGCAGGAGTAAGGCAAGGCTGCCCACTGAGTCCATTACTCTATATATTTAGTTTGGATCCCTTACTTAGGAAAATACAACAAAATCCATGTTTTATAGGCTTAAGCTTGAGTGGTGATGAGCCCTTAAAATTGTGTGCATATGGTGATGATGTTACTGAACAAGATCATGACGAGTTACAAAAAGAGCTGGCTTCGTTTGCAGAAGTTTCTAATTCATTAGTCAATAATGATAAAAGTGAAGCTTTGTGGATTGGAGAGAAGTGTAACTGCTTTCCAATCAATTTCCAAGTAAAGAAAGAAAATATAAAGATTCTTGGGGTAACCGTTAGTGAAAACGAAAATCAGGCAGAATTAAATTGGAAAGAACAAATAGAAAATTGTTCTGTTAAGATAAAAAAATGGAAAAATTGGAAATGGTCCTATTGGAAAAAAATATCCATAATAAGTGTTTTTTAATCCCTTTATTTACTTATATAAGTATTGTTTTTCCTCTTCCAGAAAACTTAGTCACAAAACTGACAAGTTTGTTTTTTCAGTTTTTATGGGGCAATAGAGTGAACAGAATAAACAGAAATATTGCCTATCTTCCCAGAAAAGAGGGAGGGCTAGCTATGTTATGCCCTGAATTATTTTTCAGTTTATTGTTCTTTGCAAAAAATTTAAATTTCCTGAAGTCCAATAACAAAATGATCTGGTCAGTGTTATTTAGAGGCCAAATAACTGATTTTATAGGAATTTGGATAAGTGGAGAAAAGATTAAAAGTATTACATCAAAGTCCTCAAAATTTTCTTTGTATGCCAGACAATGTGTTAAACTGTTGTTGAAATGGAATATTACTCATCAAGAATTTATCTCATTCGAAAGGAAAAAACTGTATACGATAATTCTGAAAAGGTGTTTTAGTGTAATTAGCTCTGAGAGACGGCCCTACAACACTGATTAAAAGCGCTTTGGACAAATTGACCAGCAACAGAATTCCATATAAAATGAGACCTTATGTGGTTAGGTTTTCATGGCAAGCTTTATGTGCGTAATAATTTAAAGTTTAAAAACATTGATGAAAGGCATTGTCCAAGAGAGACATGCAAAGATAGTCTAGAGACCATGGACCATTTTTTGTTAGAATGCCCTTTCTCAGAACACGTTTGGAAAGATATTGCAAATGTTCTTAAAATCAATTGTTTAAAAAAGCAAAAATATGCAGAATTGGTGTATGGTGATTTTTCTTCTTGTAAATATGATGTAAATACTTTATATTTGGTTAATAGTGTGGTAATATATTACTTGTGGCATGCAAGGTGCTTGTTATCTGTCAAACAGATCATTTTGAAAAGAGAGGATGTAATAGCTCTTATAATGAGTGAATTGAGACAGATACAAGTGAAAGAAAATAATACAACTTATTGGGAAAATATTGTTCTTTCTTTCATTTGAAGCATTTTAAGTTGTACATATTGTAAATATTGTAAAATGTTGTGCAAACTGTATTGATCATTTTGTTGCCAGTTTTTTAAATAAAAGAGTTCCTCCTATTACTCCATATAATCCTCCCTATAACTCCTCCCATTGCTCCATATAACTCCTCCTATTACTCCATATAACTCCTCCCATTACTCCATATAACCCTCCTATTACTCCATATAACCCTCCCTATAACTCCTCCTATTACTCCATATAACCCTCCCTATAACTCCTCCTATTACTCCATATAACCCTCCCTATAACTCCTCCCATTACTCCATATAACCCTCCCTATAACTCCTCCCATTACTCCATATAACCCTCCCTATAACTCCTCCTATTACTCCATATAACCCTCCCTATAACTCCTCCCATTACTCCATATAACTCCTCCTATTACTCCATATATCCCTCCCTATAACTCCTCCTATTACTCCATATATCCCTCCCTATAACTCCTCCTATTACTCCATATAACCCTCCCTATAACTCCTCCTATTACTCCATATAACCCTCCCTATAACTCCTCCTATTACTCCATATAACCCTCCCTATAACTCCTCCTATTACTCCATATAACTCCTCCTATTACTCCATATAACCCTCCCTATAACTCCTCCCATTACTCCATATAACTCCTCCTATTACTCCATATAACCCTCCCTATAACTCCTCCTATTACTCCATATAACCCTCCCTATAACTCCTCCTATTACTCCATATAACCCTCCCTATAACTCCTCCTATTACTCCATATAACCCTTCCTATAACTCCTCCCATTACTCCATATAACTCCTCCTATTACTCCATATAACCCTCCCTATAACTCCTCCTATTACTCCATATAACCAAGGCAGGCCCAAGAAATTGTTCTGCCTGGTGTGAAAAAACGAAATGCTGTATATCACACAAAACAATCCCACAGTCGTGATAATTCAAACTAAAATGAAACTTATCAGGAGGTGATAATTTAATGGCAGAGCATCTTTCTGTGTGAAAAATTATACAAAATACTGTGTCGGCCTGAGTACTGGCAGGCCATGATTAAAATGTGTACCCTTAATGTTTGAGCATTTAACCCCTTAGTGACATTACTTTTTTGGCTTGTCTGACGCTTGGTTACATGGGGTGTTTTAACATTTCTGCGGTGTTTGTGTTTTGCTATAATTTCTTTCCTTCTCATTTAGTGTACCCACACAAGGTATATATCGTTTTTATCGGCTTTTTTTTTTTTTTACCATTATTTTGATAATAGCATATAATTTGATATAATAAAATATGGCAAAATTTGTTTTTCTGACTTTTATTTGAAAAATCGTAATCTCATCTACAAAAGACAACAAAAAAACACTGCTAAATAGTTTCTAATATTTGTCCTGAGTTCAGAAATAGCCCATGTTTTATGTTTCTGTGCTTTTTTAATTCATGTTACAGGGCCAGAACTATAAATAGTGCAAAATGCTTTTTTCTTTCTTTCTTTTTAAATTAGCGATAGTGACATTGTAACACTGATATCTGTACTAAATGCATTAATGACCCCCTCACATGTACATATTTTTGAAAAGTAGACACCCACGACTCCTTGTGGCAAGGGTTCAGCAGCTAGATGATGTATCAGAAAGCTGACCAGGGTCAAAATCAAACCCTGATTCAACTGCCTCAGAATCAGTGCGTAAGCAGTGATCTATGGCAAAGAAGGGGTTAATAGCTCTTAGAAGAGCCTATCTAGTACTGTAATACATTACAGTACACAAAAATGAATCCCTAAAAAAAATGCAGACAGCTAAATAGTGTTGCTGTGCAAGATTACTGCTTATACCGTGATCAATGGAAGGGAAGGGGTTACTACACAGGGAATTCATGAAACCTGACAATTTTATTTTAACACTAATACAGATCTCTGTATCTCTTTCCCTCACAAAAATGTAAGTGACGAGAGGGAGGCAGATCCAAATTGGTCAGATCAGAGGCGTCACTAGGGTTGGTGTCACCCGGTGTGGTAACTCATGGTGTCACCCCCCTGGATTTCCTTTAATACAATGCCAAACAGATTCCTTAGTAATGCCAGTCAGATGGCCCATTAAATATGCCACACACAGGAGCCCCATAATTATGCCACACACAGGAGCCCCATAACTATGGCACACACAGGAGCCCCATAACTATGCCACACAAAGGTGCCCCATAACTATGGCACACACAGGAGCCCCATAACTATGGCACACACAGGAGCCCCATAACTATGGCACACACAGGAGCCCCATAACTATGGCACACACAGGAGGCCCATAACTATGCCACACACAGGAGGCCCATAACTATGGCACACACAGGAGGCCCATAACTATGCCACACACAGGAGCCCCATAATTATGCCACACACAGGAGCCCCATAATTATGCCACACACAGGAGCCCCATAATTATGCCACACACAGGAGCCCCATAACTATGGCACACACAGGAGGCCCATAACTATGGCACACACAGGAGGCCCATAACTATGCCACACACAGGAACCCCATAACTATGCCACACACAGGAGCCCCATAATTATGCCACACACAGGAGCCCCATAACTATGGCACACACAGGAGCCCCATAACTATGCCACACACAGGAGCCCCATAACTTATGCAGCACCAGAGCCCCACTATTTATGCCTCACCTCTGCCTAATTAATTATGCCACACACACAGGTGCCCCATAATTTTGCCACACAAAAGAGTCCCTTAATTATGCCACACATGGGGCTCGATAAATATGCCACACACAAGCGCCCCATAATTATGCACACATGGGACCGCCATTAATTATGCAACACACAGGAGCCCCACGAGGTGACAATTGTACAATTATAGATACCAGGAATATTGTGCCATTCAGATCCCAGTAGTATTGTCCCACTCAGAGCCCAGTAATATTGTGCCACTCAGAGCCCAGTAATATTGTGCCACTCAGAGCCCAGTAATATTGGGCCATTCTGATACCAGTAATAGTGTGCCACTCAGAGCCCAGTAATATTGTGCCAGTCAGAGCCCAGGAATAGTGTGTCACTCAGAGCCCAGTAATAGTATGCCAGTCAGAACCCAGTAATAGTGTGCCACTCTGATACCAGTTATATTGTACCAGTCAGATACCAGGAATATTGTTCCAGTCAGAGCCCAGTAATATTGTGCCAGTCAGAGCCCAGTAATATTGTGCCAGTCAGAGCCCAGGAATATTGTGCCAGTCAGAGCCCAGCAATAGTGTGCCAGTAAGAGCCCAGTAATAGTGTGCCAGTCAGAGCCCAATAATATTGTGCCAGTCAGAGCCCAGGAATATTGTGCCAGTCAGATACCAGGAATATTGTGCCAGTCAGAGCCCAGTAATATTGTGCCAGTCAGAGCCCAGTAATACTGTGCCAGTCAGAGCCCAGTAATAGTGTGCCAGTCAGGACCCAGTAATAGTGTGCCAGTCAGAGCCCAGTAATAGTGTGCCACTCAGAGCCCAGGAATATTGTACCAGTCAGAGCCCAGTAATAGTGTTCCACTCAGAGCCCAGGAATATTGTGCCATTAAAGTGTTCGTTTTAAACCACCCTCCTCCCCCCCTTCCCCATCACTTACAGAATTGCTGCTGCTCTGTGTTCCCGGACGGACGCCTCCTCCGTGCAGTCTTCCCTCCTGCACGGAGGAGGGAAACACAATTGCCGGATGTGACGTATCGTCACATCCTGTCGCTGTGTTTTTTTTCTGCGAAAAGCAGCGCGGTGCAGGGGGTGCCGGCAGCACCGGGGTCACCCCCGCTCTAGGTGTCACCTGGTGCGGTCCGCACCCCCCTGGGTCAGATCAATATTCATAAATATTGATCAGACAAGGCGAATGATGATGCTCATCTGAGCAATGACCAAACCGCCTTTGCCACTAATTTGCTGTTACTGATCACTATACATTCACTCAGACAGCTTAAACCCTTGCCGACACAGGATGTGCTAGGTCCGTCCTGTGTGGCGAGGCGTTAGTGACACAGGACGAGTTTTTCTGCTTTCAGTGCTCAAATGGTATTGTAACGATGCTTCCGTGTGGAAGCATCGTACAATACTGAAAAAAATGCCCGTCGGCATTTCGATTGCTCCGGAGAGCGATTGAAATGCCGGTTTCAAAGGCACAGTGCCTTTAAACCGCGGGTATTGAAAAACGAGCATAGGAAGCAAATTGTATCGCTTCCTATGCTCTGTAAGTGCTGCTGATTGCCTCGCAGTAACACTAAAAAAAATGCACGCTCTTGGTCACTGTGTGACCAAGATGGCTGTGCCCTTCTAAGGGCAGGAGCACAGGAGGCAGGAAGTACCTGCTTCCTGTGCTCTTCAAGCAGTCACATGATTGCCTCTTCACAGTGGCAATCTGTGACTGCAGGAAGACTGACAGTCAGTGGGGATGCTCTCATGAGCACCCCCACTGCCTGGTCAGATCAATATTAACCCTATATTGATCTGACCAGTTAGGATCTGCCTCCCTCTCCTCACATTTTTTTTAGTGAGGGAGAGAGACAGATCAAAGTTATAAAAGTAAGTTTAAGTACAATAAAATAATAAATACACAATGCACTAATAATAAAATAATTTTTTTTTTATAAAAGCAATTCCCTGCGTTTAAACCCTTCCCTGCCACTGATCTTGCACATCAGTGCATTTTTTTTAGCTGTTTTTTAGGGGTTAATTTTTTTTGTACTGTAATTTATAAAGGCTCTGTCAGGGTAGCTGTGACTTTAAGAATATTTGGAAACTCAACTGCAGACAATCCACACAAGGTATATCGTTTAAGCAATTCTTGTATTAAAGTTTAGCAGCAAAAAGAAGAAAAACGGACTGATATTGATTGCAGAGAAAAAATAAATGGTTTGAAGTAATATGGAAAAATATATGTAACTTGATTGAAGTATAAAGTAAAAAATATGATGGAACACTTGATTGAAGATATGGAAGGTACTTGCGATTAGGTGATAGAGAAAAATGCAGGATAACAGGGACGGTCCGTATTCAGAGGATTGGAGAAGTACACAATTCGATTCAGGAAGCCAAAGGTCAGGATTGGAGAAATCAGAATGGTCGAGGATATCCGGGTCAGCAACAGGTAATCAAAAATGAAAGTAGCAAGATACTCTAAGGTAGCTTGGAGCTAAGGAGTCAGGAACAACAGCTGCTAGAGACAATACTCAGCGATTTGTGTCTGTTGCAGACTGTTATTTATAGTCCCAGGAAGATCGTGTCATTGAAGGGGCGTAGCCTAATGTAGAGGGCGTGGCCTAATTACGCGATCGAGAGTAAAAATAAACAAAAGCAAAAATGAAAGCCTGACAGGCTCTTCTAAGAGTTATTAACCCCTTCTTTGCCATCGATCACTGCTTATTGACGCCAAAGCAAATTTTTATCTGTCTGCATTTTTTTTTCTTTTTTTACACATACCCACTAGGGGATTACGTGTAAAGTAAAAATATATATTTTTTAAGCTGTCTGAGCGATCAGTAACGGCTAATTAGTGGCAAAGGCGGTTTGGTGATTGCTCAAATAAGCTCACCATTCGCCCTGGTCAGATCAAACTTGGTTGGATCAAATTCACAAATATTGATCTGCCATCCTCTCCTCACTTACATTTTTGTGACGGAAAGAGACAGATCAGTATTAGTGATATAAAATAACATTTAATAAAACTGTCAGGTTTTATGAAAGCCCTATTAACCCCTTCCCTGCCATTCAGGTTTTCTGAATGTCAGATTTCCAAGTTGGAAAACCAAAATGCGCACCCAAAACAAACCAACAAACCTATGCATGGGTGCTATCCCTGTACTCAGGAGATATTTCTGAACACATATTGAGGTGTTATTTGGAAATACCCCTTCACATTTTAAGTTTACCTAAATTGTGAAATATGTTTAAAAAAATATTTTGCTGCAAACTTTGGCAAAGATTGGTGGTAAAATGGCTACATGAAATGTGTCAAAATACCCCAAGTTAAATGCCCTGAGTGGTCTAGTTTTCAAAAATATGTACATGTTGGGGGTCATTCATGGATTTAGTACAGATATCAGTGTTACAATGTCACTATCGCTAATTTTGAAAAAAAGGATTTTAAAATAGCTTTGCACCACTTATAGTTCTGGCCTTGTCACATGAATAAAAAAGCTCAAAAACATAAAACATGGGCTATTTCTGAACTCAGGACATATAGTAGAAACTATATAGCAGTATTTTTTCGTTGTCTCTTGTACATGAGTATACGATTTTTCAAATAAAAGTCATTAAAAAAACTATTTTTCATTTTTTTTGCCATATTTTATTATTTTTTTTACATCAAATGATATGCTATTATCAAAATAATGGTATCAAAAGAAATCCTTTTATGATGATAAAAACGATATATAGTTTGAGTGGGTATACTAAATGAGACAGAAATAAATGAAAGTAAAACACAAACACCTCAGAAATGTTAAAACAGCCCATGTCACCAAGCGTCGGACAAGCCAAAAAAGTCATGTCACTAAAGGGTTAAAAAAATCCAAACTATTTTTACTGTACACGTAACCCCCCAGGGGTTTTTAAAAAAAATACACAGAGAGATAAAAATTGCTTTGGGATCAATTTCATTGCGTAAGCAGTGATCTACGGCAAGGAAGCGGTTAATAGCTCTTAGCCTTTGTAGTACTGTAATAAATTACAGTACAAAAAAATTAACCCCTACAAAATGCACAAACAACATAAAATGCACTGATGTGCAAGATCACTGCTTACACATGATCAATGGCAGGGAAGTGGATAAACGCAGGGAATGGCTTTTATAAAAGCCATTGGGTCTAAAAAAAATGTATATTGTTTTTTTTTATTTGTATTTCTTTATTTTATTTCTACTTTTTTTTATTACATTGATCTGTCTCTCTCCCTCGTTAAAAACAATCTGAGGAGAGGGAGGCAGATCCAAAGTGGTCAGATCAATATTGGTTTAATACTGATCTGACCAGGCAGTGCTCATCTGAGCATCCCCACTGCCTGACAGTTTGCCTGGCAGTCACAGACCTAGTCTGTCCTGTGTCGGCAAGGTGTTAAACTTAATGTATAATATTTGAACAAGTCATGTTATAGGTCAGTGGTCACATATTTTTGTGGAAATTGCACATAAAATATATTTTTTTCGAGCAGCTCACCCATAAGGTAAAAATGAAGTAATGGTAAAACATTATTATGATAATACCCGGGCTAGACAGATATAGGCAGTGACAGAGGCGTCAACCCATTGGGTGGCTAGACAGATATGGACAGTTTCAGACTAGTTAACCCCTAGGGTGGCTAGACAGATATAGGCAGTGTCAGAGGAGTTAACCCCTTGGGTTGCTAGGCAGATATAGGCAGTGTTACAGGATGGAACCCCTTGGGTGGCAAGACAGATATAGGCAGTGACAGAGGAGTTACGCCTTGGGTGGCTAGACAGATAGTCAGTGTCAGAGGAGTTACCCCTTGGGTGGCTAGTAGGATATAGGCAGTATCAGAGGAGTTAACCCCTTTGGTGGCTAGACAGATGTAGGCAGTGTCAGAGGAGTTAACCCCTTTATCCACACACTCAGTCAATCACACACATACACAGACAGTCTGTCACTCACAGACACACTCTCACTCACACTGACATACACACATGCAATCTCACTGACATACTCACACTCACTGACACACGTACACTGTCAGTTTTTTACTTACCTGGTGCAGGCATCTCTTGCTTTGAGCTCCTCATGTGAAGGAGGGACTGAGCCAATCACGGGAGGCTTCTGAACACTCAGCCAATCAAGAGGGTTGAGAGGTCTGCCCCATTAAAGTGCCAGCCCTGCATATAACACTCTCTATAACTCCTCTTATACCATATAACCCTCCATATAACTCCTCCTATAACTCCATTTAACCCTCCCTGTAACTCGTATGACTCGTTTGACAGCAAGTCATATCTGGTGGCTGTATTTGCCTCCTCCTGCACAGGAAGACTGGGTGGAGGAGATTGGCTGGGGACACGCATCAGCCAGGTGAGTACTGGGGAATGGGGGAGGAGAGTGGTATGTTTAATTGTGCCCTCGACTGGGGGAACATGATAATGGGCAAACAGTGGCATATTGATGGTCAAACTAGCTGTTGGATACTAATGGGTAAATTAACACAGGCATATTAATGGTTAAACTGTCTGTGACATATTTATGGGCAAACTAGGACTGGAATTTTAATGGGCAAACTGGCTGTAGCATATTAATCAGCAAACTGGCTGTGGTATATTTATGGGAAAAAATGTTGTGGGACATTTTTGTGGGCAAATTGGCATATTAATAGGAAAAATAACAGTGGCAAATTAATGGGCAAACTGGCTGTGGCATATTAATGGACACAATATCAGTGCATATTAATGGTCAAACTGGGTGGCATATTAATAGGCAAACAGTGGCATATTAATGGGAAAACTGGGTGGCATATTAATGGGCAAACAGTGGCATATTAATGGTCAAACTTGTGTCACATTTTAATCGACAAACTAAAAGTGGTATATTTTAATGGGATAACTAACAGTGGCATATTTAATGGACAAATAGTGGCATATTTTAATAGGCAAACTGTCTGCTGCATATGTTAATGGCAACAAGACTGTGGCATGTTAATTAGGCTTGACAGTGCCTTATTTTAAATTGGAAAAGTGATGCTGTGGCATGTTCTGTGGGGAAAAATAACATGTACTATGTGGGAAGTGACACTGTGGCATGTTCTGCAGGAGCTATTCTCTGGGGCAAACTAACACTGTGGCATACCAAATCATGTGGGTGTAATATGAGTGCAAGACAAGTGCTGTGTGTAAGGAAATATCCTCTGTCCCTTAATGTCTTGGTTTGACTTGTAAATACTGGATCCAGGAGAGCTATCTCACAGTGAATAACTGAGACCGACACCAATGCAACTGTGAAACAACTCTGATTTTAATTGTTTAAACAAGCATATATATACGAAGATAAAAACATTAGTTACTACGATATAATTGGTTATTCTAATATTCTAATATGTAGAAAGACGTGTTTTATAAGAAAATACACTTAAAACGTAATATGTAAAATAGTGTTACAAAAGTCGTTCTTATAGGAAAATGACAGAACTTTCAGAGACAACTTGTTGATGTTCCAGAAACCTCTGTTCTAGCCTTGGAATAGTAAGATAAGACCATTCTAATAACAATTATGCTACTGGCGTGATCTGGCCTTCCAGAAGGTGCTGCAGACATCAGCTTCTTTGACACACTGTCGGCTTTTAACCCTCACAGATCCAAATTAATCCTTTCAATCCCCTCTTAGAACCATATGATTCATATAATATGGTTCTTCCCCTTTTGCTTCTGTCTATAGATCTGTAAATACTGTCGGTATCCTTCAGGGGTATGTTGTTGGGGATCAATGGGTAGGTTTGTTTCAATCAAAAATACTACATCCATAATAAAGCTTATAATAACTGACTATGGCTGTCCTGTTTTACCGGACTGCTCTGGACAATACTGATTAGGTTTAGACCTTTGGCGACTGTGCAGACCTTGGCTTCGCTCAGCAGAGATATTGGACTTATAATCTAAAAAATTAAAAAAGTATCTCTCTCTTAAATATGGAAGGCCTGCCGTAACTATCTAAATATGTTACATAATATAACATAATGGCATGACCTGATGACCCAAAAACACATGTGGCCACAAAACTAAATTAAATATCTGTTGTTCATTGCTTCTCTTACTCTGCCTAATAAAACCCCTAATGGTATTAGTTGGCAGTTGTCTAAAACCAATAAATATATGTAAAAAATAAAACATATTTTTCCGGAGTTTGCCATTCCCCAGGACTGTTGTTGACTAAATACTTTAAAGTGACTTGGAGCAAAGCTGAACATGCATTCAGAACACACAAAATGGCATACATTCAGAACATAAAGCGTCAGTCAGACAAAATGGCAGCGGACAAAACAATATGGTCTCCCATCCACGACGTGACTCCAGAGGCCCCTACAGTCCATATAATATTCATACTGTTCTCCCCTTTTATTCTTAGAAATTGACATTGTCTGTTTTTAAGGATAACCATCAGGAGTTGCCTGGTCAACACAATCATTGTATCCAAGGTGATAAGGCACACTTCCTCGATTTCACACATTGATAGGTCATCCAGCTTAGTTGCATTGTAAGCTTCCATAATGGGGAATATTTGAGCAGTGTCTTCCATTCTTCACGTAGGGGCATGATGTCAGTGGTCAGGATGCACTTGAGGATGAGACCCTTGAAACAAACATAAACACAGACAATTAGCAACACTGATCTCACACATGCCAAACCACTTACACGTTTCGCTCCAAGTGATCCTAGCCAATTTCCCAGTCCCAGGGGATCTCACGGGTAACCTGTGAACACTTTTTAACTTACTACTTAAATCCATAATCCAAACTTTTTTTTATTTTTTTTAAATATCTGAAAAAAACTTCCTAACATTCTCTATATAAAATTCTGCAAAAATACTATAACAATATAATTTCTTTATAGGTCGGCTCAATCCTGTTTGTTAGAGCCGGTCTAATTGTTAAATTTCAAAATTTCACTATACTCTAAACATACCCATAATATCACAATTAAACAAATCTTTACGACAAAGATTACAAATCATCAATAACAATTTTATACATATATACTCAATGAAAATATACTTCCCAACAATGATGATCTGTCGTAGACTGTTGTATCTGTTGCAGACTCCTGGGTAATTTGTTTACGAGTTACCCATTAAGGTAAAATCTTGGCTTATGTTGGCTAGTGGTCAGGGATTATTATGCCCATCAAGACACTAAATTGCTGCTCTTTTGTTGGCCTGTTTGTCAGTACAGGAATGTGCTTTACGTAAATAACGTGGATCCAGGAGTTGATTTGAACAATATATTCCGATCAATTTGGTGAGAATCCAGTTACATGAATTGGAAAACTTTTTCTTCTTTTAAAAATAAACTTTTCTTTAGAAATAGTTATGATCAGCATTAAATTCGTTGGTGCACTTTGAACTTTTCTTTTGTTGGCTGTACAGCTTTAATCTATATGAAAATAAAACTCGAAAAAATTCCAGTTAGTAACATGCAATATTTCACTAAACATCTTATTAATCTTCACATTAAAATATATTTAAAACATATTATTACTGCTAGTCTGTGTTGTTAAAACTTGTCAAACTGAACCATTCTTTGTTCTTGAAATATTATTACCATCTTATAATCATAGTTGAATCAGTTGATAATGTGAGAATATGTTCTCATACATAATAATTATGTATCGCTTTACCATTAGGACAAATAATATCATGATTAGACTATATAACCATAGCACATAACACACAGAACTTCTCAATAACTAACAGTAACAGTAATTCTGGCCCGTTCTCCCCCTCCCTTCACAAAAAGAAAAGCAATAATAATTTTGCAGCTGCAGCTACAATTCTCTTATCTGCAAATAGACTGTCAGAGAGAAGGGGGGCTTCTGGGGAAGCTTTCTCTCAACTTCACCATTAACTCCTACAACTCTAACAACACAACACAACTTGTCACAAAACACGACACTCGCTAATTCTTTCCACTTATCACTGACATACGTACATTCTCATATATCGTATTAAAAACTTGTCTTGCATCTAAAACTTTAAACAACATCTCAATATTCTCTCACCATGTATCACCATATTTCACATTATTACTTATATCTTCTTTTAAATTAATATTCACTTTAAAATCCTAACTGTCATATTCTTAGACCATAACATCTTCTCTTTGTACATATTTGCAACATGACCGCTCACCTTCTACAACATACAAAAACCTTTTATGTCCAGCAATTGCCATTTCCATGGCCCACAAAGCCTTCAACAGTTTATCTTTACAACACAAAATTCACACCTTAACCTTTATTACGAATAAACGTTACTCAAGTCTTTCTCTAGTACCAACTCTGAAATTCTGTTTAAATCTAAAACACATCTGTATCTGTGCATCTGTGCATACAAACAGCAGTGTATCTACCGCGAGGCAAACAAGGCACTCGCCTAGGGCGGCACTTTCCCAGAGGTTGGTAAAGCACACTGGTGCTTTAAACACTTCTGGTGCGGCGAAGATTTTTAGATTCTTCTCCGTTTTGTTAAAAATTGTTCCCTCCCCTCCCTCTCTCTTACCTTCCCACCCCCTCCCCTCCCTCTCTCTTACCTTCCCACCCCCTCCCCTCCCTCTCTCTTACCTTCCTACCCCCTCCCCTCCCTCTCTCTTACCTTCCCACCCCCTCCCCTCCCTCTCTCTTACCTTCCTACCCCCTCCCCTCCCTCTCTCTTACCTTCCCACCCCCTCCCCTCCCCTCCCTCTCTCTTACCTTCCCACCCCCTCCCCTCCCCTCCCTCTCTCTTACCTTCCTACCCCCTCCCTTTCCCACCCCCACTGCTCCTTTCGTTCTTCCCCTCACCCGGTGCTGCTTGTCATGCTCGGGGCTCCCTCACTTCCCCTCCCTTCGTTCCCCGTCACACGCGCCAGTGTAAAGTCTCCGCCCCCTGCCTGTCACAGTACAGCAGAAGGTAAGCTGGTTCAAATGGAAAACGGTGGTTGTGAGTATGAGTGTGATGGGAGGCTGTGTGTGATGGGAGGCTGTGTGTGATGGGAGTCTGTGTGTGATGGGAGGCTGTGTGTGATGGGAGGCTGTGTGTGATGGGACGCTGTGTGTGATGTGAGGCTGTGTGTGACTGAGTGTGATGGGAGACTGAGTGTGATGGGAGTCTGTGTGTGTGACTGAGTGTGATGGGAGTCTGTGTGTGTGACTGAGTGTGATGGGAGTCAGTGTGTGACAGTGTGGTGGGAGTTAGTGTTTGACTGAGTGTGATGGGAGTCAGAGTGTGTGTGATGGGAGACAGTGTGTTTGACTGAGTGTGATGGAAGAGTGTGTGTGATGGGAGACAGTGTGTGTGACTGAGTGTGATGGAAGAGTGTGTGTGATGTGAGGCTGTGTATGACTGAGTGTGATGGGAGTCTGTGTGTGATGTGAGACTGTGTATGACTGAGTGTGATGGGAGTCTGTGTGTGATGTGAGACTGTGTATGACTGAGTGTGATGGGAGTCTGTGTGTGATGTGAGGCTGTGTGTGACTGAGTGTGATGGGAGTAGGAGTGTGTGACTGAGTGTGATGGGAGTGTGTGTGTGATGGGAGTATGAGCTTGATGTGAGTCTGAATGTTATGTGTGATGTGGGGTCATGTAATGGAGGTGATGGGGCATGTCTTAGGTGTGTAACGTGGGTGTGCAGCTTGGGTAGGGGGGTGCCCGGATTTTGTCTGCCTAGGGCAGCACAAAATCAAGATACACCACTGGATACAAATACAACCTTACAATGAAGGCATCTTCACTTATCTAATTACTTTATCTAGAGTATTGGAAAATGTGATATCTTATCTTGGGAAAAATCTAAATTAAAAGCTTAAAACACAAAAATCCTTCTAAAGTACAAAAAAAATGTAATACTTGTCAAGATACCTAAATACAAAAAGGAAGAATGTACCATAAACAAATAAACATTTCTAATATGTAACATGTAAAACCTGTTAAAAACATAGTCTGTGTCTTTAAATTAGCATCATGCAAATTTTAGATTGTTTTTGCCAGAACATAAAACTGGCTGGATAGATTTTAAAATATTTTATAGCTGTTATACTATCCAATGGATTGATCACGTATATTTAACATGATGTCCAAGAGATACCTCGGACACTATATGACTCTTGCTGTTTTACACACAAATATTTCTATTTTACTTACTTACAGCAACAAATTAATTCAAAACTTATCTTGCATACACTATTAAAATGACTTACTATGAAACTTCTTATCACACTGATGAATATAGCTTAGAAGACCGTTACTCAAAAATCATTCAAAAATTATTATACTAGCGGCAGAACGTGCCTATTTTTTTTTCATTGAGCGCTCGATTTTGATTGATTCAGGAGATATGTCCTCTCTACTCCACTAAATATAAAACACTTACCACATATAAGAGAATACAGTAAATACAGTAAATTTCCTTAGACGTACACTTACCACCCGTCTATGGTTTCTTATGACTTTATAATTAACCTTATATATGAACACAAATATACAATTAATATGCAAAATTACAATTAAACAAGCCAAACCAAGAATAGTCTAGTCTCCCTGAGACTGTAAATTTAAGTGTATAATACCCCTGGTAATAAAGTGAAAGATCTCCCTGAGATCTGGCTATGTGTCCCTGACACAAAACCAAAAAAAATAATAATAATAATAATACCCCTGGTATTAAAGTGAACGATCTCCCTGAGATCTGTCTGGCCTCCCTGAGACTGTAAGGATCTCTCTGAGATCTGTGTGTTAGCCTCCCTGAGACTGTAAGGATCTCTCTGAGATCTGTGTGTTAGCCTCCCTGAGACTGTAAGGATCTCCCTGAGATCTGTGTATGTGTCCCAGACACGTGAATGTAAGTATCTCCCTGAGATCTGTGTATGTGTCCCAGACATGTGAATATAAGGATCTCCTTGAGATCTGTGTATGTGTCCCTGACACGTGAATGTAAGGATCTCCCTGAGATCTGTGTATGTGTCCCTGACACGTGAATATAAGGATCTCCCTGAGATCTGTGTATGTGTCGCTGACACGTGAATATAAGGATCTCCCTGAGATCTGTGTATGTGTCCCTGACACGTGAATGTAAGTATCTCCCTGAGATCTGTGTATGTGTCCCTGACACGTGAATGTAAGGATCTCCCTGAGATCTGTGTATGTGTCCCTGACACGTGAATATAAGGATCTCCCTGAGATCTGTGTATGTGTCCCTGACACATGAATATAAGGATCTCCCTGAGATCTGGTTATGTGTCCCTGACACATGAATATAAGGATCTCCCTGAGATCTGTGTATGTGTCCCTGACACGTGAATATAAGGATCTCCCTGAGATCTGGTTATGTGTCCCTGACACGTGAATATAAGGATCTCCCTGAGATCTGTGTATGTGTCCCTGACACGTGAATATAAGGATCTCCCTGAGATCTGTGTATGTGTCCCTGACACGTGAATATAAGGATCTCCCTGAGATCTGTGTATGTGTCCCTGACACGTGAATATAAGGATCTCCCTGAGATCTGTGTATGTGTCCCTGACACGTGAATATAAGGATCTCCCTGAGATCTGTGTATGTGTCCCTGACACGTGAATATAAGGATCTCCCTGAGATCTGTGTATGTGTCCCTGACACGTGAATATAAGGATCTCCCTGAGATCTGTGTGTGTGTCCCTGACACGTGAATATAAGGATCTCCCTGAGATCTGTGTGTGTGTCCCTGACACGTGAATGTAAGGATCTCCCTGAGATCTGTGTGTGTGTCCCTGACACGTGAATGTAAGGATCTCCCTGAGATCTGTGTGTGTGTCCCTGACACGTGAATGTAAGGATCTCCCTGAGATCTGTGTATGTGTCCCAGACACGTGAATGTAAGGATCTCCCTGAGATCTGTGTATGTGTCCCTGACACACAAATATAAGGATCTCCCTGAGATCTGTGTATGTGTCCCTGACACGTGAATATAAGGATCTCCCTGAGATCTGTGTATGTGTCCCAGACATGTGAATGTAAGGATCTCCCTGAGATCTGTGTATGTGTCCCTGACACGTGAATGTAAGGATCTCCCTGAGATCTGTGTATGTGTCCCTGACACACAAATATAAGGATCTCCCTGAGATCTGTGTATGTGTCCCTGACACGTGAATGTAAGGATCTCCCTGAGATCTGTGTGTGTGTCCCTGACACGTGAATGTAAGGATCTCCCTGAGATCTGTGTATGTGTCCCTGACACGTGAATGTAAGTATCTCCCTGAGATCTGTGTATGTGTCCCTGACACGTGAATGTAAGGATCTCCCTGAGATCTGTGTATGTGTCCCTGACACGTGAATATAAGGATCTCCCTGAGATCTGTGTGTGTGTCCCTGACACGTGAATATAAGTATCTCCCTGAGATCTGTGTCTGTGTCCCTGACACGTGAATATATGGATCTCCCTGAGATCTGTGTGTGTGTCCCTGACACGTGAATATAAGTATCTCCATGAGATCTGTGTCTGTGTCCCAGACACGTGAATATAAGGATCTCCCTGAGATCTGTGTGTGTGTCCCAGACATGTGAATATAAGGATCGGGATTTGGCCAGTGCCCTCAGTCCGATAGATAAACCAAAAAAAAGTATATCTTACCGGACAAAGGATGACCTTCCCGATCCCGGACGAGCCCCCAAATTGTAAGGAAATATCCTCTGTCCCTTAATGCGACGTCTTGGTTTGACTTGTAAATACTGGATCCAGGAGAGCTATCTCACAGTGAATAACTGAGACCGACACCAATGCAACTGTGAAACAACTCTGATTTTAATTGTTTAAACAAGCATATATATACGAAGATAAAAACATTAGTTACTACGATATAATTGGTTATTCTAATATTCTAATATGCAGAAAGGCGTGTTTTATAAGAAAATGCACTTAAAACGTAATATGTAAAATAGTGTTACAAAAGTCGTTCTTATGGAAAATTACAGAACTTTCAGAGACAACTTGTTGATGTTCCAGAAACCTCTGTTCTAGCCTTGGAATAGTAAGATAAGACCATTCTAATAACAATTACGCTACTGGCGTGATCTGGCCTTCCAGAAGGTGCTGCAGACATCAGCTTCTTTGACACACTGTCGGCTTTTAACCCTCACAGATCCAAATTAATCCTTTCAATGTGGGTGCAAAATAGGTGCATAAATTATGCCACACACAGGAGCCCCATAATTATTGTGTGTGTGTGCCATAATGAATGGGGCTCCTGTGTGTGGCATAATTAAGGGGCACACATGTGTGCCATAATTAATGGGGCTCCTGTGT
Source organism: Pelodytes ibericus (assembly GCA_036172795.1). NCBI lineage: Eukaryota > Metazoa > Chordata > Amphibia > Anura > Pelodytidae > Pelodytes > Pelodytes ibericus. The sequence goes on from CM069859.1 coordinate 2,038,869, forward strand.
GTGGCATAGTTAATGGGCTCCTGTATATAACATCATTTTTCGGGCTCATGTATGTAGCGTAGTTAATGGGCACCTGTGTGTGGCATAGTTAAGGGGCACACATGTGTGCCATAATGAATGGGGCTCCTGTGTGTGCCATAATTAATGGGGCTCCTGTGTGTGCCATAATTAATGGGGCTCCTGTGTGTGGTATAGTTAATGGGCTCCTGTATATGACATAATTTTTAGGGCTCCTCTATGTGCCATAATTAATGGGGCTCCTGTGTGTGGCATAGTTAATGGGCTCCTGTATATGACATAATTTTTAGGGCTCCTCTATGTGCCATAATTAATGGGGCTCCTGTGTGTGGCATAGTTAATGGGCTCCTGTATATAACATAATTTTTCGGGCTCATGTATGTAGCGTAGTTAATGGGCTCGTGTATGTGCCATAATTTATGGGGCACCTGTATGACAAATGTAATGGGTCACTTGACTGGCATTACTAAGGAATCTGTTTGGCATGGTATTGGAGGAAATCCAGGGGGGTGACACCATGAGTTATTGCACTGGGTGACACCAACCCTAGTGACGCCTCTGCATATAACCCTTCCTATGAGGAGCTAACTAAATGACTAACCTTTCATGCAGTTCTCTGGAAGCAGGACCATGCTTGGCCATTATCATCATAGACTGATGGATCTATTCACTAAAACTCGAGAATAGTTTGAGGATTTTGAGAATAAGTTAAGTTTGGCAGGCGACTTCTCAAAATGCAAGTTTACCTCCAACGTTGACCTCCTCAAGCTATTCTTGAATTTTAGTGAATCGACCCGTCAAACATTTTCCCAATGTTTATATCTAAAGAGTAATGTCATCTGTTATTTTCAAAGCTTTCCTCCTAACACTGGACTACCGGTTAATGGCACAGGGCTACTTCATTGTCTTTATTAGTCCCCACGATAGGTACAGGACAGGGGGATGGAGTAAATGTATCAACTGGTTCTAGATCACTGATAATACTATCGCTCTGTCTTTCAGGTTACATCAGTGATTACATCACTCCCTCTGTTTACGATGGGGACAGCGATGGAGCCATCAAAGTCCCTTCACCCGACACCCTTTACACAGCAGTGCACAGCGAATATGGTGCCCCAGACTCTGAGCCGCCCGACAGCCCACGCTCAGAGATCACGGGGGGTTACATTAATGGGGACACAGCCGTTAGCGAGGGCTACTCAGTGGATGCCTTTTTCATCACAGATGGGAGATCTCGCCGCAAAGTGCTGAGTGGCGGGCGCTCAATACAGAGACACAGCTGTAGTGAATGCGGGAAGAGCTATGCGACGTCTTCCAACCTGAGCCGACACAAGCAGACCCACCGCAGCCTGGACAGCAAGCTCGCCAAAAAGTGCCCCACCTGTGGAAAGGTATACGTGTCCATGCCGGCCATGGCCATGCACCTTCTCACTCACGACCTCAAGCACAAGTGTGACACCTGCGGAAAGGCCTTCAGTCGGCCGTGGCTGCTACAGGGCCACATGAGGTCCCACACTGGGGAAAAGCCTTTTGGCTGTGCACACTGCGGCAAAGCCTTTGCTGACCGCTCCAACCTCCGCGCGCACATGCAGACACACTCTGCCTTCAAACACTACAAGTGCAAAAGATGCAGCAAAACCTTCGCACTCAAGTCTTACCTAAATAAGCATTATGAATCCGCATGCTTCAAAGGATCGGTGCCTCCACTCAGCCCCATGGAGGACTGAGGAAGAGGAGCATCCTAGCATCCCAGATGGACTGAAATCTGAATTCCACTCTGCCTCCTGGCTGCATCCAGTGCTGATCCTTTTGTGGGAGTTGAAGTTCATGTTGGGTGGGGGGGTGAGAGATGCTGATACCTCTTCTGTTTCTCCACGTTGGCTCCCAATTACAAATTGGGTTGTTTTATTGTTTTTATTATTATTGCTCTTCCTTGTTGGCTTTACACAGATATCAGTCTCATGAAACCTGCTGAGATCCTGAAGATCTCAAATGGACGTTAATCTTTGGTTCAGTAATAATCTAGAATTTCTCTTAGTTTTGTTATTAACGTTCAAACTGTCAGATTAAAGAGCAGAGTAAAGTTTCTAAGGGACTGAGCCCCAGACATGAGTCATACAGAAGCCAGTCTATAAGATAAACTGCAGAAACTTTCTTCTCATGTGTAAGATAAATAATCCCTTTACCTCAATGATCTGCGGAGTCAGTTGCAGAGTTGAAGTCTGTGCCCTACTCTACTTCAGTCCTTAAAACTCTTTCCATCTATTTCCAGGAACCGTTTATTGGCTGACAGTGATAGATTATCCAAATAAATGTGCTCCTCCCACTATTACTGATCTACAACTCCCATAAATCACGGCCAGCCAAAAATACCGATTTTTGGCAGAGAGTTGCAGCCTTTTGAATAAAGCGTCATTATAATATGAGACGAGGCAGGAATAGATTTTCTCCCTTTCTTTAACTCACTTTTACCTCAATTAATCAAACATTGAGAATAACGGCACAAAGGTGCCTGAAATAACCAGCCAATGAGCTAGCTATGAAGGGATGTTGATTTGCTGGCTAATTTTCACTATTTTTTTCTATATTCCTTGACGAGTGTGTAAATCGATGACGTTCGTTACATATCTTATACATTTTTTGGAGATGTGCAGTCCTTCCTCTGAAAGGTTTTTTTTTTTTTCTTGACTCAATCCATTCGATCAAACTGCAGATATGATATAGCATTAACCCTTTACGGCCCCCTGTGACATGGCGAATGCAGTATCAGTGCCAGATCTAAATGCAATATACAATGCACAGTGCAAATATTCAGTGTGTTAATTTAAGATCCAGGGAAATATGGAACAACAATACTTTAAATAAGAGATTAGAAATATTAACATTGCTTAGTGATAGGAATAATAATTCCCAAAGCCGGGGGGAGGGCGGGGGTCCGTTATATTTAACCCTTTTAATAATGACAATGTTTCTGGTGCAAATGTTAATGAGTGAGAACTCAGAGCCTCTATTCCCAGTGATCTTGGGGTGAGGGCATCACACAAACTATTCATTGTTAACACAGGTCTGAGGTTAGATCCCCTGGAGGAAGCAGTCAGCAGATCTCCATAGTAGATTCTCAGCCGGCTGTGCCTTTCAGAATTGGCAGGGATTTAGGATCTTCGGACAAATCGGCAAATACCACCTTTCATTTTCCTCTACAAGAACGTCACCTCTCTCACCTTCTCATAGAGGGATGTCCTATCATTGAGTTATAGTTAGTCATTTTATTTCTAACTGTTCCCTGCCTGTCCTTGTTGACCTGAGGTCACTGTTTTGTTTCTCATTTAGTTTATTATTATTATTGCTGGACTTTGTGTAAGTTGTTTGGTGTTGCTGAGAGCATACTGGTGTAAGTTGTTTAATGTAACTGAGAGTATACTGGTGTAAGTTGTTTGGTGTTGCTGATAGCATACTGGTGTAAGTTGTTTGGTGTTGCTGAGAGCATACTGGTGTAAGTTGTTTAATGTAACTGAGAGCATACTGGTGTAAGTTGTTTGGTGTTGCTGAGAGCATACTGGTGTAAGTTGTTTGGTGTTGCTGAGAGTATACTGGTGTAAGTTGTTTGGTGTTGCTGAGAGCATACTGGTGTAAGTTGTTTGGTGTTGCTGAGAGCATACTGGTGTAAGTTGTTTAATGTAACTGAGAGCATACTGGTGTAAGTTGTTTGGTGTTGCTGAGAGCATACTGGTGTAAGTTGTTTAATGTAACTGAGAGTATACTTGTGTAAGTTGTTTGGTGTTGCTGATAGCATACTGGTGTAAGTTGTTTGGTGTTGCTGAGAGCATACTGGTGTAAGTTGTTTAATGTAACTGAGAGCATACTGGTGTAAGTTGTTTGGTGTTGCTGAGAGCATACTGGTGTAAGTTGTTTGGTGTTGCTGAGAGTATACTGGTGTAAGTTGTTTGGTGTTGCTGAGAGCATACTGGTGTAAGTTGTTTGGTGTTGCTGAGAGTATACTGGTGTAAGTTGTTTGGTGTTGCTGAGAGCATACTGGTGTAAGTTGTTTGGTGTTGCTGAGAGTATACTGGTGTAAGTTGTTTGGTGTTGCTGAGAGCATACTGGTGTAAGTTGTTTAGTGTTACTGAGAGCATACTGGTGTAAGTTGTTTGGTGTTGCTGAGAGCATACTGGTGTAAGTTGTTTAGTGTTACTGAGAGCATACTGGTGTAAGTTGTTTGGTGTTGCTGAGAGCATACTGGTGTAAGTTGTTTGGTGTTGCTGAGAGCATACTGGTGTAAGTTGTTTGGTGTTGCTGAGAGTATACTGGTGTAAGTTGTTTGGTGTTGCTGAGAGCATACTGGTGTAAATTGTTTGGTGTTGCTGAGAGCATACTGGTGTAAGTTGTTTGGTGTTGCTGAGAGCATACTGGTGTAAGTTGTTTGGTGTTGCTGAGAGCATACTGGTGTAAGTTGTTTGGTGTTGCTGAGAGTATACTGGTGTAAGTTGTTTGGTGTTGCTGAGAGTATACTGGTGTAAGTTGTTTGGTGTTGCTGATAGCATACTGGTGTAAGTTGTTTGGTGTTGCTAAGAGTATACTGGTGTAAGTTGTTTGGTGTTGCTGAGAGTATACTGGTGTAAGTTGTTTGGTGTTGCTGAGAGTATACTGGTGTAAGTTGTTTGGTGTTGCTGAGAGTATACTGGTGTAAGTTGTTTAGTGTTGCTGAGAACAAACTGGTGTAAGTTGTTTGGTGTTGCTGAGAGCATACTGGTGTAAGTTGTTTGGTGTTGCTGAGAGTATACTGGTGTAAGTTGTTTAGTGTTACTATGTGCCACAGCACTGCCAGTGTACTTTATCAGCTGTGTCACAGTATTAACCCTGTCATGTGTGCCACAGTATTAACCCTTTCTGCACGGCATCACAGCAAATTTGAACCCAGCAGGCTGAGTGTCGTTTGCAGTTCTTCTTGATAATACTATTTTCCCCTCTGTGGAGCCCCCCTGTGACTGTACATTCTCTTTGGCTTAAGTTGACCTTCAGAGGTTTTGTAAATTATTTTAGTTACTGAGTTGAATTAATCTTCAGTGATTCGCTCCTGACGTGTTTGTTGCCCTGAGAAGGTCTCACTCCTTTTTTTTTAATGCTCCATTAAGTCAGGTTTCTTCTCAGCAATTCCCTTTACCCTTCCAGCGAAGGTCTCATTGTCCTTCATAGGGGGCTTCTCTCTGTGTCTAATGTAATATTATTAACTCTCTGTAACCTTCCCTGGATCCATAACATTAACCATCTGAGGTCTGTGTGTCCTCTGCCATGCCCTGGGTCTTTCTTTGTACTCACTATCGTGCCTTGATTTATCCACTTTGCAAAATCCATCTAACGTGTTTGTCCTCAGTGTCACCGCGTTTAATAATAATGTAATGATAATTATTCTCCAACTTGCCTGTCTTTCCAGCTCAGCTATTAACCCCTTAACAACTAGACCTGCTTTGTTGGTTTGACTTTAAGCCCCCAAGGGGTGATTTTGTGATCACGGGGGCTTTCCAGACCCCCTTTTGGCCTGGTTCCCACTGAAGCCGTGTCTTCCTCTCAGTTTGTATGATTAAATCTGTTCTCATTTTTCATGCTCCTTCCAAATCAATACAGTTCAACAAAAATGTTGGCTTCAGTGTTAGATTTATTTTTAAAAATTCTGCTGAAATAACATAATACAACCCTTCACTCTGTGACAGACAGATAGCTTAGCCAATCAGCGAAAGGCTTAGAAACTGCAGCTTCCATTCTTGTTGGTCTTGAACCCATGGAATATTAAGACTAGCACAGGCCAGAACAGGCGATTAGAGTCCATCAGAGCACTGCACAGGCCAGCAGAGGGCATCACAGGCCAGAAGATTCCATTAGAGGGAAGCACAGGCCATTAGAGGGCAGCACAGGCCAGAAGAAGCCATTAGAGGGGCAGCACAGACCATTAGAGGGCAGCACAGTCCAGAAGATTCCATTAGAGGGGCAGCACAGGCCATTAGAGGGGCAACACAGGCCATTAGAGGGGCAGCACAGGCCATTAGAGGGCAGCACAGGCCAGAAGAAGCCATTAGAGGGGCAGCACAGACCATTAGAGGGCAGCACAGGCCAGAAGATTCCATTAGAGGGGCAGCACAGGCCATTAGAGGGGCAGCACATGCCATTAGAGAGCAGTACAGGCCTGTAGATGGCAGCAGAGGCCAGCATTTTGCGTGTGCATTGTATACCGGATAACAATCTTCCCTGTTATAGCAAACACAGACATTGCTGAATCCGAGAGCCATTAAATTGGTCAGACTGGACCACCCGTTTTTTATGGCACAGGATTGGTAGTGAAAGGGTTATATGTTATCCCATTTTTATCCAGACTTTAGTGCACGATTAGAAATTAATTCCTAATTTAGCCACAAGTTTGAATAAAATCATTTGCGTTTTGTACCTATTAACTCACACATTATCCCAATCAGTAACCCAGCAAGACCTTGATTCATATTATTAGCAATAAGACTGAATTGGTTTTTTACTCTGAAATGGACAAAGGACAGTGTCCTGTGCGAAGGGCCACTTATTTAGGGCAGAATGTCCCATGGATTAGATTACTATGCCAAAGCATAAGTCACTTTTTTGTTCATGAAAGCAAGTTTTAGGCAAAAATAAATAAATGGGCACATGGTATAAAAAAAACAACAAACAAAAACAAACTAAAAGAAACATAAACAAATTTAGGAATAACGCATGGATCGGGGGTGGGTTGGATCCTTGCAATATTGTTTGGGGGTTTTGCATGCCAGAGTTTGGAATTTCTGCCCATTTTATAGAGATTTGGGGATTTCTGCTTAGAGCTTAGCGGCAATATATTCCTGTAAAGGAATTCTATACTGAACATGAAGCAATAATAACGTAATGCATGCAGTTTGTAGGATATGCAGTGATTCTGCCTCATTTATTCTTATATCAGGGATTATATGGAATTATATAGCGTGTTGGGGGATCTCTAGTTAGAGCAGCAGTGCATGTTTGACGAGAGTTATGTGTATGTAATCAGTGCATTTTTACACTTTCAGTTTTATTCAATGCAATATAGACATATTGGCCTTCAAAGTGTCCAGGCGCAGCCTCTCTCCAAGGCTGAGACTGGAATAATCAGGGAGAGGACACTTTATCCATCAGTTTCCTAGGTTTGGTGAAGCTTAATCCTGCACCTTCCTTTGTGAATATAATGTTCCGGGAGAGCGGGAATTTTATCATGTAGTTTCCTGTATAATATTCCGGGAGAGCGGCAGTTTCCTGTATAATATTCCGGGAGAGCGGCAGTTTCCTGTATAATATTCCAGGAGAGCGGTAGTTTCCAGTATAATATTCTGGGAGAGCGGCAGTTTCCTGTATAATATTTCGGGAGAGCGGCAGTTTCCTGTCTAATATTCTGGGAGAGCGGCAGTTTTCTGTAAAATATTCCGGGAGAGCGGTAGTTTCCTGTATAATATTCCGGAAGAGCGGTAGTTTCCTGTATAATATTCCGGGAGAGCGGTAGTTTCCTGTATAATATTCCGGGAGAGCGGTAGTTTCCTGTATAATATTCCGGGAGAGCGGTAGTTTCCTGTATAATATTCCGGGAGAGCGGCAGTTTCCTGTATAATATTCGGGGAGAGCGGTAGTTTCCTGTATAATATTCCGGGAGAGCGGTAGTTTCCTGTATAATATTCCGGGAGAGCGGCAGTTTCCTGTATAATATTCCGGGAGAGCGGCAGTTTCCTGTATAATATTCCGGGAGAGCGGCAGTTTCCTGTATAATACTCCAGGAGAGCGGCAGTTTCCTGTATAATACTCCAGGAGAGCGGCAGTTTCCTGTATAATATTCCGGGAGAGCGGCAGTTTCCTGTATAATATTCCAGGAGAGCGGCAGTTTCCTGTATACTATTCCGGGAGAGCGGCAGTTTCCTGTATACTATTCCGGGAGAGCGGCAGTTTCCTGTATAATATTCCGGGAGAGCGGCAGTTTCCTGTATAATATTCCGGGAGAGCGGCAGTTTCCTGTATAATATTCCGGGAGAGCGGTAGTTTCCTGTATCATATTCCAGGAGAGCGGCAGTTTCCTGTATAATATTCCGGGAGAGCGGTAGTTTCCTGTATAATATTCCGGGAGAGCGGCAGTTTCCTGTATAATATTCCGGGAGAGCGGTAGTTTCCTGTATAATATTCCAGGAGAGTGGCAGTTTCCTGTATAATATTCCGGGAGAGCGGCAGTTTCCTGTATAATATTCCGGGAGAGCGGCAGTTTCCTGTATAATATTCCGGGAGAGCGGTAGTTTCCTGTATAATATTCCGGGAGAGCGGCAGTTTCCTGTATAATATTCCAGGAGAGTGGCAGTTTCCTGTATAATATTCCGGGAGAGCGGTAGTTTCCTGTATCATATTCCAGGAGAGCGGCAGTTTCCTGTATAATATTCCGGGAGAGCGGTAGTTTCCTGTATAATATTCCGGGAGAGCGGTAGTTTCCTGTATAATATTCCGGGAGAGCCGCAGTTTCCTGTATAATATTCTGGGATTCTGTATTTTATGGACTCCCTGATCAAGAGATCCAGAGAAGGGGGGAAACATTTTACCCTCTTGCTTTTTTCCACATTAGGAAGTGAAAGTGATTGAACCGAATGTAAAACAATGTATAAATGAAACATGCAGTGCTGCTTTCCCCTTTATCTGCCGCGAGGACGCACAGCGCAGTGGGCTGCCGGCTAATCTGGCAGAGAAAGGGGTGTGTTTTCTATTCATTTCTCTTGTTTCATGCGTTGCCTGCACAGTAGCTTGATTTAGAGATAGGAATCTAAGACTTTCTTTAATACTTAACAATGAAAATGATCATAGCTTTTAGGAGCCACAGGAAAAAGCTGACGGACGAAGAGACTGGATTTGTAAAAAAAAAAAAAAAAAAAAAATGTAAAAAAATGAAAATAATTTGTAATTTTGCATTTGATAGAATTACAGAAAAGCCATCTTTAAACCTTTTTACGTAACACTTGCATTGCTCTCATCTTAGCGATAATGTTTAACGCATTGTATAACAATAATTATAATGTGAAAGCAGCACAAAACTAGCAGATAAGACTAATTTAAAAAATAGAAATAAACACTGGCGCTTCTTCTGAATCTGAGCGAATCGCGGAGTGCGTTGGGGCTAAAAACGCATATTGTCACAGCATGTAACAGATACACAGGATTTCATGATCTTTTATTGTAAACTCCGCTGTGGATTATGCAGCCAGGCCAGTGTATGGCTCACTATGTGAAGTGCAAAGAGGTGAAAAATGACAAATAATTGTCTTTATTTATATATATATATATGTGGAAGTTTAGACCTGCTGGAGGTCAGCTGTCAATGACACCAGGGCAGCCAAACATTAGGAGTATAACTCAGGAGCATGTCAGGGGTCAAAGGGTATGGCGCTCCTCGGGTCCGCTCAGACAAGGAAGGAGTCACTAAACCTTCAGGTATTTCTGCACTTGTTTTCGTTAAATAAGAAAAAGAACAAAAATAAAATAAAAATATGTTGAACCTTTGGATTTTTGTATTGAGACGTGTTGGTCAGAATATGGTGGCGGCTGAGATGCCTCGCTGTATATCTCGTCAGCCGAATTTTTGCAGCTGTTTATATACGAGGTTAAGGTGATATTTCTTGAGGGAGATTTGGGACTCCTGCCCCCACCCCCCGGGGGGCTATGCCAGTTGTATTTTTTTTTGTTTTTGCGCAGACAGAGGGGGCGCTGTTAGCAGAATGGAAAGCACAATGTACAACTTATTATATGCCTTTACTGCACCTCCCAATAAAAACTATTCTAGCAATCGCCGTCTCCCTGCTGCTATTTATTCCTTGTGAAACGTTTTAATGAAAGTGGAATGTGACAGACCCCCTGGTACCCCGACTGGGTACCCCCATCAGAACTCTGCTTCTTTGTATCAGCCACCCCAAGCCATCAGGCAGAACCAGTGCTGTAGATGGAGCTTCCAAATTACCAGACAGGACCAGTAACTTTGAAACAGGAATCACATTTATTGAACAGTATCAGAGTCTTATATTCAGACATAATCCAGTTACCATAACACTCAACCCCACATATTAACATATAATCAAACAGGAACTAAACAGCAATTAAACAGACATGACACAAATATACAAGAACACATCACAATTAGTTTAACAGTAAATATAATTAATACAGAACAATGGTTCAGTACATAGTAGAAGTGTACATATCAGCATAAGCTATAGATGGGGAATCCCACCTAAGCAGCAGACAGGCTGTCTGCACTACAGGGGGTGAACTATCAAGCATTGTTCTTTACTCCCCAGTGACACATTGTGATCAGAGTGGTCTGCTCACAGAATTATACATTACACATAAACCAACATACAAAACAATTTGAATAAATAACCATATTAAACATGGCACATAAGCCAGGGCCCATAATCTATATGGAGGAGGCAAGTCATTAGATATCTCCAAGAACCTCTCTGTCACATGGAAAAATACACAACATGGACTCAAGTGGATCATAACTCCTCCATTGTTACCAGGGTAACCGGTGACGTCCAATGTTGGAGAATGAGTGCGAAAACTGTATGGTCAGTCACAGCGAACGCCACACGGATCTTACCTGTTATCTGACCACAAGTTAATTCATTACAGAGATGGTTAATGGGACTGAAATCTTAATGACACAAGGACAATAGATGGACTTAACGATTTAGTCTACTGTGACTGTATCACCCAAACACTGCTTATACTGTGACTGTATCACCCAAACACTGCTTATACTGTGACTGCATCGCCCAAACACGGCTTATACTGTGACTGTATCACCCAAACACTGCTTATACTGTGACTGTATCACCTAAACACTGCTTATACTGTGACTGTATCACCCAAACACTGCTTATAATGTGACTGTATCACCTAAACACTGCTTATACTGTGACTGTATCACCCAAACACTGCTTATACTGTGACTGTATCACCTAAACACTGCTTATACTGTGACTGTATCACCTAAACACTGCTTATACTGTGACTGTATCACCCAACCACTGCTTATACTGTGAGTGTATCAGCTAAACACTGCTTATACTGTGACTGTATCACCCAAACACTGCTTATACTGTGACTGTATCACCCAAACACTGCTTATACTGTGACTGTATCACCCAAACACTGCTTATACTGTGACTGTATCACTCAAACACTGCTTATACTGTGACTGTATCACCTAAACGCTGCTTATACTGTGACTGTATCACCCAAACACTGCTTATACTGTGACTGTATCACCCAAACACTGCTTATACTGCTGCATCACCCAAACACGGCTTATACTGTGACTGTGTCACCCAAACACTGCTTATACTGTGACTGTATCACCCAAACACTGCTTATACTGTGACTGTATCACCTAAACACCGCTTATACTGTGACTGTATCACCCAAACACTGCTTATACTGTGACTGTATCACCAAAACACTGCTTATACTGTGACTGTATCTCCCAAACTTCTTATACTGTGACTGTATCACCCAAACACTGCTTATACTGTGACTGTATCACCTAAACACTGCTTATACTGTGACTGTATCAGCTAAACACTGCTTATACTGTGACTGTATCACCCAAACACTGCTTATACTGTGACTGTATCACCCAAACACTGCTTATACTGTGACTGTATCACCCAAACACGGCTTATACTGTGACTGTATCACCTAAACACTGCTTATATGGACTGTATCACCCAAACACTGCTTATACTGTGACTGTATCACCCAAACACTGCTTATACTGTGACTGTATCACCTAAACACTGCTTATACTGTGACTGTATCACCCAAACACTGCTTATACTGTGACTGTATCACCTAAACACTGCTTATATGGACTGTATCACCCAAACACTGCTTATACTGTGACTGTATCACCCAAACACGGCTTATACTGTGACTGTATCACCCAAACACGGCTTATACTGTGACTGTATCACCTAAACACTGCTTATACTGTGACTGTATCACCCAAACACTGCTTATAATGTGACTGTATCACCTAAACACTGCTTATACTGTGACTGTATCACCCAAACACTGCTTATACTGTGACTGTATCACCTAAACACTGCTTATACTGTGACTGTATCACCTAAACACTGCTTATACTGTGACTGTATCACCCAACCACTGCTTATACTGTGAGTGTATCAGCTAAACACTGCTTATACTGTGACTGTATCACCCAAACACTGCTTATACTGTGACTGTATCACCCAAACACTGCTTATACTGTGACTGTATCACCCAAACACTGCTTATACTGTGACTGTATCACCTAAACGCTGCTTATACTGTGACTGTATCACCCAAACACTGCTTATACTGTGACTGTATCACCCAAACACTGCTTATACTGTGACTGCATCACCCAAACACGGCTTATACTGTGACTGCATCACCCAAACACGGCTTATACTGTGACTGTGTCACCCAAACACTGCTTATACTGTGACTGTATCACCCAAACACTGCTTATACTGTGACTGTATCACCTAAACACCGCTTATACTGTGACTGTATCACCCAAACACTGCTTATACTGTGACTGTATCACCTAAACACTGCTTATACTGTGACTGTATCACCCAAACACTGCTTATACAGTGACTGTATCACCTAAACACTGCTTATACAGTGACTGTATCACCCAAACACTGCTTATACTGTGACTGTATCTCCCAAACTTCTTATACTGTGACTGTATCACCCAAACACTGCTTATACTGTGACTGTATCACCTAAACACTGCTTATACTGTGACTGTATCAGCTAAACACTGCTTATACTGTGACTGTATCACCCAAACACTGCTTATACTGTGACTGTATCACCCAAACACTGCTTATACTGTGACTGTATCACCCAAACACGGCTTATACTGTGACTGTATCACCTAAACACTGCTTATATGGACTGTATCACCCAAACACTGCTTATACTGTGACTGTATCACCCAAACACTGCTTATACTGTGACTGTATCACCTAAACACTGCTTATACTGTGACTGTATCACCCAAACACTGCTTATACTGTGACTGTATCACCTAAACACTGCTTATATGGACTGTATCACCCAAACACTGCTTATATGGACTGTATCACCCAAACACTGCTTATACTGTGACTGTATCACCCAAACACGGCTTATACTGTGACTGTATCACCCAAACACGGCTTATACTGTGACTGTATCACCTAAACACTGCTTATACTGTGACTGTATCACCCAAACACTGCTTATACTGTGACTGTATCACCCAAACACTGCTTATACTGTTACTGTATCACCCAAACACTGCTTATACTGTGACTGTATCACCCAAACACTGCTTATACTGTGACTGTATCACCCAAACACTGCTTATACTGTGACTGTATCACCCAAACACTGCTTATACTGTGACTGTATCACCCAAACACTGCTTATACTGTGACTGTATCACCCAAACACTGCTTATACTGTGACTGTATCACCCAAACACGGCTTATACTGTGACTGTATCACCTAAACTCTCTCTAAACTCGGGCTGAGACTGTTGCAAAGTCACTGCCACAGAGGCCATTGCCGCAGAGGCTTCCTAGGAATGGCAGGTGGATTACTGTTGGATCTGGTAGGCTTAGAGTTGTTGATAAAAGGCATGTCCCGCAGTCTGTGGCTGTCCAGAATTCATTTTCAGCACTTGCAGAGTGCAGTGGTGTTGTGGAGGCAGGCTCAGACACAGAGTTTGAGGAACCACGCTCCTATGTGGCTAAGGTGTGCAAGGAGAAGGTGAGGCCTGATAGAAAGCAGTTGTTGTTGGGCGATTCTATCATAAGAGGTGCGGAGTTGGACAGTATTGGCTTAGTGAGATGTCTTCCTGGAGCTACTGCTCGCAGAGACAGGAGGCGTATTTCTAATATTGTTAAGCAAGCAAATCAGGAAGGAGAATTGGATGTACTGGTTCATCTAGGGACAAATGATTTGGCTTGCAATGAGGTTTCAGAGGTGAAGGAAGCTTTTCGTGTTCTTGCCAATGATATACGGCAGGTTGTGTCCACACTGTCCTTTTCTGAAGTTATGCCTGTGCACAACATTCAGAATGATAGACGGATGCGTATTAGGAACTTCAACTTGTGGCTTGGAGAATGGTGTCGGGAGCAAGGATTTGGCTTTGTTTCTCATGGAAGTTCACTATGGGATAGAAAGGAACTGTACAACTTAGATGGTTTGCATCTTTCTCAAAAGGGAACGAATTTTCTCAGTGAGCAGTTCAGAGGTTTTGCTAGGAGGTTTTTAAACTAAAAAGAGGGGGGCAAAATGGCGATAAAACATCAATCCAATTGCCCCCCAAAAAAGGTACAGAAGTTACCTGTAGTCAGTGTGCTGAAAAATGATAATGCTCGCAGTTTAGGGAATAAGATCCATGAACTTGTGGCAATATTGGCAACTGAGAATGTAGATTTAGTGGCTGTTACTGAGACATGGTATAATGAGAAACATGACTGGGACATATCCATACCAGGGTACTCTTTATATATATCAATACCAGGGTACTCTTTATATATATCAATACCTGGGTACTCTTTATATATATCAATACCAGGGTACTCTTTATATATATCATTATCAGGGTACTCTTTATATATATCAATACCAGGGTACTCTATATATATATCATTATCAGGGTACTCATTATATATATCAATACCTGGGTACTCTTTATATAGAAAAGACAGAGAAGGTAAAAAAGGGGGAGGGGTGGCCCTGTATGTGAGGGATAGCTTAAAATGTAAAGTAATACAAGTTAGTGAGGCGAACATAGAGTCAGTTTGGGTTACATTAGAATTTGGTAATCATATGGTAACTCGGGTAGGTGTGATTTATAGGCCCCCTGGACAAATAGAGGAGTTAGATAATCTATTAGTTGAGGAAATAGCTAAAATGACAATGAAGGGAGAAGTGATCATCATGGGTGACTTTAATCTTCCTGATGTGAACTGGAAATACAAAACAGCTACTTGTGCCAGGAGTACGCATATCCTAAACTCCCTACTGGGATTATCTCTAAAACAAGTAGTGGAGGAGCCAACTGGAAAGCAGGCCATACTAGACTTAGTGTTCACAAATGGAGATTTGTTATCAGATATTACTGTAGGTGAAAGTTTAGGATCTAGTGATCACCAGACAGTGTGGTTTAATATAAGAACAGTAACGCAGTCACACCACACAAAAACAAAAGTTTTAGATTTTAGAAAAATAGACTTTTCTAAGATTAGATTAGGTGTGAAGGAGTCATTATCAGACTGGAGCAATTTAAATGGAGTCCAGGAGAATTGGGATTATCTAAAAGTTGTACTACTGAAGGCAACAGAAAATTGCATAAGGCTTGTCAGTAAGAGCAAAAAATTGAAGAAACCACTGTGGTACTCTGCAGAGGTGGCTAAAATAGTAAAAAATAAAAAGCTAGCATTTAGTAATTATAAAAATACTCAGAGTGAGGAAGATAGAAAGATCTATAAGAGTAGGCAGAAAGAGGCAAAGCAAGCTATAAGAGCTTCCAAAGCACACACAGAAGAGACTATAGCCCAGTCAGTGATAAAGGGGGATAAAACAGTTTTTAGATACATAAATGAGAAAAGGAAAGTAAAACAAGGATTAGTTAGATTAAAAACAAAAGAAGGATGCTATGTAGAAGAGGATAAAGGCTTAGCAGACTGCCTTAATGAATATTTTTGTTCAGTTTTTACAAATGAAAATGAGGGTAAGGGACCTCATTTAGGGAAAAAGACTAATGAGTCTTTTGATGCATGTAAGTTTACAGAGGAAGAGGTTTTACTTCAGCTGTCTAAAGTTAAGACAAATAAGTCGATGGGACCTGATGGGATACATCCAAAGTTATTAAAAGAACTTAGTGGTGTACTAGCAAAACCGTTAACAGATTTATTTAACCAATCATTGTTAACGGGAGTAGTTCCAGAAGATTGGAAATTAGCTAATGTTGTGCCCATTCACAAGAAAGGTAGTAGGGAGGAGGCGGGCAACTATAGACCAGTAGGTCTTACTTCAGTAGTGGGGAAAATAATGGAAACCTTGTTAAAGAATAGGATTGTTGAACATCTAAAGTCGCTTGGATTTCAAGATCAGAGACAGCATGGGTTTACTTCAGGGAGATCATGCCAAACTAATCTTATTGATTTTTTGATTGGGTAACTAAAATAATAGATCAGGGTGGTGCAGTAGACATTGCTTATCTAGATTTCAGTAAGGCTTTTGACACTGTCGCACATAGTAGGCTTATCAATCAACTGAAATCTTTGAGTTTGGATTTCAATATTGTTGAATGGATTAGACAATGGCTGAGTGACAGGCAACAGAGGGTTGTAGTCAATTAATATTTTTATTAGCGATATTGCAGAAGGTCTTGTTGGCAAAGTATGTCTTTTTGCTGATGATACAAAGATTTGCAGCAGGGTTGATATTCATGGAGGGATAAGCCAAATGGCAAATGATTTAGCTAAACTAGAAAAATGGTCAGAGCAGTGGCAACTGACATTTAATGTGGACAAGTGCAAGATTATGCACCTTGGGCGTAAAAACCCAAAAGCAGAATATAGACTATTTGGTACAGTCCTAACCTCAACATCTGAGGAAAGGGATTTAGGAGTAATAATTTCAGAGGACTTGAAGGTAGGTAGGCAATGCAATAGAGCAGCAGAAAATGCTAGCAGAATGCTTGGTTGCATAGGGAGAGGTATTAGCAGTAGGAAGAGGGAAGTGCTCATGCCATTGTACAGAGCACTGGTGAGACCTCACTTGGAGTATTGTACAGAGCACTGGTGAGACCTCACTTGGAGTATTGTACAGAGGACTGGTGAGACCTCACTTGGAGTATTGTACAGAGCGCTGGTGAGACCTCACTTGGAGCATTGTACAGAGCACTGGTGAGACCTCACTTGGAGTATTGTACAGAGCGCTGGTGAGACCTCACTTGGAGTATTGTACAGAGCGCTGGTGAGACCTCACTTGGAGTATTGTACAGAGCGCCGGTGAGACCTCACTTGGAGTATTGTACAGAGCGCTAGTGAGACCTCACTTGGAGTATTGTACGCAGTACTGGAGACAGTATCTCCAGAAGGATATTGATACTTTGGAGAGAGTTCAGAGAAGGGCTACTAAACTGGTTCATGGGTTGAAGGATAAAACTTACCAGGAAAGGTTAAAGCATCTTAACATGTATAGCTTTGAGGAAAGACGTAACCGGGGGGATATGATAGAGACATTTATATACATAAAGGGAATCAACACAGTAAAGGAAGAGAGTATATTTAAAAGAAGAAAAACTACCACAACTAGAGGACATAGTCTTAAATTAGAGGGGCAACGATTTAAAAGTAATATCAGGAAGTATTACTTTACTGAGAGGGTAGTGGATGTATGGAATAGCCTGCCAGCAGAAGTGGTAGAGGTAAACACAGTCAAGGATTTTAAGCATGCGTGGGATAGACACAAGGCTATCATAGCTATAAGACCGGGAACGGGGGACTAATAAAAGTACTCAAAAAAAAAAAAATTGGGCAGACTAGATGGACCGTATGGTTTTTATCTGCCGACACATTCTAAGTTTCTATGTTTCTAAACACTGCTTATACTGTGACTGTATCACCCAAACACTGCTTATACTGTGACTGTATCACCCAAACACTGCTTATACTGTGACTGTATCACCCAAACACTGCTTATACTGTGACTGTATCACCCAAACACTGCTTATACTGTGACTGTATCACCCAAACACTGCTTATACTGTGACTGTGTCACCCAAACACTGCTTATACTGTGACTGTGTCACCCAAACACTGCTTATACTGATACTGTGTCACCCAAACACTGCTTATACTGTGACTGTATCACCCAAACACTGCTTATACTGTGACTGCATCACCTAAACACGGCTTATACTGTGACTGTATCACCTAAACACTGCTTATACTGTGACTGTATCACCTAAACACTGCTTATACTGTGACTGTCACCTAAACACTGCTTATACTGTGACTGTATCACCCAAACACTGCCTATACTGTGACTGTATCACCCAAACACTGCTTATACTGTGACTGTATCACCCAAACACTGCTTATACTGTGACGGTATCACCCAAACACTGCTTATACTGTGACTGTATCACCCAAACACTGCTTATACTGTGACTGTATCACCCAAACACTGCTTATACTGTGACTGTATCACGTACATATTGGCGCATGACATCTCTTGTTTGGGGATGGACTCTCTGGGGGCGTGGCCAGACACTGATTGATGGCCGTCATTCATATACTTCTCCTTCCATTATATAAGGCAGCCATATACATTCCCTTCTCACCCTCCAGTCCTTACTGGATTAGTGAGCTGTTTTGTTCCCATCCCCCTTGTGTTTATCTATTCGATTCCCTGGCTTTGGTTTCTGGTCTCAGGTATTTCCCACCCTGACCCCTGGATTGCCCTTTGACCCTGCGTTTGTCTTGTCTGCCTGTTTGGTGTGTACAGTTCTGGGTATCTGCTGTTATTATACTCCCTCCCTGATCCCACCTCACACATAATGAATGTGTCACTGAATGTGTGGAAAGACAATGCTATGAAGGTTATATCCTAATAACATTACCCTGTACACTCAATATACAGGAAATTAATTAGCTCAGGGTATCTCATTATACACCTGAGAGATCATTAAGGTGTCAAATGTTTGCAGTTTATAATAAGTCCATTGCAGAAATCCATTGATATATCTGGAGATAAGTTCAGGCATTAAACTGGCATATCAGTTTGACCTCCGTGTGGGTGAATAATAACCCCTTCAGCATTATCAGCTTCATTTATTGGATGCTGGATCCAGACTTGCGCACCTATAGGCGTATCTCAATAAACAGCTCCAGGGAAAAAAAATCATTCTGTGATCGCCATCTAGTGGACAAAAAGGACATTGCTAGACTAGTGGAATTGAAAAAAGACTGAACGCCACAAGAGAGGAGATTTGATTATAGCTAGAGTGTTAGGACAAGAGTTGTGGAGTCGAGGAGCACAGGGGGCACTCTTGTCAGACCCTGCTGGCTGGGATTCTGAAAGACAATAAACTACTATGGGCCAAAATAAAGACTGTCTAGTACAGCCGTGCATGAGAGGTTATCTGACTCTGCACCTCTGTCCCGGGCTATGTGTACAGACTGTCTAGTACAGCCGTGCATGAGAGGTTATCTGACTCTGCACCTCTGTCCTGGGCTATGTGTATAGACTGTCTAGTACAGCTGTGCATGAGAGGTTATCTGACTCTGCACCTCTGTCCTGGGCTATGTGTATAGACTGTCTAGTACAGCTGTGCATGAGAGGTTATCTGACTCTGCACCTCTGTCCTGGGCTATGTGTATAGACTGTATAGTACAGCTGTGCATGAGAGGTTATCTGACTCTGCACCTCTGTCCCAGGCTATGTGTATAGACTGTCTAGTACAGCCGTGCATGAGAGGTTATCTGACTCTGCTCCTCTGTCCTGGGCTATGTGTATAGACTGTCTAGTACAGCTGTGCATGAGAGGTTATCTGACTCTGCACCTCTGTCCTGGGCTATGTGTATAGACTGTCTAATACAGCTGTGCATGAGAGGTTATCTGACTCTGCTCCTCTGTCCTGGGCTATGTGTATAGACTGTCTAGTACAGCCGTGCATGAGAGGTTATCGGACACTGCACCTCTGTCCTGGGCTATGTGTATAGACTGTCTAGTACAGCTGTGCATGAGAGGTTATCTGACTCTGCACCTCTGTCCTGGGCTATGTGTATAGACTGTCTAATACAGCTGTGCATGAGAGGTTATCTGACTCTGCACCTCTGTCCTGGGCTATGTGTATAGACTGTCTAGTACAGCCGTGCATGAGAGGTTATCTGACTCTGCACCTCTGTCCCGGGCTATGTGTATAGACTGTCTAGTAAAGCTGTGCATGAGAGGTTATCTGACTCTGCACCTCTGTCCCGGGCTATGTGTACAGACTGTCTAGTACAGCTTTGTATGAGAGGTTATCTGACTCTGCACCTCCGTCCTGGGCTATGTGTATAGACTGTCTAGTACAGCTGTGCATGAGAGGTTATCTGACTCTGCACCTCTGTCCCGGGCTATGTGTATAGACTGTCTAGTACAGCCGTGCATGAGAGGTTATCTGACTCTGCACCTCTGTCCTGGGCTATGTGTATAGACTGTCTAGTACAGCTGTGCATGAGAGGTTATCTGACTCTGTACCTCTGTCCTGGGCTATGTGTATAGACTGTCTAGTACAGCTGTGCATGAGAGGTTATCTGACTCTGCACCTCTGTCCTGGGCTATGTGTATAGACTGTCTAGTACAGCTGTGCATGAGAGGTTATCTGACTCTGCACCTCTGTCCTGGGCTATGTGTATAGACTGTCTAGTACAGCCGTGCATGAGAGGTTATCTGACTCTGCACCTCTGTCCCAGGCTATGTGTAAAGACTGTCTAGTACAGCCGTGCATGAGAGGTTATATGACTCAGCACCTCTGTCCTGGGCTATGTGTATAGACTGTCTAGTACAGCCGTGCATGAGAGGTTATCTGACTCTGCACCTCTGTCCTGGGCTATGTGTACAGACTGTCTAGTACAGCTGTGCATGAGAGGTTATCTGACTCTGTACCTCTGTCCTGGGCTATGTGTATAGACTGTCTAGTACAGCCGTGCACGAGAGGTTATCTGACTCTGCACCTCTGTCCTGGGCTATGTATATAGACTGTCTAGTACAGCCGTGCATGAGAGGTTATCTGACTCTGGACCTCTGTCCCAGGCTATGTGTACAGACTGTCTAGTACAGCCGTGCATGAGAGGTTATCTGACTCTGCACCTCTGTCTCAGGCTATGTGTATAGACTGTCTAGTACAGCCGTGCATGAGAGGTTATCTGACTCTGCACCTCTGTCCCAGGCTATGTGTATAGACTGTCTAGTACAGCTGTACATGAGAGGTTATCTGACTCTGCACCTCTGTCCCGGGCTATGTGTATAGACTGTCTAGTACAGCCGTGCATGAGAGGTTATCTGACTCTGCACCTCTGTCCTGGGCTATGTGTATAGACTGTCTAGTACAGCCGTGCATGAGAGGTTATATGACTCAGCACCTCTGTCCTGGGCTATGTGTATAGACTGTCTAGTACAGCCGTGCATGAGAGGTTATCTGACTCTGCACCTCTGTCCTGGGCTATGTGTACAGACTGTCTAGTACAGCTGTGCATGAGAGGTTATCTGACTCTGTACCTCTGTCCTGGGCTATGTGTATAGACTGTCTAGTACAGCCGTGCATGAGAGGTTATCTGACTCTGCACCTCTGTCCTGGGCTATGTGTACAGACTGTCTAGTACAGCTGTGCATGAGAGGTTATCTGACTCTGCACCTCTGTCCCGGGCTATGTGTACAGACTGTCTAGTACAGCCGTGCATGAGAGGTTATCTGACTCTGCACCTCTGTCCCGGGCTATGTGTATAGACTGTCTAGTACAGCCGTGCATGAGAGGTTATCTGACTCTGCACCTCTGTCCTGGGCTATGTGTATAGACTGTCTAGTACAGCCGTGCATGAGAGGTTATCTGACTCTGCACCTCTGTCCCAGGCTATGTGTATAGACTGTCTAGTACAGCTGTACATGAGAGGTTATCTGACTCTGCACCTCTGTCCTGGGCTATGTGTATAGACTGTCTAGTACAGCTGTGCATGAGAGGTTATCTGACTCTGCACCTCTGTCCCGGGCTATGTGTACAGACTGTCTAGTACAGCCGTGCATGAGAGGTTATCTGACTCTGCGCCTCTGTCCTGGGCTATGTGTATAGACTGTCTAGTACAGCCGTGCATGAGAGGTTATCTGACTCTGCCCCTCTGTCCTGGGCTATGTGTATAGACTGTCTAGTACAGCTGTGCATGAGAGGTTATCTGACTCTGCACCTCTGTCCCGGGCTATGTGTATAGACTGTCTAATACAGCTGTGCATGAGAGGTTATCTGACTCTGCACCTCTGTCCTGGGCTATGTGTATAGACTGTCTAGTACAGCTGTGCATGAGAGGTTACCTGACTCTGCACCTCTGTCCTGGGCTATGTGTATAGACTGTCTAGTACAGCCGTGCATGAGAGGTTATCTGACTCTGCACCTCTGTCCCGGGCTATGTGTATAGACTGTCTAGTACAGCCATGCATGAGAGGTTATCTGACTCTGCACCTCTGTCCCGGGCTATGTGTATAGACTGTCTAATACAGCTGTGCATGAGAGGTTATCTGACTCTGCACCTCTGTCCTGGGCTATGTGTATAGACTGTCTAGTACAGCTGTGCATGAGAGGTTACCTGACTCTGCACCTCTGTCCTGGGCTATGTGTATAGACTGTCTAGTACAGCCGTGCATGAGAGGTTATCTGACTCTGCACCTCTGTCCCGGGCTATGTGTATAGACTGTCTAGTACAGCTGTGCATGAGAGGTTATCTGACTCTGCACCTCTGTCCTGGGCTATGTGTATAGACTGTCTAGTACAGCTGTGCATGAGAGGTTATCTGACTCTGCACCTCTGTCCCAGGCTATGTGTATAGACTGTCTAGTACAGCTGTGCATGAGAGGTTATCTGACTCTGCACCTCTGTCCCAGGCTATGTGTGTAGACTGTCTAGTACAGCCGTGCATGAGAGGTTATCTGACTCTGCACCTCTGTCCCGGGCTATGTGTATAGACTGTCTAATACAGCTGTGCATGAGAGGTTATCTGACTCTGCACCTCTGTCCCGGGCTATGTGTACAGACTGTCTAGTACAGCTGTGCATGAGAGGTTATCTGACTCTGCACCTCTGTCCCGGGCTATGTGTACAGACTGTCTAGTACAGCCGTGCATGAGAGGTTATCTGACTCTGCACCTCTGTCCCGGGCTATGTGTATAGACTGTCTAGTACAGCTGTGCATGAGAGGTTATCTGACTCTGCACCTCTGTCCCGGGCTATGTGTATAGACTGTCTAGTACAGCTGTGCATGAGAGGTTATCTGACTCTGCACCTCTGTCCCGGGCTATGTGTACAGACTGTCTAGTACAGCCGTGCATGAGAGGTTATCTGACTCTGCACCTCTGTCCTGGGCTTTGTGTATAGACTGTCTAGTACAGCTGTGTATGAGAGGTTATCAGACTCTGCACCTCTGTCCCGGGCTATGTGTATAGACTGTCTAGTACAGCTGTGCATGAGAGGTTATCTGACTCTGCCCCTCTGTCCCGGGCTATGTGTATAGACTGTCTAGTACAGCTGTGCATGAGAGGTTATCTGACTCTGCACCTCTGTCCCAGGCTATGTGTATAGACTGTCTAGTACAGCCGTGCATGAGAGGTTATCTGACTCTGCACCTCTGTCCCAGGCTATGTGTAAAGACTGTCTAGTACAGCCGTGCATGAGAGGTTATCTGACTCTGCACCTCTGTCCCGGGCTATGTGTATAGACTGTCTAGTACAGCTGTGCATGAGAGGTTATCTGACTCTGCACCTCTGTCCCAGGCTATGTGTATAGACTGTCTAGTACAGCCGTGCATGAGAGGTTATCTGACTCTGCACCTCTGTCCCAGGCTATGTGTATAGACTGTCTAGTACAGCTGTGCATGAGAGGTTATCTGACTCTGCACCTCTGTCCCGGGCTATGTGTACAGACTGTCTAGTACAGCTGTGCATGAGAGGTTATCTGACTCTGCACCTCTGTCCTGGGCTATGTGTATAGACTGTCTAGTACAGCTGTGCATGAGAGGTTATCTGACTCTGCACCTCTGTCCTGGGCTATGTGTATAGACTGTCTAGTACAGCTGTGCATGAGAGGTTATCTGACTCTGCTCCTCTGTCCCGGGCTATGTGTAAAGACTGTCTAGTACAGCCGTGCATGAGAGGTTATCTGACTCTGCACCTCTGTCCCATGCTATGTGTATAGACTGTCTAGTACAGCTGTGCATGAGAGGTTATCTGACTCTGCACCTCTGTCCTGGACTATGTGTATAGACTGTCTAGTACAGCTGTGCATGAGAGGTTATCTGACTCTGCACCTCTGTCCTGGGCTATGTGTATAGACTGTCTAGTACAGCTGTGCATGAGAGGTTATCTGACTCTGCACCTCTGTCCCAGGCTATGTGTACAGACTGTCTAGTACAGCCGTGCATGAGAGGTTACCTGACTCTGCTCCTCTGTCCTGGGCTATGTGTATAGACTGTCTAGTACAGCTGTGCATGAGAGGTTATCTGACTCTGCGCCTCTGTCCCGGGCTATGTGTATAGACTGTCTAGTACAGCTGTGCATGAGAGGTTATCTGACTCTGCACCTCTGTCCCAGGCTATGTGTATAGACTGTCTAGTACAGCTGTGCATGAGAGGTTATCTGACTCTGCACCTCTGTCCCGGGCTATGTGTATAGACTGTCTAGTACAGCTGTGCATGAGAGGTTATCTGACTCTGCACCTCTGTCCCGGGCTATGTGTATAGACTGTCTAGTACAGCCGTGCATGAGAGGTTATCTGACTCTGCACCTCTGTCCTGGGCTATGTGTATAGACTGTCTAGTACAGCCGTGCATGAGAGGTTATCTGACTCTGCACCTCTGTCCCAGGCTATGTGTATAGACTGTCTAGTACAGCCGTGCATGAGAGGTTATCTGACTCTGCACCTCTGTCCTGGGCTATGTGTATAGACTGTCTAGTACAGCCGTGCATGAGAGGTTATCTGACTCTGCACCTCTGTCCCAGGCTATGTGTATAGACTGTCTAGTACAGCCGTGCATGAGAGGTTATCTGACTCTGCACCTCTGTCCCGGGCTATGTGTATAGACTGTCTAGTACAGCTGTGCATGAGAGGTTATCTGACTCTGCACCTCTGTCCCGGGCTATGTGTATAGACTGTCTAGTACAGCCGTGCATGAGAGGTTATCTGACTCTGCACCTCTGTCCCAGGCTATGTGTATAGACTGTCTAGTACAGCTGTGCATGAGAGGTTATCTGACTCTGCACCTCTGTCCTGGGCTATGTGTATAGACTGTCTAGTACAGCCGTGCTTGAGAGGTTATCTGACTCTGCTCCTCTGTCCTGGGCTATGTGTATAGACTGTCTAGTACAGCTGTGCATGAGAGGTTATCTGACTCTGCACCTCTGTCCCGGGCTATGTGAATAGACTGTCTAGTACAGCTGTGCATGAGAGGTTATCTGACTCTGCCCCTCTGTCCCGGGCTATGTGTATAGACTGTCTAGTACAGCCGTGCATGAGAGGTTATCTGACTCTGCACCTCTGTCCTGGGCTATGTGTATAGACTGTCTAGTACAGCCGTGCATGAGAGGTTATCTGACTCTGCACCTCTGTCCCGGGCTATGTGTATAGACTGTCTAGTACAGCTGTGCATGAGAGGTTATCTGACTCTGCACCTCTGTCCCGGGCTATGTGTATAGACTGTCTAGTACAGCTGTGCATGAGAGGTTATCTGACTCTGCCCCTCTGTCCCGGGCTATGTGTATAGACTGTCTAGTACAGCCGTGCATGAGAGGTTATCTGACTCTGCACCTCTGTCCTGGGCTATGTGTATAGACTGTCTAGTACAGCTGTGCATGAGAGGTTATCTGACTCTGCACCTCTGTCCCGGGCTATGTGTATAGACTGTCTAGTACAGCTGTGCATGAGAGGTTATCTGACTCTGCACCTCTGTCCCAGGCTATGTGTATAGACTGTCTAGTACAGCTGTGCATGAGAGGTTATCTGACTCTGCACCTCTGTCCTGGGCTATGTGTATAGACTGTCTAGTACAGCTGTGCATGAGAGGTTATCTGACTCTGCACCTCTGTCCCAGGCTATGTGTACAGACTGTCTAGTACAGCCGTGCATGAGAGGTTATCTGACTCTGCACCTCTGTCCTGGGCTATGTGTATAGACTGTCTAGTACAGCTGTGCATGAGAGGTTATCTGACTCTGCACCTCTGTCCTGGGCTATGTGTATAGACTGTCTAGTACAGCTGTGCATGAGAGGTTATCTGACTCTGCACCTCTGTCCCAGGCTTTGTGTACAGACTGTCTAGTACAGCCGTGCATGAGAGGTTATCTGACTCTGCACCTCTGTCCCGGGCTATGTGTAAAGACTGTCTAGTACAGCCGTGCATGAGAGGTTATCTGACTCTGCACCTCTGTCCCGGGCTATGTGTATAGACTGTCTAGTACAGCTGTGCATGAGAGGTTATCTGACTCTGCACCTCTGTCCTGGGCTATGTGTATAGACTGTCTAGTACAGCTGTGCATGAGAGGTTATCTGACTCTGCACCTCTGTCCCGGGCTATGTGTATAGACTGTCTAGTACATCTGTGCATGAGAGGTTATCTGACTCTGCACCTCTGTCCTGGGCTATGTGTACAGACTGTCTAGTACAGCTGTGCATGAGAGGTTATCTGACTCTGCACCTCTGTCCCAGGCTATGTGTATAGACTGTCTAGTACAGCTGTGCATGAGAGGTTATCTGACTCTGCTCCTCTGTCCCAGGCTATGTGTACAGACTGTCTAGTACAGCCGTGCATGAGAGGTTATCTGACTCTGCACCTCTGTCCTGGGCTATGTGTATAGACTGTCTAGTACAGCTGTGCATGAGAGGTTATCTGACTCTGCACCTCTGTCCCAGGCTATGTGTATAGACTGTCTAGTACAGCTGTGCATGAGAGGTTATCTGACTCTGCACCTCTGTCCTGGGCTATGTGTATAGACTGTCTAGTACAGCTGTACATGAGAGGTTATCTGACTCTGCTCCTCTGTCCTGGGCTATGTGTATAGACTGTCTAGTACAGCTGTGCATGAGAGGTTATCTGACTCTGCACCTCTGTCCTGGGCTATGTGTATAGACTGTCTAGTACAGCCGTGCATGAGAGGTTATCTGACTCTGCACCTCTGTCCTGGGCTATGTGTATAGACTGTCTAGTACAGCCGTGCATGAGAGGTTATCTGACTCTGCCCCTCTGTCCTGGGCTATGTGTATAGACTGTCTAGTAAAGCTGTGCATGAGAGGTTATCTGACTCTGCTCCTCTGTCCCGGGCTATGTGTATAGACTGTCTAGTACAGCTTTGTATGAGAGGTTATCTGACTCTGCACCTCCGTCCTGGGCTATGTGTATAGACTGTCTAGTACAGCTGTGCATGAGAGGTTATCTGACTCTGCACCTCGGTCCTGGGCTATGTGTACAGACTGTCTAATACAGCTGTGCATGAGAGGTTATCTGACTCTGCACCTCTGTCCTGGGCTATGTGTATAGACTGTCTAGTACAGATGTGCATGAGAGGTTATCTGACTCTGCACCTCTGTCCCAGGCTATGTGTATAGACTGTCTAGTACAGCTGTGCATGAGAGGTTATCTGACTCTGCTCCTCTGTCCCGGGCTATGTGTATAGACTGTCTAGTACAGCCATGCATGAGAGGTTATCTGACTCTGCACCTCTGTCCCGGGCTATGTGTAAAGACTGTCTAGTACAGCCGTGCATGAGAGGTTATCTGACTCTGCACCTCTGTCCCGGGCTATGTGTATAGACTGTCTAGTACAGCTGTGCATGAGAGGTTATCTGACTCTGCACCTCTGTCCCAGGCTATGTGTATAGACTGTCTAGTACAGCTGTGCATGAGAGGTTATCTGACTCTGCACCTCTGTCCTGGGCTATGTGTACAGACTGTCTAGTACAGCCGTGCATGAGAGGTTATCTGACTCTGCACCTCTGTCCCGGGCTATGTATATAGACTGTCTAGTACAGCTGTGCATGAGAGGTTATCTGACTCTGCACCTCTGTCGTGGGCTATGTGTATAGACTCTCTAGTACAGCTGTGCATGAGAGGTTATCTGACTCTGCACCTCTGTCCCAGGCTATGTGTACAGACTGTCTAGTACAGCTGTGCATGAGAGGTTATCTGACTCTGCTCCTCTGTCCTGGGCTATGTGTATAGACTGTCTAGTACAGCTGTGCATGAGAGGTTATCTGACTCTGCACCTCTGTCCTGGGCTATGTGTATAGACTGTCTAGTACAGCCATGCATGAGAGGTTATCTGACTCTGCACCTCTGTCCCGGGCTATGTGTATAGACTGTCTAGTACAGCCGTGCATGAGAGGTTATCAGACTCTGCACCTCTGTCCCGGGCTATGTGTATAGACTGTCTAGTACAGCCGTGCATGAGAGGTTATCTGACTCTGCTCCTCTGTCCTGGGCTATGTGTACAGACTGTCTAGTACAGCTGTGCATGAGAGGTTATCTGACTCTGCACCTCTGTCCTGGGCTATGTGTATAGACTGTCTAGTACAGCTGTGCATGAGAGGTTATCAGACTCTGCACCTCTGTCCTGGGCTATGTGTATAGACTGTCTAGTACAGCCGTGCATGAGAGGTTATCTGACTCTGCACCTCTGTCCTGGGCTATATGTATAGACTGTCTAGGACAGCCGTGCATGAGAGGTTATCTGACTCTGCACCTCTGTCCCATGCTATGTGTATAGACTGTCTAGTACAGCTGTGTATGAGAGGTTATCTGACTCTGCACCTCTGTCCCATGCTATGTGTATAGACTGTCTAGTACAGCCGTGCATGAGAGGTTATCTGACTCTGCACCTCTGTCCCAGGCTATGTGTATAGACTGTCTAGTACAGCCGTGCATGAGAGGTTATCTGACTCTGCACCTCTGTCCTGGGCTATGTGTATAGACTGTCTAGTACAGCTGTGCATGAGAGGTTATCTGACTCTGCACCTCTGTCCCGGGCTATGTGTATAGACTGTCTAGTACAGCTGTGCATGAGAGGTTATCTGACTCTGCACCTCTGTCCCGGGCTATGTGTATAGACTGTCTAGTACAGCCGTGCATGAGAGGTTATCTGACTCTGCACCTCTGTCCTGGGCTATGTGTATAGACTGTCTAGTACAGCTGTGCATGAGAGGTTATCTGACTCTGCACCTTTGTCCCAGGCTATGTGTATAGACTGTCTAGTACAGCTGTGCATGAGAGGTTATCTGTCTCTGCACCTCTGTCCCGGGCTATGTGTATAGACTGTCTAGTACAGCTGTGCATGAGAGGTTATCTGACTCTGCACCTCTGTCCCAGGCTATGTGTATAGACTGTCTAGTACAGCCGTGCATGAGAGGTTATCTGACTCTGCTCCTCCGTCCTGGGCTATGTGTATAGACTGTCTAGTACAGCCGTGCATGAGAGGTTATCTGACTCTGCACCTCTGTCCCGGGCTATGTGTATAGACTGTCTAGTACAGCCGTGCATGAGAGGTTATCTGACTCTGCACCTCTGTCCCGGGCTATGTGTACAGACTGTCTAGTACATCCGTGCATGAGAGGTTATCTGACTCTGCACCTCTGTCCTGGGCTATGTGTATAGACTGTCTAGTACAGCTGTGCATGAGAGGTTATCTGACTCTGCACCTCTGTCCCGGGCTATGTGTATAGACTGTCTAGTACAGCCGTGCATGAGAGGTTATCTGACTCTGCACCTCTGTCCCAAGCTATGTGTACAGACTGTCTAGTACATCTGTGCATGAGAGGTTATCTGACTCTGCACCTCTGTCCTGGGCTATGTGTATAGACTGTCTAGTACAGCTGTGCATGAGAGGTGATCTGACTCTGCTCCTCTGTCCCAGGCTATGTGTATAGACTGTCTAGTACAGCTGTGCATGAGAGGTTATCTGACTCTGCACCTCTGTCCTGGGCTATGTGTATAGACTGTCTAGTACAGCTGTGCATGAGAGGTGATCTGACTCTGCTCCTCTGTCCCAGGCTATGTGTATAGACTGTCTAGTACAGCTGTGCATGAGAGGTTATCTGACTCTGCACCTCTGTCCCGGGCTATGTGTGTAGACTGTCTAGTACAGCCGTGCATGAGAGGTTATCTGACTCTGCACCTCTGTCCTGGGCTATGTGTATAGACTGTCTAGTACAGACGTGCATGAGAGGTTATCCTACTCTGCACCTCTGTCCCGGGCTATGTGTATAGACTGTCTAGTACAGCCGTGCATGAGAGGTTATCTGACTCTGCCCCTCTGTCCCGGGCTATGTGTATAGACTGTCTAGTACAGCCGTGCATGAGAGGTTATCTGACTCTGCACCTCTGTCCTGGGCTATGTGTATAGACTGTCTAGTACAGCTGTGCATGAGAGGTTATCTGACTCTGCACCTCTGTCCCAGGCTATGTGTACAGACTGTCTAGTACAGCTGTGCATGAGAGGTTATCTGACTCTGCACCTCTGTCCCGGGCTATGTGTATAGACTGTCTAGTACAGCTGTACATGAGAGGTTATCTGACTCTGCACCTCTGTCCCGGGCTATGTGTATAGACTGTCTAGTACAGCTGTGCATGAGAGGTTATCTGACTCTGCACCTCTGTCCTGGGCTATGTGTATAGACTGTCTAGTACAGCTGTGCATGAGAGGTTATCTGACTCTGCACCTCTGTCCCGGGCTATGTGTATAGACTGTCTAGTACAGCCGTGCATGAGAGGTTATCTGACTCTGCACCTCTGTCCCAGGCTATGTGTATAGACTGTCTAGTACAGCTGTGCATGAGAGGTTATCTGACTCTGCACCTCTGTCCTGGGCTATGTGTATAGACTGTCTAGTACAGCCGTGCATGAGAGGTTATCTGACACTGCACCTCTGTCCCAGGCTATGTGTATAGACTGTCTAGTACAGCTGTGCATGAGAGGTTATCTGACTCTGCACCTCTGTCCTGGGCTTTGTGTATAGACTGTCTAGTACAGCCGTGCATGAGAGGTTATCTGACTCTGCACCTCTGTCCCAGGCTATGTGTATAGACTGTCTAGTACAGCCGTGCATGAGAGGTTATCCTACTCTGCACCTCTGTCCCGGGCTATGTGTATACACTGTCTAGTACAGCTGTGCATGAGAGGTTATCCTACTCTGCACCTCTGTCCCGGGCTATGTGTATAGACTGTCTAGTACAGCTGTGCATGAGAGGTTATCTGACTCTGCCCCTCTGTCCCGGGCTATGTGTATAGACTGTCTAGTACAGCCGTGCATGAGAGGTTATCTGACTCTGCACCTCTGTCCTGGGCTATGTGTATAGACTGTCTAGTACAGCTGTGCATGAGAGGTTATCTGACTCTGCACCTCTGTCCTGGGCTATGTGTATAGACTGTCTAGTACAGCTGTGCATGAGAGGTTATCTGACTCTGCACCTCTGTCCTGGGCTATGTGTATAGACTGTCTAGTACAGCTGTGCATGAGAGGTTATCTGACTCTGCACCTCTGTCCCAGGCTATGTGTATAGACTGTCTAGTACAGCTGTGCATGAGAGGTTATCTGACTCTGCACCTCTGTCCCAGGCTATGTGTATAGACTGTCTAGTACAGCTGTGCATGAGAGGTTATCTGACTCTCCACCTCTGTCCTGGGCTATGTGTATAGACTGTCTAGTACAGCTGTGCATGAGAGGTTATCTGACTCTGCTCCTCTGTCCTGGGCTATGTGTACAGACTGTCTAGTACAGCCGTGCATGAGAGGTTATCTGACTCTGCACCTCTGTCCTGGGCTATGTGTATAGACTGTCTAGTACAGCCGTGCATGAGAGGTTATCTGACTCTGCACCTCTGTCCTGGGCTATGTGTATAGACTGTCTAGTACAGCTGTGCATGAGAGGTTATCTGACTCTGCACCTCTGTCCTGGGCTATGTGTATAGACTGTCTAGTACAGCCATGCATGAGAGGTTATCTGACTCTGCACTTCTGTCCCGGGCTATGTGTATAGACTGTCTAGTACAGCTGTGCATGAGAGGTTATCTGACTCTGCACCTCTGTCCCGGGCTATGTGTATAGACTGTCTAGTACAGCCGTGCATGAGAGGTTATCTGACTCTGCACCTCTGTCCTGGGCTATGTGTATAGACTGTCTAGTACAGCTGTGCATGAGAGGTTATCTGACTCTGCACCTCTGTCCTGGGCTATGTGTATAGACTGTCTAGTACAGCTGTGCATGAGAGGTTATCTGACTCTGCACCTCTGTCCTGGGCTATGTGTATAGACTGTCTAGTACAGCCGTGCATGAGAGGTTATCTGACTCTGCACCTCTGTCCCGGGCTATGTGTATAGACTGTCTAATACAGCTGTGCATGAGAGGTTATCTGATTCTGCTCCTCTGTCCCGGGCTATGTGTACAGACTGTCTAGTACAGCTGTGCATGAGATGTTATCTGACTCTGTACCTCTGTCCCAGGCTATGTGTATAGACTGTCTAGTACAGCCGTGCATGAGAGGTTATCTGACTCTGCACCTCTGTCCCGGGCTATGTGTATAGACTGTCTAATACAGCTGTGCATGAGAGGTTATCTGACTCTGCACCTCTGTCCTGGGCTATGTGTATAGACTGTCTAGTACAGCTGTGCATGAGAGGTTATCTGACTCTGCACCTCTGTCCCAGGCTATGTGTATAGACTGTCTAGTACAGCCGTGCATGAGAGGTTATCTGACTCTGCACCTCTGTCCTGGGCTATGTGTATAGACTGTCTAGTACAGCCGTGCATGAGAGGTTACCTGACTCTGCTCCTCTGTCCCGGGCTATGTGTATAGACTGTCTAGTACAGCTGTGCATGAGAGGTTATCTGACTCTGCACCTCTGTCCTGGGCTATGTGTACAGACTGTCTAGTACAGCTGTGCATGAGAGGTTATCTGACTCTGCACCTCTGTCCCAGGCTATGTGTATAGACTGTCTAGTACAGCTGTGCATGAGAGGTTATCTGACTCTGCTCCTCTGTCCCGGGCTATGTGTACAGACTGTCTAGTACAGCCGTGCATGAGAGGTTATCTGACTCTGCTCCTCTGTCCTGGGCTATGTGTACAGACTGTCTAGTACAGCTGTGCATGAGAGGTTATCTGACTCTGCACCTCTGTCCCGGGCTATGTGTATAGACTGTCTAGTACAGCCGTGCATGAGAGGTTATCTGACTCTGCTCCTCTGTCCTGGGCTATGTGTACAGACTGTCTAGTACAGCTGTGCATGAGAGGTTATCTGACTCTGCACCTCTGTCCTGGGCTATGTGTACAGACTGTCTAGTACAGCCGTGCATGAGAGGTTATCTGACTCTGCACCTCTGTCCTGGGCTATGTGTATAGACTGTCTAGTACAGCTGTGCATGAGAGGTTATCTGACTCTGCACCTCTGTCCCGGGCTATGTGTATAGACTGTCTAGTACAGCTGTGCATGAGAGGTTATCTGACTCTGCACCTCTGTCCTGGGCTATGTGTATAGACTGTCTAGTACAGCCATGCACGAGAGGTTATCTGACTCTGCACCTCTGTCCCGGGCTATGTGTATAGACTGTCTAGTACAGCTGTGCATGAGAGGTTATCTGACTCTGCACCTCTGTCCTGGGCTATGTGTATAGACTGTCTAGTACAGCCGTGCATGAGAGGTTATCTGACTCTGCACCTCTGTCCCGGGCTATGTGTATAGACTGTCTAGTACAGCTGTGCATGAGAGGTTATCTGACTCTGCTCCTCTGTCCCAGGCTATGTGTATAGACTGTCTAGTACAGCTGTGCATGAGAGGTTATCTGACTCTGCACCTCTGTCCCGGGCTATGTGTACAGACTGTCTAATACAGCTGTGCATGAGAGGTTATCTGACTCTGCACCTCTGTCCTGGGCTATGTGTATAGACTGTCTAGTACAGCCGTGCATGAGAGGTTATCTGACTCTGCACCTCTGTCCCAGGCTATGTGTATAGACTGTCTAGTACAGCTGTGCATGAGAGGTTATCTGACTCTGCACCTCTGTCCTGGGCTATGTGTATAGACTGTCTAGTACAGCCGTGCATGAGAGGTTATCTGACTCTGCACCTCTGTCCTGGGCTATGTGTATAGACTGTCTAGTACAGCCGTACATGAGAGGTTATCTGACTCTGCACCTCTGTCCCATGCTATGTGTATAGACTGTCTAGTACAGCTGTGCATGAGAGGTTATCTGACTCTGCACCTCTGTCCTGAGCTATGTGTATAGACTGTCTAGTACAGCTGTGCATGAGAGGTTATCTGACTCTGCACCTCTGTCCCGGGCTATGTGTATAGACTGTCTAGTACAGCCGTGCATGAGAGGTTATCTGACTCTGCACCTCTGTCCCGGGCTATGTGTATAGACTGTCTAGTACAGCCGTGCATGAGAGGTTATCTGACTCTGCACCTCTGTCCCGGGCTATGTGTATAGACTGTCTAGTACAGCCGTGCATGAGAGGTTATCTGACTCTGAGCCTCTGTCCCGGGCTATGTGTATAGACTGTCTAGTACAGCTGTGCATGAGAGGTTATCTGACTCTGCACCTCTGTCCTGGGCTATGTATATAGACTGTCTAGTACAGCTGTACATGAGAGGTTATCTGACTCTCGTTCTGGGCTGGTTCACCCCAACATGTTTGCCAGCTTGTGTGAGAATGCTGGGGGGGATTAGCTCAGAAGAGACATTTCTGGGGCAGGCGGACTCTCCTAGCAGCAAGGTGAGTAGCCTCCCCAGCACAGTTGGGAACCAGGACACTAGGAAGGCTAGACAGGTAGTGGATTCTAGTATTAGGAAGTTAGATAGGATAATCTGTTGCCAGGACCCCGAATACCGAACTGTATGTTATATCCTGGGTCAGGTTTGGCATGTTGCACTGGGCAGACTTTGCAGTCGGCTACAGACTCTTTGGACGGGATGGGCTGCACCTCAATGATGAGGGGGCTGCAGTATCAGGGGAGAGGATGGCTAGAGGGTTAGATGAGTTTTTAAACTAAGCTCTGGGGGGGAGGGTCAAGATCAAAAAGAAGCAATGGTAGCTAGGGTAGATTGGAAGGTGGGTATAGCTATGGCAAAGGAGGAGGAAAGCGCTGGTGGGGTTAACATAGATCATAGGGAGGTACATACAAGTAAACCTGCGGGCATTACGTGTTTGTCAACTAAACAGAAAATGGGTAGTAATCTCAAATGTCTTTTAGCAAATGCAAGAAGCTTGACAAACAAAATGGGTGAGCTGGAGATACTGGTAAGTGCTGAACAGTATGATTTAATCGGAATCACAGAAACGTGGTGGGATGAGACCCACGACTGGTCAGTTAATTTACAAGGTTACTCACTTTTTAGAAAGGACAGAGTAAATAGAAAAGGGGGAGGGATTTGTCTGTATGTAAATCCTAAATTAAAGCCCAGTATTAAAGAAGGTGTACATGATGTAACTGGAACTGATGTGGAGACACTGTGGGTGGAGATTAGCTTAGACGCTAAAAAGAATCGCACATTACTTGTAGCATAGTTGCCAACTGTCCCAGATTTGCCATGACAGTCCTGTGAACACCAAGATTGTCCCGGGGAATTCTCATCCCCGGGACAATCCTGGCAATTTGCGCTCATGTGTCACGTTGTTGCCAAAATGGATTTCACGGAGTCAATTATGAGACAGAGACGGAGTAGCTAGAAGCAGGAAAGTTGTCTTTATTGCGCAATCAAGGAGAGTCGACCGGGAGGGGAGAAAGCCTCGTTCAGTCAAGTCTGATTGGCATACTACACATTTCAGTATTTATACATTTTCAATTGATTAGTTAAACATTAATCATTAAAGTAATATATGCTCAGGTGATGTTTTAAGGCATTTTAGGACATTTTGACCTAGCGGATCACAGATTTCTATTACTTTATTTATTAAGGTTTATAATACAGAGTAAGCTGGTACACGTGGCTATAATTATTGCTGATTACGGTCTTTTCATATCTGAGTTAATATTGATTAAAGGGATTTTTTCGGGTTTTATCTGGCACTGTCATTAAAGGTGAAGCGTAATCATTTCTATTCTTTAACCCCTTAGTGACCGAGTGCTATGCTGCATGGGATGTACATTAACCCCTTAGTGACCGAGTGCTATGCTGCATGTGATGTACATTAACCCCTTAGTGACCGAGTGCTATGCTGCATGTGATGTACATTAACCCCTTAGTGACCGAGTGCCCTGCTGCATGTGATGTACATTAACCCCTTAGTGACCGAGTGCTATGCTGCATGGGATGTACATTAACCCCTTAGTGACCGAGTGCTATGCTGCATGGGATGTACATTAACCCCTTAGTGACCGAGTGCTATGCTGCATGGGATGTACATTAACCCCTTAGTGACCGAGTGCTATGCTGCATGTGATGTGCCTTGAAGACCAGAATTCCATTATTTTTGTCATACGTTTACTGAACTGTGAATTTCTTTCTTTGTGTTCAGTCCACCCACACAAATTATATATCATTTTATAAAGGACGGATAGGGCTTTCATTTGATACTATTATTTTCATCATATGATATCATTTACTATTAAAAAAATAT
Source organism: Pelodytes ibericus (assembly GCA_036172795.1). NCBI lineage: Eukaryota > Metazoa > Chordata > Amphibia > Anura > Pelodytidae > Pelodytes > Pelodytes ibericus. Next base: position 2,075,336 of record CM069859.1, read on the forward strand.
AAAATATGATGAAAATATGCCATAAAAACACTTTTTCTAACTTTGACCTGATTTTTTTTTTTACACAATTACAAATGGTAAAAAAGACCCCGGCTATATATTTCTACTATTTGTCCTGAGTTTAGTAATACCAATGTTTCCTTGTTTGTCTATGTTTTATTTCAATAATAATAGGGCAATAAACAATATTAGTGTTTTTTTTTGTTTTCTAACCATTTTCTTCTACAGTGATTTTTTTAACCCGAACCCTAAATTTAATCTAACCCTAAATTGACCCCCAGCCCTTAACCTAACCCTTGTAATCATCCGAACCCCCGTTTAACCCTAATTATGACCCTATTTATGACCCTAACCCTAGATCTAGGTTCAGTAGATCAAGGGTTAGCTTGATTTTAGAGATTTTTTTTTTCCATTTATTTATTTATTTAATTTATTTATTTAATTAATTTTCTATTTTTTAACTGTAATACCGTCTAACTGCCTGTAGGGGCAGTCAAGTAGCGGTTTCAGAGCGACGGAAGAGATTTTTTTTTTTCTGTCTTCCGTCGCTCTCCTCTGGGCACGCTGTATCGGAGGAGCATGCTTCACCGGGTGATCGCGGTGCCCAGGGGGGCACAGATTGTGTTGCATGATGCCTCGATAGACACATCATTGCAACAATTTAACACACATAGGCAGTGAGCAGCTTTCACTGCCTATGTGTGTAACGCGCATACGATCACATTCGCGGTGATCGTATGCGCGCGGGGGGATCGAGGGGGGGGCTGAAAGCCCTCTCAGAGGCTGCTTCGGATCCGAAGCTAAGGAGCGCAACACTACATGAAAACGGAGGACGTATATATACGTCCTCATGGTCCTTAAGGACCATGCTTTTCAGGACGTATATATACGTCCATATGCGTTAAGGGGTTAAGCAAAGCATTTATTTAGGATTTAAGGTGTTATATAGGATTCCTGGTGTTTTGCTCACAACGTGACGTCATAGCGCGACATCACGTGACCCGCGCAGTTCAGTCTGTGAGGTGAGCTCACATCAGCCTGCTTTAGCAAGTCCTGTCACACGTGTCTGCTGGAAGCTGCTGGGGAATGGGGGAGGAGGGTGGTGGCATATTACTGGGCAATTAAACTGTGGCATGTTACTGGGGCATCAGTTAATACAGTGAAGGAGTTTAAGCATGCGTGGGATAGGTATAAGGCTATCCTAGATATAAGATAAGGCCAGGGACTAATGAAAGGATTACATTACTGAGAGGGTAGTGGATGTATGGAATAGTCTTCCAGTAGAAGTGGTAGAGGTTAATACAGTGAAGGAGTTTAAGCATGCATGGGATAGGTATAAGGCTATCCTAGATATAAGATAAGGTCAGGGACTAATGAAAGTATTACTATACTGAGAGAGTAGTGGATGCATATAAAGGCCTTCCAGCAGAGGTGGTAGGTTCATACTAATGTATGTTTATGGTGTACACACAGCTCTCTGAGTATATTTCATGTAAAGGTGATAATATCCATATGCCTGATGTAGATGTTGTGCTGTGAGTGTATCTAATGTATACCAAGGATGCTGGTGATGTTGGTGGGAACTTGATATAATCTACACTGTGAGAAGTAGGTGAAGTTACATTATGCTAATTATATTGAGTGGGTGGATGTTTTGAAAGGAGGTTTGGTCAATTGGAAAATAAACTGCAAAGTGTCCTGGAATTTTTTTTTTAAATGTTGGCAACTATGCTGTAGGTGTTACAAGCCACCAAATATTAGCATTGATGGAGAAGATCAGCTTTTATTACAAACTGAATGAAGTTCTAATCATGGGAGATTTTAATTACCCAGATATAGATTGGAATTGTGGCACAACTAGTTCAGCTAGGGGCAGCAAGTTTCTGGACCTGCTTAATAACAAATTTATGGCACAATTAGTAGACACCCCAACTAGAATGGATGCCTGTCTGGATTTGGTAATAACAAACAATGAGCAGCTTATCTCAAACATCCAAATAAGAGAACACTTGGGGAATAGTGACCATAATATGGTTTCATTTGAGATTAATGCAAAAAAGCAAATTGGTAACTACGCCACCAAAACACTTAATTTTAGAAGGGCCAACTGTGATGGACTAAGGGCATCAATGGAACATTTAGACTGGGAACGATTGTTTTCTGGACTAAACACAGAAGACAAGTGGAATGCCTTTAAGCACACATTACAAAAGTACACATCCCAATATATACCTTTGGGAAACAAATGCAAAAGACACAAATCAAAACCAATGTGGCTTACCGGTAACGTGAAACAGGAGATACAAAACAAGAAAATGGCATTCAAACATTATAAAAACACGGGATCAGCATTATCATTTATAGAGTACAAAGAGGCCAACAAAGCCTGCAAAAAGGCAATTAAATGGCTAAATTGAAAAATGAGAAAAGGGTTGCCAAGGAGAGTAAAACTAACCCCAAAATGTTTTATAATTATATAAATGGAAAAAAGCTAAAGATGGAAAATGTTGGGCCCTTGTTATCCCAAATGGGAAATTTGATAAGTGAGGACAGAGAGAAAGCAGACATTTTAAATACACCCCCCCCCCCCCCCCCTGTATATACTAAGGAAGAACAGATGGATGAGCCCCTGCTACCGGAAGTTACAGAACCGCAAACATGGGATTGGCTGACACAGGAAAAACTGATTGAAAGGAACGGCCGGTCTCTGCTCCTTGATCAGTTACTTCTAAGGCCGTTGATGTGTTTGCAGGTTAGCAGATCTGGAGAGCTGTGAAGGCGGAAAACAAATACACAGAGGCACGTGTTTCTTTATTCTCAACTCTGAATGTAGTTTATTAAACATCAGTATTTATACACAAAACTAGGCGTTGTCCTGTGCATTGATTGGTTATAGATTTGCACAAATATAATATAATGTACGTGATGGGTGGCGTACATATGTTACAAGGGGGGGTGACAATGGGTACACATTTCATTAGCAGGCAGGAAACCAAAATAAAACTCAATGTAATCAGTCAGCAGAAAGGAGACAGCTTGAGACATGATACATCCTTAGTTCCTATTTTCATAGTCTGAAACTAGTCTTACGTAAATCATGAGACCCTAACTGACATTCTCCGAGACTGGCCTTTGTCTGAACTCGGCTCAAATAGGGAACTTCTCAACAGCAATTTTATTCCTTTCAGTTCCACTCTTTTGTTCACCTGTTGAACAATCTTAATATTGTTGTTGAGAAGGTTTAGCATAATTAATAAAATACATGTGGTGTTGGAATTTTGGTGCTGGTTTGGTGGCTTTGACAATGACACACTTCGCACATACAATTATCATATAAATTGCTAACAAGCCACCCATAGCAAGAGCAAGAAACATGGCAATTTTTGTTCCTATTTCCCCTAACCAAGAACTTGTCCCAAACGTCCAATCAAACTCCTTGTTGGTTTTTCGTAACCTGGATTTCTGAAACCTTTTCCAGCTCGTGGGCAATGTTACCTGACTTGTCGATAATGTGTACACAGCATTGTAATCCTACCAATTGGCATACTCCCCCACTGGCAGCTCGGAGGTAATCTAACGCAAGTCTATTCTGCAGAACCACATCTCTTATTTGTGTCATTTCTTCAATTAATAAGGCTATCGATTTAGAGGTTGAATTAGCCACAGCATCTACGTCTTCTATTAAATAATTAAGTTTCTGCGCCAATATGGGGACACCTGCCATTGGGAAAATTCCTAACCCAACACTTTCACTTTGTGTGGTATGGATAGGATATGCACGATATATCTCTCTACGATGACGTAAAGTTCCTTTAGGTAACTGAAAATGTACTGTAAATTGTGGTAATACATAGCCTAAATAACATGGCCCTTTGTGTGTCAAAGGAATGGTTTTTACAGCCCATGTGTCACATAACCAATACAAATTATTGCCTGCTGTTAAGGCTGTGTTGGAGCTATCGTTCCCTATTGTTTGCGCTATGGGTATACTGCAATTAGGGTAACCAAAATTCTGTACTGGGCCTGTGCTGGGTGGATCCCATACAGTTTTTCCACACAGACACATGTCTGGGTTGTGTGTTGCTTTAACATTTATACCTACTGTGGCGACAATAAACTTATATATTTCCACCCACCATTTCCACTTGATGCCATTTGGGTGGCTATGTCCTTCTGGATTATAATAACACGTGTCTTTACCCTGAGAATTGGTGTATTTAAAAAAATTTGTTTTACAGAATGCTGAACAATTTCCTTGTGTACCTGGAAAATAAACTCGTGTTAATAGCATACTTCCTAAATTAATCAATATAGGAACAGTCTGAGGTTGGCATTGCGTTTTCACCCTTTCTCTCATATTTTGATAACATATCGTGCCATTGGTTACTGGTCTAGCTAAATGTACTCTTCTGCTGTTATTTATTTTATTCTCACTGAATGACATATTATTCAGCATTTCGTTAGTCAGCGGAATCCCGAAATATGGGAATCCTGCAGCTAGACTGGTTGCACCCTGGCTACAAATCCAACATGACTGATTAACCCTTGATGTGTTATAAAACAATTTAGCAGTTTTAATAAATGTGTTGTGTGACTCCCATATTGATGAGCTCAACTCTCGCTTAATACGATCGGGGTTGTTTTTAGGGCTCTGGAATCCTTCGTGAACACATATTATACCCCATGTAAGAATAATAATGGTACTTAGTAGAACTATTGTCCATATAGCATATTGTCTCTTTTTGGGGTCTTCTTTCCGGATCACTTTTTCAAGGGTTTGATGCGGGATGCATGGATCCATGATGGTGATTCCTCTGTTAACACGGCTGTCCTTGTTACAGCAAGGATGGTGGTTGGATCTCCGTATGCTGTGTCTTTATGCTTGTCCTGTTGAAGCTTTTGGATTAAAACTTGTTGTCCTGGCTTGAATGGATGAGTTGGTTTTTCTGAGGGCAAGAGAAGAGATAACGATACATCACCATAGGTATTGTTCAATTTTTGTATCAATTGGTTAACATATTCCTCCTGCACCAACTCTATGTTCTCACTACTCACAGGGCAATACTTACCATTAGCCCATGGAGTAGGGAACGATCTTCCCATTAAAATCTCATAAGGGGACAACTTTGTTGTTTTGTTTGAGGTCATCCTTATCTCGGCTAATACAGCTGGCAAATAATCTGGCCAATTGTGGAATGTTCCAATGGTACCTTTTCTCAATTTATCCTTGATTGTGCGATTGTCTCGCTCAACCTGACCTGCTGCATGTGGATGGTAAGGCATATGAAATTTCCATTCTATATTTAGGTTACGCATTAACCCTTGCGTTATTTGTGATGTAAAATGTGTGTAATTGTCACTATTTATTTGAAGTGGCAGACCCCAACGTGGGAGCCACTCTTTGGCCAGTATTTTTATCACTGTTTTGCTTTTCTCGTTGACACATGCAAATGCTTCGGTCCATTTGCTGAATTGATCAATTATTACCAATAGGTATTTAAATCCACCCTTAGCTGTAGGCATATGCGTAAAATCTATCTGTAGTTGCTGCATTGGGCCTGTGGGGGGTGGTAGGTGATCAGCTTTTCCTACCTTTCCTGTTCCCTGTGTGTTATTTTTCAGACATGTTAAACATCTGGATAACTGTGCTTCTACTACTGCTGATAAATCTCTGATTATGAATCTATCTTTAATCATGTCTTCTGTCACCTTCTTACCTTTGTGTCCAAACCCATGGTATGTGGACACGATTAGTGGGCTAGAAGCTTTTGATAATCCTACCTTTCCACTCTTTGACCATAATCCAAATTGGACAATTTCTAAATCCTTTGACTTCCAATAATCAATATCAGCTTGTTCGGCTACGTCCTGTAAAGTTCCAAGATCATAATCGGGGGTGACAATTTGTGAAACAAGATGTAATTGAGTGTCTGTTGTAGTTTGATATTCTGGCCACATCTGCTGATATTGTGCAGCTTCTTTAGCAATTTGATCTGCCAAAGCCTTACCTTTTGCCTCTATGGAATTTGAAACATTATGGCCTTTACATTTTATAATTGCAACTTGCTCTGGAAGAAGTAATGCGTCTAACAAATCATTTACCAGTTGAGCATGTGAGATACCTTTATCATCGGCTGCAATGAAGCCTCTATTGCACCAGATCATTCCGAAATCATGTACTACTCCAAATGCATACCTGGAGTCTGTGTAGATATTAACACATTTATTTTCAAAGAGTTTACATGCCTGTGTGAGGACGACAAGTTCTGCAGCTTGTGCGAATGGCAGCGCTCCCGCTGCTAGTACTGTGTCATCAGTGACAACAGAAAATCCATGACCCATCCACAAATACTGTTTCTACCTCACCCTGTAGTGGTGTGCTTTGCAAATCAAGCCTCACGGATGTCTGGACTTGTATTGCGTCCAGGCAATCGTGATCATTGTCATCCTGTTTCTCAGGTATATATCTCAGCATAGTAGCGAGTGCCGCAGCTGGGCCAGTGTGTGAAGGGTAATATTTAATAGTGAGATTTTGTGTTGCTGTCAACACAGTCTCATAACCTGACCTGCGCTGGGCAGTCATGTGTTGTGTGGTCAGGTTTGTCAGCGCCTTGATTACCTGGTGACATGTATGTAAAATCAAAGGGTAGGAGAGTACTAGGGCCTGGGAGCTCTCCACCATCATGGCACATGCAGCTACTTGCCTCAGGCATGCCGGTAGACCCTGTACAATAGGAACAAAATTTTTTTAGAAAAATATGCCACTGGTCTATACCCGCATCCGTGCTCCTGTGCTAGTACCCCTGCTACTGTGGTCCCTGTCTCTGCACAAAACAAATGAAACGGTGAATTGTAGTTCGGGAGTCCCAGTGTTGGTGCAGTACATAAAGCTCTTTTAAGTTCTTTGAACGCTTCTTCCCTTTCTGGACTCCATATAATGTCTTTTGGGGCATCCTGCAGTGCTGCCTGTCTCAGAATATTATCCCAGTATGAACAGTTGGGAATCCATTGTCTGCAATAAGTCACCATACCTAGGAATGACATCAATGCTGCTTTACTTTGTGGCTTGGGGAACATAGAAATAGTTTTGACACGTTCAGGTGATAAACGTCTTTCCCCTTGTGACAGCAAAAATCCCAGGTACTTGACCTCCGATTGGGCAATTTGCATCTTGGAAGGAGATACCTTGTGTCCGGTGCTTGCCAAATGTTGCAACAGGCTGTGCGTGTCTTCCATGCACGCAGCTTCGCTTTCACTGCAGAGGAGCAAATCGTCCACATACTGCAGGAGAACAGAGCCACGAGCAGGGTGCCAAGCAGCCAGGGTTGCACGGACTACGGTACTATAGGCAGTGGGGGAATCGCAAAACCCCTGTGGTAACCTGTTCCATGCAAACTGATTCCCTCTATAAGTAAATGCAAACAGGGGTTTTGTATCAGGGTGTACAGGTATACTGAAAAAATCAATTACTGTATAGCAGCAAGCCGTATGCGGAATTGCTGTCAGTATAGCAGTGACATCTGGGACCAGGGGAGCAAGGGGCTGAACTAGGGCATTGACTGCTCTTAGGTCTTGAGTTAACCTCCATCCTCTGTTACCTGGCTTTGGCACTGGGTTGATAGGAGTGTTGTAGGGTGACACGGTAGGCTCGATAATGCCCTTTTCCAGTAAATCCGCAATTACTGGAGCTATGCCTCTCTCCTTGTCACTCGACAACGGGTACTGTTTGATATACACAGGAGATACATTGGGTTTTAGATTAGCTTGATATGGGGAACAATCAATATTACCTGGATCTGTAGATCCTTGCGCCCACAACTTTGGGTCTATATCTCTCAGTGGTTCAGGTAGCTGTGATATTGTGGATGACATGAAATATTCAATATCATGGACATGATCCATGGGCAAAAATGTATGCTGTAAAACAAGATCTTGTCCTTGTACCCACACATATGCATGTTTGTCTGTGCAAATATAACCTCTACTAGGTGATAGCCAAATACCTGTAATTGATACAGTATTGTTTGATTTTATTTCCTGCATTTCTCTCTCAGGATCATATTCAGTACATGAGATTGGGTTGATGAATTCACATGCGGCTCAGGCTCTCATTTTCTCCCGGACATCATCAGGGAGACAGAGCACGAACATTTAAACGACCTTCATCATGCACAATTGGCTCATGGAACATGTGTAAATTTGTGTGCTCTGTAGGAGTAGACACGGTTAAGCCACCCTTCCTATCTATTGCAATAGTCATTTGCAATTTACCTAGCAGATCCCTGCCTAGTAAATTTACTGGACATTTGGGTATTAACCTGAAGGGATGTTTCAATTCTTTTCCATTATCTAACATTGCTACTGTTAACAATGGGGTATCATAACATTTGGTGACTATTCCCCCTATTCCCATTGAGGATGAATCTGATTCGCGTGTAGGTTCACTGTATAAACAGCCATTCAGTACAGAACTAGTGACACCCGTATCCACTAGGAATTTAACCTGTTCACCATTTATAACAAGTGTAATTTGGGGTAATTCGGACCATGTGGTTGTTAATTGTGATGCGAAAAAGATGGGGTCTATCCTCGGGCACCCCTATTGGGGACCAGAGCTTTGCCACTTAACTGGGAATTTTGGTAGTTGGGACTGAGAGTCATGATATTGCTCCCTGCGTTGTGGCTGAGAGTCATGATATTGCTCCCTGCGCTGTGGCTGAGAGTCATGATATTGCTCCCTGCGCTGTTCTGTTCCTGCATATGTGTTATCTTCATATTTTGGGAGCCTGCACTCTGTTGCCCAATGCCCTGCCTTTCCACAATTAAAACACTGTCCTGTTTTACCTGCACGACCTCCTGATTGATGTCTCATGCCTCCCCTATGGGGGGGGGCCACGTCCCCTACCTCTTGTGGCACGGGAATGATATCCTTGACCACCTGCAGGACCTTGGCCAGAAAATAGTGTCATATCTGGTTGTTTTATTTGCACAGCGGGGAATACTCCAGCCGCTTCCTTTATAAGCAATTCATTCTCTAATGTTGTGGGTGGTTTACTCCACCACTCATCTATCAACATTTTTATAACATGCTGTGTCTTCTCATCTATTCCTGCCATCAAGGTTTGATTATACATACCATTTTTCTCAGTGTCCCTATCCTCGGGCATTGACATACCTGCTGTGGTTGTCCACTCGGTTTTAAACCTGCGACAGAACTCACTAACAGTTTCTCCTGGCTTTTGTTTTAATGCCATAACAGCACCCATATTCGTACGTGAACGTCCCTGCTTTTCAAAATATGCTTGCAACTTATCCCACATTTCCTCTCTGTGTGTCTCGTGTGCCCAGGCATAAGAATCTACATCTCCCGGAGTGTCATATTTTGCGTTTAAATGTTCTACTTCCTTTCCCCATTCTATGTCTTTATGTTTTGTAAGTATGTCTAATCCGAACCTGATGTCCATTCCTGTAAACATTGTGCCTTTTGTCATACGCTTGAGATATATTATGGCACCTTTGGGGCTGACAAATGGGTCTGGACATCCACTTACCCAGTTTTTTATTTCCTCGGGTTTAACCGATTGCAAAACTACGTGACTTCCAACAGTTAAAAATGGCATTTGCAAAGCAGGCTCTGCTTTACTGGCCTCTGTTGGTGCGGGGGTTACTGGGCGTGTGCCGTCACTTTTACAATCATTTTTCATCATGACACTAGCTTGGGAGCGGGTCAGCATTCCCAAACTTGGGTAAATAGTTTTTACGTCTCTTCTTTCATCTATCTTTATTTGTTCTAGAGCGGCTGCTAACATTGCCGTTCCTTGGGGATTATCACACACACTTCCATAGTCGGGGGGAGCGCTTGATGTTACATTTACATGTGGCATGTGTAAGCTAATGATTTTCTCAGGCTCTCTAGGATATTTTGGTTTACCCTTGTTCATTTTTACACCCTTCACCTTGCCTCTCTGTTTTACTCTTACATGATCACACATTATAATCCAAAATTTGAAAAACAAAGTCATTATTGGCTGCTCCCAGCCTTGGTCTTGATTTTGGGGATTATCTAGAAAACTTTGACACATATTTCTGTAATACAAATCAAAAGACCCTTCTACAGGGAAGGGATGCTCATAGCCTTTTTGTGTCCATCCTGAAACATCATCTATACCAGAGTCAAATGCAGCAGTCGCGTAAAGTTGGGTGTAATAACGTGGATTCCACTTTGTAATATCATACAAAGGGGCATCCTTCAATTTGCCTGTTATAAAACTTGGGGTTGCTAAATCACTAAACTGTTGTCCCATTATGACTAAACAAAATAGAATATTTTATACAGTTTACACAACTTAATACACAATTTTTCTTTTTATCTTATACTTTAACGATTTTTACCAAAAATTTTGACACTTATCATGCAATTCTTATCTTATACTTTAAAATTTTCAACAATTTTGACAGGAATGATCTTATACTTTAAATGAGTTTTCAACAATGTTCACAGAAATAATCTTATACTTTAACTTATATAATAATCATAACCTTTAGCACACCAACAGCAGTTTAGAAAGTAACACTTCCTAATTACAAATTGCTTGTATATATTTATCTACATATATACATATATATGTCTTAGTAGATTTTGTTAAACTGTGCCGCGACCCAGTGTCACGCGCTTCAGCGATTTCCCAGTGAAATCTTAATATCTATATCTATTATTTGTGTACCAGAAACACAATATTTTCTCGTCCCAGTGACAAGTACCATAGATCAATAGATTATTTTAAATTGTGTACCAGAAACACAATATTATCTCGTCCCAGTGACAAGTGTTTAACAACAACCCACGGCTTTACTTAAGCCACTAAATTTGTAGGTACGGGATTCGGAGAGACAAGGGAGCACAGCATAGAAGTATAAAATACAACCATGCACAACTTGTACTCACCCTGTATGTCCGAATCCCACTTCTGACACCAAATTGAAAGGAACGGCCGGTCTCTGCTCCTTGATCAGTTACTTCTAAGGCTGTTGATGTGTTTGCAGGTTAGCAGATCTGGAGAGCTGTGAAGGCGGAAAACAAATACACAGAGGCACGTGTTTCTTTATTCTCAACTCTGAATGTAGTTTATTAAACATCAGTATTTATACACAAAACTAGGCGTTGTCCTGTGCATTGATTGGTTATAGATTTGCACAAATATAATATAATGTACGTGATGGGTGGCGTACATATGTTACAAGGGGGGGTGACAATGGGTACACATTTCATTAGCAGGCAGGAAACCAAAATAAAACTCAATGTAATCAGTCAGCAGAAAGGAGACAGCTTGAGACATGATACATCCTTAGTTCCTATTTTCATAGTCTGAAACTAGTCTTACGTAAATCATGAGACCCTAACTGACATTCTCCGAGACTGGCCTTTGTCTGAACTCGGCTCAAATAGGGAACTTCTCAACAGCAATTTTATTCCTTTCAGTGATTAAAGTGACTGTCTAGTGTTCAGAATGCATCTTCCAGATATTAATACATATTAAAGTGCTTTAAAATGCATGTCTTACATTTGATGAAATTGTGAAATTATAGCAGTTTGCAAGAAATCAGGACTGCCCTCACTAGATGAGTAAAAGTCATTTCCTTTTTTTTTTTTGCTGAAGGAACCAATGAGAATACTGCCATTCAAATGAATGGAATATCCTGTCTCTCTAGTGATGTCATCAGACAATGTGTTGCACTGTTAAGAGATTCTACTGTGTACAAGAGCAAGGTCACTCATAGACCACTCAATAGACTCAATTTGAGGAGGACAGGAAGTGACTATATGAAACAAAACGTTATATCCTCAGTGTCTATAGAATCAGAGCTGCCGCACCTGCAGTGAACATGCAGAGTAATCAATGGGGAGTACTTGAGTAAAATAGCGCATTTGCTCGAATATAAGACAAGCCTAATTATAAGACGACCCCCCCCCCCCAAAACTTTTTATATTCCTTTAAAAAAAACTAAAAGCCTGAATATAAGACTACCCTATAGGAAAAAAAGTTTAACTTGTATATATTCACATGTAAATTGCTTTTTAATATTAAATGCTTTTTAATAAAAATGCATTTCTTGTTTGTATTTTTTTTATGTGCCAATGCTGCCTCTACCCCTCAAACTTGTCCAATGCTCCCTCTCACCCCTCCAGACTTGCCCAATGCTGCCTCTCTCTCCCTCCCTCCCCCAAACGTTGTCTCTCTCTTCCCCTCCAAAAGCTGTCTCCCCCCCCTCCCCCAAGGGCCCAGGGCCAGATGGTATACACCCAAGGGTCCTTAGAGCTAAGCATAATTCTGGCCAGACCGCTATTTATGATCTTTAGGGATTCTTTCAGTTCAGGTATAGTGCCAAAAGTCAGCAGCTGCAAGGGCCAATAAGATATTGGCATGTATAAAACGAGGTATAGATTCACGGGAGGAGGATATCATCTTGCCTCTTTACAAATCAATGGTAAGACCTCACCTTGAATATGCAGTACAGTTCTGGGCACCAGTCCTTAAAAAGGATATTAAGGAACTAGAAAAAGTGCAAAGGAGAGCTACAAAATTAATAAGGGGTTTGGAGGATCTTAGTTATGAAGAGAGACTTAAAAAATTGCATTTATTTACTTTAGAAAAAAGGCGTCTTAGAGGGGATATGATAACATTATATAAATATGTGCAGGGCCAATATAAGGAGCTCTCCAGGGACCTGTTCATTAACAGAAATGTACAAAGAACAAGAGGTCATTATATTTTAAGGAAACAGTATAAAATAAATTTACTATTTTTGCCAATCTGAAAATATTTTCTTCAATATAAGTCTTGTGGGCTGTCTGTTGTGTTTATTTATAATAATGCCTCTGCTGCCCCCTGAATATTAAGATTTAGAGGTTTTCCCATCACCTTTAACCCATCATAACTCATGTGGTGTGTTGTTTAAAGTTACTATTTCTGTTCTTTGTTTCATGCTATTTCCATCCAGTGAGCAGAGTCAGGGATCAGCCGTCCTCTATCATGGAAGATCTTTATCTATTGTCCTTGGCTGGAAAATGTCATTGAACAAGCTGTTCCCTCACCATAGCGTATGACAGAGACAGGGGGAGGGGGGGGGGGGGGTAAGTAAGACCACTATAGGCTTTATTCATGAAAGAGAGAATTGTAAAGAATTGACAGGGAAATTTCAAACTTAGGGCCAAATCAACCACGTTTCAAGTACGGTTGAAGGGAGGGGGAGAATTGTTCCAGCTTAGCTACTTTGGCCTCAAGTTTCTAATTCCATTGTGAGTTCCCTGTAATTCTCTCGTTCATCAATTAAGCCCTGTAATCAAGGGTCAGTGGTGCTGAGACACAAGAGATGTTTAGAAACATTACTTTACACTTTATTTTACACATTGTATCTAACATTTCAGCAAATTATCATGCGGATCCTCTGAATGCAAATGTCAGATTCATCACCCTACGGGTTCCCTCCGGAGCTTTATATGGAGTAATGGGAGGAGTTATAGGGAGGGTTATATGGAGTAATGGGAGGAGTTATAGGGAGGGTTATATGGAGTAATAGGAGGAGTTATAGGGAGGGTTATATGGAGTAATAGGAGGAGTTATAGGGAGGGTTATATGGAGTAATAGGAGGAGTTATAGGGAGGGTTATATGGAGTAATAGGAGGAGTTATATGAAGGGTTATATGGAGTAATAGGAGGAGTTATAGGGAGAGGTAATATGGAGTAATAGGAGGAGTTATATGAAGGGTTATATGGAGTAATAGGAGGAGTTATAGGGAGAGGTAATATGGAGTAATAGGAGGAGTTATATGAAGGGTTATATGGAGTAATAGGAGGAGTTATAGGGAGAGGTAATATGGAGTAATAGGAGGAGTTATATGAAGGGTTATATGGAGTAATAGGAGGAGTTATAGGGAGGGTTATATGGAGTAATAGGAGGAGTTATATGGAGGGTTATATAGAGTAATAGGAGGAGTTATAGGGAGGGATATATGGAGTAATAGGAGGAGTTATATGGAGTAATGGGAGGAGTTATAGGGAGCTTTATATGGAGTAATAGGAGGAGTTATATGGAGGGTTATATAGAGTAATAGGAGGAGTTATAGGGAGGATTATATGGAGTAATAGGAGGAGTTATAGGGAGCTTTATATGGAGTAATAGGAGGAGTTATATGGAGGGTTATATGGAGTAATAGGAGGAGTTATATGGAGTAATGGGAGGGTTATATGGAGTAATAGGAGGAGGTATAGGGAGGGTTATATGGAGTAATAGGAGGGGTTATATGGAGTAATAGGAGGAGTTATAGGGAGGGATATATGGAGTAATAGGAGGAGTTATAGGGAGGGTTATATGGAGTAATAGGAGGGGTTATAGGAGGAGTTATATGGAGTAATAGGAGGAGTTATAGGAAGGGTTATATGGAGTAATAGGAGGAGTTATAGGGAGGGATATATGGAGTAATAGGAGGAGTTATAGGGAGGGATATATGGAGTAATAGGAGGAGTTATAGGGATGGATCAATGGAGTAATAGGAGGAGTTATATGGAGGGTTATATGGAGTAATAGGAGGAGTTATATGGAGTAATGGGAGGGTTATATGGAGTAATAGGAGGAGGTATAGGGAGGGTTATATGGAGTAATAGGAGGGGTTATATGGAGTAATAGGAGGAGTTATAGGGAGGGATATATGGAGTAATAGGAGGAGTTATAGGGAGGGTTATATGGAGTAATAGGAGGGGTTATAGGAGGAGTTATATGGAGTAATAGGAGGAGTTATAGGAAGGGTTATATGGAGTAATAGGAGGAGTTATAGGGAGGGATATATGGAGTAATAGGAGGAGTTATAGGGATGGATCAATGGAGTAATAGGAGGAGTTATAGGGAGGGTTATATGGAGTAATAGGAGGAGTTATAGGGAGGGTTAAATGGAGTAATAGGAGGAGTTATAGGGAGGGTTATATGGAGTAATAGGAGGAGTTATATGGAGGGTTATATGGAGTAATAGGAGGAACTCTTTTATTTAAAAACTGGCAACAAAATTATCAATACAGTTTGCACAACATTTTACAATATTTACAATATGTACAACTTAAAATGCTTCAAATGAAAGAACAATATTTTCCCAATAAGTTGTATTATTTTCTTTCACTCGTATCTGTCTCAATTCACACATTATAAGAGCTGTTACATCCTCTCCTTTCAAAATGATCTGTTTGACAGATAACAAGCACCTTGCATGCCACAAGTAATATATTACCACACTATTAACCAAATATAAAGTATTTACATCATATTTCCAAGAAGAAAAATCACCATACACCAATTCTGCATATTTTTGCTTTTTTAAACCATGGATTTTAAGAACATTTGCAATATCTTTCCAAACGTGTTCTTAGAAAGGGCATTCTAACAAAAAATGGTCCATGGTCTCTAGACTATCTTTGCATGTCTCTCTTGGACAATGCCTTTCATTAATGTTTTTAAACATTAAATTATTCCGCACATAAAGCTCGCCATGAAATCTGACCACATAAGGTCTCATTTTATATGGAATTCTGTTGCTTTAATCAGTGTTGTAGGGCCGTCTCTCAGAGCTAATTACACTAAAACACCTTTTCAGAATTATCGTATACAGTTTTTTCCTTTCAAATGAGATAAATTCTTATGTGTAATATTCCATTTCAACAACAGTTTAACACATTGTCTGGCATACAAAGAAAATTTAGAGGACTTTGATGTAATACTTTTAATCTTTTCTCCACTTCTCCAAATTCCTATAAAATCAGTTATTTGGCCTCTAAATAACACTGACCAGATCATTTTGTTATTGGACTTCAGGAAATTTACATTTTTTGCAAAGAACAATAAACTGAAAAATAATTCAGGGCATAACCTAGCTAGCCCTCCCTCTTTTCTGGGAAGATAGGCAATATTTATTTTTATTATTTTCACTCTATTGCCCCATAAAAACTGAAAAAACAAACTTGTCAGTTTTGTGACTAAGTTTTCTGGAAGAGGAAAAACAATACTTATATAAGTAAATAAAGGGATTAAAAAACGCTTAATTATGGATATTTTTTTCCAATAGGACCATTTCCAATTTTTCCATTTTTTTATCTTAACAGATTAATTTTCTATTTGTTCTTTGCAATTTAATTCTGCCTGATTTTCGTTTTCACTAACGGTTACCCCAAGAATCTTTATATTTTCTTTCTTTACTTGGAAATTGATTGGAAAGCAGTTACACTTCTCTCCAATCCACAAAGCTTCACTTTTATCATTATTGACTAATGAATTAGAATCTTCTGAAAACGAAGCTCTTTTTGTAACTCGTCAGGATCTTGTTCAGTAACATCATCACCATATGCACACAATTTTAAGGGCTCATCACCACTCAAGCTTAAGCCTATAAAACATGGATTTTGTTGTATTTTCCTAAGTAAGGGATCCAAATTAAAAATATAAAGTAGTGCCTTGCCCCTGCTTCTATACTGAAAGGCTTACTTACATTACCATTGATTAAAGGATCCACTATATAAAATACTAAGCCATTTTACAAAAATACTTGGTAAACCATAGCGAAGCAAGGCTTTAAACAGGAAATTATGGTCAACTCTATCAAATGCCTTGGTTTGATCCAGTCCTACAAGATATAAGCTGCATTTGTCTATTTTAGCTTGCTGGGTTATATCTCTTATTAATATAAGAGCATCGTGTATGCTGCGACTCTTTATGCCACATGATTGCCATGGACTTATCAAATCATTTGCCACGTTACTTAATCTAAAATAGAGAAGTTTAGCCAACATTTTGTAATCTGTATTTAATAAAGACAGAGGACGCCAATTTTTTAGCTCTGTTAAGTCTCCTTTTTTGCTAAAAGAACCAAAATTGACTGATACTGCGAGGGAATTAATTTTCCGGTTTGTAACATTTCATTATAAACCAGTGTCAAATCTGGTACCAATAGATCTATAAAGGTTTTATAAAACTTTGCAGTCAAACCATTTTTACCTGGACTTTTTTTGCTAGAAAGAGAAAGGATGCTTCTCCGAACCTCTTCCTCAGTAATTTGGTGAATTAATTCATCTGCTTTTTCCTGATCTAATTTTGGATTATCCAATACTTTTAAGTATTCTTGAATTTTTCCTGTATTGATCTTTTTGTTTTCATATAATTTGCAATAATACTTCCTTACGATCTCCATCATTGCCTTTTCAGATGTTTTTAATCTACCATTTTCATCTTTAAACCCAGTTATTGTTTTTTTTCCTCACCCGTTCTTTACATGCCTCAAATGGGTCAGGTGAAACAAACCCCCAGCTATCAAATTTATTTTCTGCAGATAGGGACTTCATTCTGTCATACTGAAGACTTTTCATTTCTTCTTTTACATTTTTTATATGTTCTGCATCTACTGTTTCTCCATTATTAATTCTAGAATACATACGGCTTGATTTTAATCTTAAAGCCAGGTATTTTTTGTAGTTTAAATTTCAAGTTTTTTTCATTGCTGATTTAAAAAAAACCTTAATATCAGATTTAAGAGTTTCCCACCACTCACTGACTTTATCATACAAACATTGTGTGGTTCTTCTATCTTTGTAGAAGGATATAAAGTCATCACATGTTTGAACATTATCCAATAAAGTTGCATTTAATTTCCAAAATCCCTTAACGTATATGATAGATTAATGGGTATTTATTGTGAATTTAATAAGTAGATGATCAGAGAGTTCTACTGGAACTAGAGAAACTTTCTCCATTCCAATTTCTTTTTTTACATAAAATCTATCTAAACGACTGGACCATGGACCTTTGTGGTATGTATAACCACGCTCTTTTGGAAAAAATTGTGTTTAAAACAATCAATAAGCCCTGCTTGGCCAACCATTGTTTTCAAAAAGTTCTCATCATAATGCAATGTATCATGCTTACTACTGCGGTCTTGATTATTGGTGACAATTAAAATCACCACCAAAAACAAGGATTTTTGATGTAAAACAATATGGTTTTACCATTTCAAATAAGGCTTTTCTATCCGCTTTGACCTGTGGTGCATAGACATTAATAATCCTATAATTGAAATCATCAATAGTCACATCGATTATTAGACACTGTCAGGAAGTAGATCCCCCAAGTACCCCGTCCTACTCACCTGGAATCCCGCTCCGGTAGCGCGCAAACTGCTGCCAATGAAATCGGAGGCGCGTCCCCGATGGCGTCACGCCCGTCGCGTGCACGTCAGACGCGGGAGATTTAAAAGGGAGAATCACCTTGCACTCCTTGCTTGGTGATTCTTCTGTTCCTTGCTCAGCGGTTATACCCTACTCTTATTTGGATTGCTTATTGACCCTGGATTGTATCCTGACTACTCTGCCTGCGCCCTTGACTGTCCTATTACCTCTCTGTCTATCTGTGTCCCACTGAACCCGGTTTGTATTCTATATGCTGTTGCACGGATATATGCTTTAACCATCTACCTGCTGGATTACAGTACTGTTTGTGCTTATACATTGTTATCATCTACCTGCTGGATTACAGTACTGTTTGTGCTTATACATTGTTATCATCTACCTGCTGGATTACAGTACTGTTTGTGCTTATACATTGTTATCATCTACCTGCTGGATTACAGTACTGTTTGTGCTTATACATTGTTATCATCTACCTGCTGGATTACAATTGCTGTGTTATGCTCATATGCATTAACCCTCTCCCTGCTGGATGCTATCCATTACCCGTAGCCACAAGCTATTTACTTTCCTGCGGGATTTCGAACTGTTCTGTGTTCCCGTGTACCCAATATTACTAAGTAAGTTCGTATCCTCAGTGTATTGCTCTTTATCTGTTATTGTGTCTGCATCGAGGTCTCTATCCAGTTCCCTACAGGCCTCACAGACATCTACCAGCAACTAATTCAATTATTTTTTTCACTTTAACATCACATGGTTCAAATAGGATAACTTTTCCGTCATATCGGTCTATACCAAAAGACCAAAAAGATGGTCCTCCTAGCCACTCTCTTTTTGCACAAAAAAACCTCAGTATTATCCTGGAATCTAGTTTATTGCAGCAAAATGACATTAATTTTCTCATGTTTGAGAAATTGATAAAGCAAAGATCGTCTCTGTTTAGTCTTTAAACTGTTGACATTCAGTGACCCTATACACAAGGACCCCATAATGTCAGATGTTATTTAGAATGATTTTCTTTTCTTTCCAACATTGTCGCCCAATGAGCCCCATCTTTTAAAAGATACGCTTACAACGTCTCTGTCTTCACTGCTTCCTTCCATCAGATGATCCAATGACAAATTTCTTGTACTGCTTCTCCGCAGATCTTCTTGGTCCATTGCTTCTCCCCAACTCTCACTCAGAACCTCATATCTCCCAGCAGTTACCAGCAATGGGTCACTCATATCCGCTTTCTTTTCTCTTTTTCCTGGTGGCACCTCTGCGTGACCGGATCTGCGTGACTTGCCTTTCCGTTTCACCATTTGAAATCCATCAGGATTACTGGAGCTTTGTGGGGCCCCAGATGGGCCAAGACTTTCTTTAGTATGCTGGGTCTCCATTTCCTGTTCCACAGGTTGGCTACTTGTAGTCGCATCTTCAGCATTGCCAAGTTGTTCATTGTGGGTGACTGTTAAAGAGTCTTCTCCAACACTTGCCTCCATGGCCTCCTCCTCAGATTCCACAAAGTTGTGTGCAGCCCGTGGGCAAGTCCTGAAGGTGTGCCCAGTATCGGAACACAAATTGCACACCACATCTTCCTTGTACTCGGCTCTCGAATGGCCCAATTTGTTACACAAGGAACATTTTAGTTTATCACAACTGTATGACAAGTGTCGGATAGAACCACATTTAAAGCAAACCTTGGGTTGTCCTGGGTAGTAACATACCCCTCTTTCAGAGCCTATGAAGAAAACATGAGGCAAATGCTTATTTATTCCCATTCTCTTCCACAATTTTACTTTTTTTTTTTTAACATTCTTTATTTGAAGAAACCATTAATACATAAGTCCAAGATTTCAATAGTATACAATATACAAATGATACCATTACATGACAATACAAGAACACATACAGAAAATATTAAAAGGACAGTACATAAGTTCAAGACAACAATACTACACCATCAACAAATGTTAACATAAATACAAAAACACGCATAAAAAACATTAATAGGACAGTAGAAATAGTTCTTCAATCAATATTTTTATAATTAATTAAGAAAAAATAAAAATAACATAAGCTCGTTGTCTGCTACTCATCAATTTGTTAAATCAACCAGGACAGACAAGGTTATGGGAAATATGATAGGAAAGTAGATAAGAGAGAACATACAACACTTAAAAAAAACAAAAACTAGTAAAATAAAAATAACAAAAAGGGAGAGGAAAAAAAAAAAAAAAGACATATATTACCCTGGGAAAGGAAGATAAAAAGGAAGGTGAATCAGAAAAGTATTAACGGGAATTTTACTTTTAATCTCCAGCCTCCATTCCATATTGTATCTTCATTAAGCACTTTCATCGGTTCATCTGAAACATCACATTGTCTTTTCAACCAAAACATAATATCAGCCAAAGCAACAACTTCAGACTGGAACAATAAAGTCATGTGACATTCATAGGTCTGGTTATTTCTATTAGTTGGATATTATTCCATATTGGGTGTAGCGGAGCTGCAATATTAAATCCCAATATATCCGCTGGTAAAATAAGGTAATCCAAGTAAAGCGCTGGAAAGTAAGGCAATATCCCAAATCCCCCAGTAACCAGACGAAACACAGTTCTGGGAGTCAACTGATTAGTTTATTCACGGCTCCAGCATTTATGCAATTCCCCATGCAAGGGGTTTCCTTAATCCCCTTACAGGGGCTATACAGTAGTGGACTACATGGGAAACTGAAAACACAGGACATTTCTCCCACCATGCACTGCTGTACGGGAGGGGCACTCCCACTAGACTATCCTGTTAAGTGGATTATCCCTCCGTACGGGGTTTCCTTAATCCCCTTCCCGGAGCTATATAGTAGTGGACTACATTTTTACAGCAGGTTAACACAGCTATTTCAGACAACCTTTAAATGTTCTGCAATATGACCTAAAGTGGCTAGGTTTGCCACAATGCTCCCCCAGAACCAAGCCGGCATACACAGTCTGATCCCAACGGATCGGCTTGGGGATGTCCGGAGGAGTACTCACAGATCACTTCTCAAGGTCAGTCTGTCTAGATAACCCGTTGGCGTTACCGTTTTGCTTTCCTGGGCGGTAATGAATAGTAAAGTCAAAAGGCTGCAGCGCCAAACTCCAGCGCAGCAGCCTGGCATTGTCCCCTGCCACACGGTTCAGCCACACCAACGGGTTGTGATCTGTGAGTAGGGAAAAAGGTTTGCCAGTACCGTTTGCATAAATCTATTGTAGTAAGGTACTGGCCTCGTGCCATTTTGTCTAGCAGCTCGTCTATCCAGGACATCGGGTAGGCATCAGACACTGTTTTGTCATTTAGCCTCCGGTAGTCTACACAAAAGCGTGTTGTGCCGTCCTTCTTGGGTACCAGCACTACCGGTGATGCCCAGGGGCTATCGGAATGTTCAATAACCCCTAGCTGCAACATTCCCTCAATTTCCTTCCTCATATGTTCCCTGACCGCATCCGGGATACGGTATGGGGTCTGCCGCATAGGTAGCTGTCCGGGGGTCTCAACTCGGTGAGTAGCTAGCGTGGTGTACGATGGTAAATTGGAGAAAGTGGCTCCTTTAGCCGCGATTAACGCCTATACCGGGGCGCGCTCCTGAGGACTTAGCCGCTCCCCCAGCTGAACACCTGTGGAGGCCTCTGCCTGATCTTCCTGCTCTAATAAGTCAGGGAGCGGAAGATCCTCCTGATTCTCAGAGGCTGAAGCGCATATCGCCGCCACGTCCTCTATCCTCTTGTGGTAGGGTTTGAGCATATTCACGTGGAGCATGCGTCTCTTCCCTGTCCCTGAGCAGGGGCCAATCACATAGGTGGTGTCACATCTCTGTTCCACCACCTGGTATGGGCCTTGCCAGATGGCCTGCAGCTTGTCCTTGCGAACAGGTTTTAAAATCAAAACTTTCTGTCCCACGTGAAAGCTGCGGTCTCTGGCTCCCCTATCATATCATCGGTGCTGGCATTGTTGGGCCGCCTGGAGGTTGGTCCGTACGGTCTGGGTTAGTGCCTCCAAGCGGTCCCTGAACTCCAGCACTCCAGATGGGTGTCCCATCTGTACTACTTTCCCCCTCCCAGTGCTCCCTAATTAAATCTAAAGGTCCTCGCTCCCTTCTCCCAAACAGTAGTTCAAAGGGAGAAAAGCCTGTGGACTCTTGGGGTACCTCTCTGTAGGCGAATAGCAGATGGGGTAGGAATTGCTCCCAGTCCTTATGGGCCTCTCCAAAGATACAGAGCATCTGCTTTAACGTCCCATTAAACCTTTCACATAACCCATTAGACTGCGGGTGGTACGCAGAGTTCACGATAGGCTTAATGCCACATATTCTCCATAGTTGGTGGGTCACCTCGGCCGTGAACTGTGTACCCCTATCCGATATGATCTCCTGGGGGAACCCCACTCGGGAGAATACTTTCATTAAGGCCTTGGCCACTGTCTCGGTGTGGATATTATAGATGGCTACTGCTTCGGGGTACCGGGTGGCGTAATCGACTATGGTCAAGATATATCTCTTGCCGGAGGGACTGGGTTTTGGTAAGGGCCCTACTATATCTACGGCCACTCTACTAAATGGTTCTTCTATGATGGGCAGTGGGCATAATTTGGCCTTGGGGCGGTCACCCCTCTTGCCTACTCGCTGACAGATGTCACATGTCTGGTAGTACTGCCGCACATCCTTGGATATACCTGGCCAGAAAAAGACGTGGGTCAAGCGGTATCTGGTGCGAGTCATCCCCAGATGCCCAGACAAGGGGATGTCGTGAGCGATCCGAAGAAGTTCCTGTCTATATTTCTGAGGGACCACTAGCTGTCTAGTAGTCACATTCACAGATCCCCCACTACCCTTTCAGAAATGCGGTACAGTAAACCCTTTTCCCAGGTATACCGTTCTCCCTCTAATCCGGCCTGGCCGGAGATCACCCTATCCCTGTATACTTTTAACGTGGGGTCTATCTTAACCTCAGCCTCAAATTCAGTCGGGGTATCCCAGGTAACACGGGTCGTAGGAGGGTCACTGTCTCTTACCTGAGCCTCCAGGGTAACACAGCTATTTCAGACAACCTTTAAATGTTCTGCACTATGACCTAAAGTGGCTAGGTGTGCCACACTCGTGCTAGTGACATTCTGAATGGCTTTTTTCCTTGAGGTATTAGGACAGTCTTTTAAAACCAGCTGTGCGCTATAGTACTTATTATATTATAGCATATAGTACTTATTATATTATAGCATATAGTACTTATTATATTATAGTATATATAGTACTTATTATATTATAGGATATAGTACTTATTATAGTATAGTATATAGTACTTATTATATTATAGTATTTAGTACTTATTATATTATAGGATATAGTACTTATTATATTATAGGATATAGTACTTATTATATTATAGTATATAGTAATTATATTATAGCATATAGTACTTATTATATTATAGCATATAGTACTTATTATATTATAGGATATAGTACTTATTATATTATAGTATATAGTACTTATTATATTATAGCATATAGTACTTATTATATTATAGTATATATAGTACTTATTATATTATAGGATATAGTACTTATTATATTATAGGATATAGTACTTATTATATTATAGTATATATAGTACTTATTATATTATAGTATATAGTACTTATTATATTATAGCATATAGTACTTATTATATTATAGGATATAGTACTTATTATATTATAGGATATAGTACTTATTATATTATAGTATATAGTACTTATTATATTATAGGATATAGTACTTATTATATTATAGGATATAGTACTTATTATATTATAGGATATATAGTACTTATTATATTATAGGATATAGTACTTATTATATTATAGGGTATCGTACTTATTATATTATAGGATATATAGTACTTATTATATTATAGGATATAGTACTTATTATATTATAGGATATAGTACTTACATAGTAACATAGTAACATAGTAATTTAGGTTGAAAAAAGACACAAGTCCATCAAGTTCAACCCTTCTACCTATCATTACAGCTTTTGATCCAAAAGAAGGCAAAAAACCCCTAAGGAAGCTATTTCGAATTTTGCCTCCTGGGGGAAAAAATTCCTTCTTGACTCCAAGAGGCAATCAGATTTCTCCTTGGATCAATAAGCTCTTTTATTAATGCTTATTCTATTATTAATAGCCCTGTATGTTCTGCTTTCCTAAAAAAACATCCAAACCATTTTTAAATGCATCTATTGTGGTTGCTAGCACTACCTCTCTTGGCAGTGAGTTCCATAACTTTATTGTCGTAACCGTAAAGAATCCCTTCCTTTGCTGTCTATGAAATCTTTGCTCTTCCAGTCTCAGGGGGTGACCTCTTGTTCTTTGTACCTTTCTGTTAATGAACAGGTCCCTGGAGAGCTCTTTATATTGCACATATTTATATAATGTTATCATATCCCCTCTAAGACGCCTTTTTTCTAACGTATATAAATTCAATTCTTTAAGTCTCTCTTCATAACTAAGATCCTCCAAACTCCTTATTAATTTTGTAGCTCTCCTTTGCACTTTTTCTAGTTCCTTAATATCCTTTTTAAGGACTGGTGCCCAGAATTGTACTGCATATTCAAGGTGAGGTCTTACCATTGATTTGTAAAGAGGCAAGATGATATCCTCCTCCCGTGAATCTATACCTCGTTTTATACATGCCAATATCTTATTGGCCCTTGCAGCTGCTGACTGGCATTGGGCACTGTTGCCAAGTTTGTTGTCTATAATTATTCCTAAATCCTTTTCATTAGTAGTTTTTCCCAGGGAAAAACCATTTAACGTATATGTTGCTTTGTTATTATTTTTCCCATAATGCATAACTTTACATTTGTCTATATTGAACCTCATTTGCCACTTTCTTGCCCAGTCCCCCACTCTGTCCAAATCTTCCTGTAAAGAAAAAACATCAAGATTAGTCTTTATTGCCTTACCTAATTTAGTGTCGTCCGCAAACACGGAGACATGGCTCTCAGCACAATGTGGGAGATCATTAATAAACAAATTAAAAAGAAGAGGGCCCAAAACAGACCCCTGAGGTACTCCGCTTAATACCCTTGTCCAATTTGAGAATTTTCCATTTACAACAACCCTTTGTGTTCTATCTTTTAGCCAATTTTCAATCCACATACACACATTTGCCCCCAAACCTATTTCTCTCAATTTGTAGAGTAACCTTTTGTGTGGAACTGTATCAAATGCTTTCGCAAAATCCAAATAGATCACATCAACTGCCACCTAGATCTATATTTTTACTGACTTCTTCATAGAATGTTATTAAGTTTGTTTGACAAGACCTGTCTTTCACAAAACCATGTTGACTTTTACTAATTATATTCTGGTTCAAGAAGTATTCTTGAGTGTATACCTTTAGCAATCCTTCAAATAGTTTCCCCATTACAGATGTCAAGCTCACTGGCCTATAATTACCTGGCAGAGATTTTGATCCCTTTTTAAATATTGGAATGACATCCGCCTTTCGCCAGTCTGTTGGCACTGTACCTGAACTGAATGAATCCCTAAAGATCATGAATAGTGGCCTGGCCAGAATTATGCTTAACTCTCTAAGTACCCTTGGGTGTATACCATCTGGTCCTGGGGCCTTGTCTATCTTAACAGAGTGTAATTGCTTAAGCACTTTTTCCTGTGTCAGCCAATCCCATGTTTGCGGCGAATGTCCCATAACTTCCGGTAGCAGGGGCTCGTCCATCTGCTCTTCCTTAGTATAAACAGAAGAAAAAAAAGTATTTAAAATGTCTGCTTTCTCTCTGTCCTCACTTACCAAATTTCCCATTTGGGATAACAAGGGCCCAACATTTTCCCTCTTTAGCTTTTTTCCATTTATATAATTATAAAACATTTTGGGGTTAGTTTTACTCTCCTTGGCAACCCTTTTCTCATTTTTCAATTTAGCCATTTAATTGCCTTTTTGCAGGCTTTGTTGGCCTCTTTGTACTCTATAAATGATAATGCTGATCCCGTGTTTTTATAATGTTTGAATGCCATTTTCTTGTTTTGTATCTCCTGTTTCACGTTACCGGTAAGCCACATTGGTTTTGATTTGTGTCTTTTGCATTTGTTTCCCAAAGGTATATATTGGGATGTGTACTTTTGTAATGTGTGCTTAAAGGCATTCCACTTGTCTTCTGTGTTTAGTCCAGAAAACAATCGTTCCCAGTCTAAATGTTCCATTGATGCCCTTAGTCCATCACAGTTGGCCCTTCTAAAATTAAGTGTTTTGGTGGCGTAGTTACCAATTTGCTTTTTTGCATTAATCTCAAATGAGACCATATTATGGTCACTATTCCCCAAGTGTTCTCTTATTTGGATGTTTGAGATAAGCTCCTCATTGTTTGTTATTACCAAATCCAGACAGGCATCCATTCTAGTTGGGGTGTCTACTAATTGTGCCATAAATGTGTTATTAAGCAGGTTCAGAAACTTGCTGCCCTTAGCGGAACTAGTTGTGCCACAATTCCAATCTATATCTGGGTAATTAAAATCTCCCATGATTAGAACTTCATTCAGTTTGTAATAAAAGCTGATCTTCTCCATCAATGCTAATATTTGGTGGCTTGTAGCATACACCTACAAGTAATGTGCGATTCTTTTTAGCGTCTAAGCTAATCTCCACCCACAGTGTCTCCACATCAGTTCCAGTTACATCATGTACACCTTCTTTAATACTGGGATTTAATTTAGGATTTACATACAGACAAATCCCTCCCCCTTTTCTATTTACTCTGTCCTTTCTAAAAAGTGAGTAACCTTGTAAATTAACTGACCAGTCGTGGGTCTCATCCCACCACGTTTCTGTGATTCCGATTAAATCATACTGTTCAGCACTTACCAGTATCTCCAGCTCACCCATTTTGTTTGTCAAGCTTCTTGCATTTGCTAAAAGACATTTGAGATTACTACCCATTTTCTGTTTAGTTGACAAACACTTAATGTGTGCAGGTTTAATTATATGGACCTCCCTTTGGTCTATGTTAACCCCACCACTGCTTTCCTCCTCTCCCATAGCTAGACCCACCTTCCAATCTACCCTAGCTACCATTGCTTCTTTTTGATCTTGACCCTCCCCCCCAGAGCTTAGTTTAAAAGCTCATCTAATCCTATAGCCATCCTCGCCCCTAATACTGCAGCCCCCTCATCATTGAGGTGCAGCCCATCCCGTCCAAAGAGTCTGTAGCCGACTGCAAAGTCTGCCCAGTGCTCCAAGAACCCAAATCCCTTATTATATTATAGTATATAGTACTTATTATATTATAGCATATAGTACTTATTATATTATAGTATATAGTACTTATTATATTATAGGATATAGTACTTATTATATTATAGTATATAGTACTTATTATATTATAGTATATAGTACTTATTATATTATAGGATATAGTACTTATTATATTATAGGATATAGTACTTATTATATTATAGTATTTAGTACTTATTATATTATAGTATATAGTACTTATTATATTATAGTATATAGTACTTATTATATTATAGGATATAGTACTTATTATATTATAGTATTTAGTACTTATTATATTATAGTATATAGTACTTATTATATTATAGGATATAGTACTTATTATATTATAGGATATAGTACTTATTATATTATAGTATTTAGTACTTATTATATTATAGTATTTAGTACTTATTATATTATAGTATATAGTACTTATTATATTATAGTATATAGTACTTATATAACAGAACATGATATAACTGTTTTCTATTTAACCCATTGATATCTTCATATGAGATATATGCATTGCTGAGCATAAGGTGAGCAATATTTAACATTACCAGACAATCCTTTGATCTTTTCACCACTTGCCCAAACTCCAACAAAGTGATTAATCTGTTTTTTTTTATACAAGACTTCCCATAAATCTGTTCTTCCAGATTTAAAAAAAACTAATAATTCTTGGTTATAAACAAGAGATTGTAAAAAAGTTCAGGACACAACATGCCATAATCCTCCATCTTTCCTACGGAGATATGAAATGTTACGTTTAACAATATTTAAACGATTTCCCCATAGTAGCTGGAACAACAAACCGGTTATCTTAACTACTAAATGATCATGTAATGGAAAAACAAAACTAGTATAAATAAAAATGGAACATAAAAATCGTTTAATAGCTGGAATTTTCTTCCAGACCATTTCCAATTTTTCCCATTTGTGTATTTTATCGGAGAAGATTTTTAATTTATCATCCCAATTTCTCTGGGCAATATCCTCTACACTTCCATATGTAATAGCCAACACTTTAATTGTATTATCTTTTCTTTTGCTTCACTTTTGTCCATATTAACCATAGAGTTTGAAATCTGAGAATAACATTTTAGTTCTCTTTGTAACACTTGGTTATCTACTTCCGATTTCTGTAATATCATCTATATAAGCACAAACTTTGACTCTCTCGGAAACACCTTCTCTACCTTCCCTTCCAAACCTTGAAAATGATGGTTCCCTTTTATTTTCCCTAATAGAGGGTCAATACTAAAATCATACAGCAAAGGACTTACAGGACAAGCCTGCCGTACTCCAGATTCAACTTGAAAAGGGTCTCCCAAACTAGCATTAATTAAAGGAAAACATATTGCTTCTTTATACCAACGAGTAAAAGTATTAGGAATACCGTAACTCCGTAAAGTCTCTGTAACGGACCGTCACACCCAACAAGTCTTTCCTGGACCCTTGCTCTTAGTACCCAAATAGACAGGACATCTAGCAGTTAGGTACAGCAAGATTGAACTACTTTATTTGACAAACAACACAGACTTATAAAAGACATACACATGACATCACAGACATTAGTATACAATGGGGGGGATGGAACTAAACATAGTCCTCCAACTAACTGGGGCTAGGAAAACATTAGACATTCAGACTGCAAACCAAATTACCATACAGTGAGTAGACACACAGTAAGAAACATAATGTACACAAAGTAATCAGTTTACCAGTTAATCCAGTTACTACAGAACAATGGATGTTGGGGTAAACTATTGGAGTCACTGTCACATTATAAACCTTCAGAGTGGTCTACTAACAGAATTAAACATTACATATAACCAATATACTAACAGAATATAACTAACTAACAATATTAACGTATAGTGCTATGGCACATCCCTTGCCCAGGTGGTCCGTTCATTCGTGAGTTGGTTCGGTAGATTCAATCTACCGAACACCCAGGCAGAAAGGCACGAACAAGCCTTTCTGCAGGGGAAAATACAAGCTTTTACCATGGGGCCATAGTCCAGAGGCAGCAGGCGAGCAACCAGGCTTCTCCAGAACATAGTGGCCAGGTTGGTTCCGCCACATCTCTCCCCTTTTCCAAACAGACTAACAGGGTATCTGACCTCCTGCCGGTCAGTGCCCTGGTTAGTCCAGCAGCCCACCCACAAAACAGAAACAGCAGTACAGCCCACCCACAATAAATGGTTACTACACCCGAGTAAGGGAGAAACCTGTCCATGTCCAGGCGCCTCCCCACGGCTGTGTGGGGGACTGGTAGGCTGCCTAGGTGGGTTGCTGAGTGGGCAGAGACCAGCGGTACTCTGCCCTGGTGCCAGCACTACCACAGAAGTAGCCTGGTTGGAGCCTGGTTGCTGGAGGGGGAGACCGACTGTCTCCCCTTTGGATACACAGCTCTGCTGCTGGAGGGGGAGACCGATTGTCTCCCCTTTAGACAAACCACCATGCTGCTGTGGGGGGAGACTGACTTTCTCCCCTTTGGCTAAACAGCCCTGTTGCTGGGGGACAGGACCGACTGTCCCTACCCCCTGTGCTGTAAGTGCAGGTCCCATCTGCACAGTTGTGGGGCTTACTGTCTCCCCCTGGTACGTTAAGCTGTCGCTGGGGAGAGGGGGTAACAAGCTCCTCTCCCATACATACTCCCATCCGCTGGGGAGGGAGACAGACTGTCTCCACTCCCAATACAGTGTCCTGCTGCTGGGGAAAGGAGACTGGGCTCTCTATTCCCTGCTGGACACTCTGCCGCTGGGGAAAGGAGGCTGGGCTCTCTATTCCCTGCTCTATCTGCCGCTGGGGAGGGAGGACAGGGCTCTCCTCTCCCAACAAAACACTCTGCCGCTGGGGAGGGAGGACAAGGCTCTCCTCTCCCAATAAAACACTCTGCCGCTGGAGAGGGAGGACAAGGCTCTCCTCTCCCAATAAAACACTCTGCCGCTGCGGAATGGAGACAATGCTCTCCTCTCCCTGTGGGGCCAGTGGAGAGACCTCGGTCCCATCTCCACTTGCTGGCTGGAGGTCCTCCCAGTACATCTCTATGATATCATCCCAGCTGAAGGGCTCTGGACCTGGGTCTGCCACGATGCTCTCCTGCTGGGTATCCTCAATGGAGCGGAACAGGTGTTTGTAATCCTGCTCCAGTTCCCATTCCAGGGATACCAGGTGGGTCAAGTCGGGTCTCACTTCGTGGGGGTCATCCCAGACTTGCATACCCTCCCTCCAGTCAAAAATTTCTTGGAACCGGGTCTCGTCAGTGCTCCCAAAGTCAGGTTCTGTGAAAGCCTCCCACAGCAAGCCAGGGCCATCAAACTCTTCTCCCTCCGGGTTATCATGCTCCACTGTCCAGGGTGTATACCGAACTGTATACCACCAGAGTGCCTGGTAGGCATCCTCTAGCCATAGCTCCTGCCATACCCGGTGCTCGAGCTCCTTTACCCATTGCTCCAGGGGCTGCTCTCCCAGGAAGTGCATCCGCAGTTCCAGTCGCGTCTGCTGTCGCTGCTCCTCGCTGGGGAGTCCCTCGCCCCGCTGATATTGTACATTATCCAGTGCCTGGTACCAGATGCCTTTCCTTATTGCATCCCGGCCATCCAGGTCTTCATCCTCATATGAAACTGCTGTTTGTGTCCAGCCTGGTTCCATCCTGCTTCTGTCAGGGTCGCTGTACTGAGACATGCGTTGCCCTCAAATTATAAATCCAGGAAATGGTGTTGATTGAAGCTGTCCTTCTGGGCTGTAAGAACAATCCCGTCGCTTGCCACCAATTGTAATGGACCGTCACACCCAACAAGTCTTTCCTGGACCCTTGCTCTTTGTACCCAAATAGACAGGACATCTAGCAGTTAGGTACAGCAAGATTGAACTACTTTATTTGACAAACAACACAGACTTATAAAAGACATACACATGACATTAGTATACAATGGGGGGGAAGGAACTAAACATAGTCCTCCAACTAACTGGGGCTAGGAAAACATTAGACATTCAGACTGCAAACCAAATTACCATACAGTGAGTAGACACACAGTAAGAAACATAATGTACACAACATAATCAGTTTACCAGTTAATCCAGTTAAAACAGAACAATGGATGTTGGAGTAAACTATTGGAGTCACTGTCACATTATAAACTTTCAGAGTGGTCTACTCACAGAATTAAACATTACATATAACCAATATACTAACAGAATATAACTAACTAACAATAT
The DNA here is from genome assembly GCA_036172795.1 of Pelodytes ibericus. Taxonomy (NCBI): domain Eukaryota; kingdom Metazoa; phylum Chordata; class Amphibia; order Anura; family Pelodytidae; genus Pelodytes; species Pelodytes ibericus. Next base: position 2,107,068 of record CM069859.1, read on the forward strand.
TAACATATAGTGCTATGGCACATCCCTTACCCAGGTGGTCCGTTCATTCGTGAGTTGGTTCGGTAGATTCAATCTACCGAACACCCAGGCAGAAAGGCACGAACAAGCCTTTCTGCAGGGGAAAATGCAAGTCTTTACCATGGGGCCATAGTCCAGAGGCAGCAGGCGAGCAACCAGCCTTCTCCAGAACATAGTGGCGAGGTTGGTTCCGCCACAGTCTCAAATAAAAATTCATGATGTACTCGATCCAATGCTTTGGTCTGGTCTAGCCAACCAAATAAATACCTTCACTCTGCTGTTTAGCATATTTTACCACCTCCCTTACTAGCATCAGTGTATCCTGTATGCTACGATTCTTAACTGCACACAACTGGCATGGACTTATCAATTTATCAATTTAACATGACTTTCGGAAGAATTTTGTAATCGGTATTTAATAAGGACAACGGACGCCAGTTCTTTAGCTCATTCAAGTTACCACTTTTACCAAGACTGAGGCATACTGTGAGGACGACAACTGTCCTTGAGTTAACACTTCGTTATATAGCACTACAAGGTCCTTTGCCAAAAGATCTAAAAACACTCTATAAAACTCTGCAGTGATCCCATCCAAACCTGGACTTTTCTTCCCTACTAATGATTTAATGCTTTTTCTAACTTCATCCTCTGTTATAGGCTTAATCATGATCTCAGCATTTAATTTAACATATTTTACAATCTTTTCATTTGCAATAGGCTGTCTGGCAAACAATTGCTTAAAGTATTCTGTGACAACATTTCTAATGTCCTTACTTTCTGTTTGTATTTCACCATGTTGTTCTAGCAGTCCTATCATGGCTTTCTTACATACTCTTTCCTTACACACTTGAAAAGGATCCGGGGCTGTGAAACCCCAACTATCAGATTCATTTTCAGCTTTTAGAGAGATCATACGGTCATAGTGGAGTTTTATCATTTTATCCTTAACTTGATTAATACTATTTGAAGTCACATTCTCCCCACTATTGACCAAGGAATATAATCTGCTCAGTCTAAGTCTTAGGGCAAGATACTGCATATATTGGCGATTTCCTACTTTTCTAGCTTTTGATTTAAAAAAAACTTTTAATCTTTTTTTATTTGTTCCCACCAACTCGACATTGTGTCGTATAAACACTGCGTGGTTTTTCGATCTACATAAAAAGTAAAGAATTCAGGCTTTAAGTTATCATTATGAAGTATTCTTGAGTTTAGTTTCCAGATCCCTCTACCATATACCATTCCTTCCTTTACCTTTAAGGACAGACTAATCATATCATGATCTGAAAACTCTACCAAGACTAGATTATATCTAAAAGATGAAGTTTGATATTTTCCATAAAGTCTATCTATACGACTTGCCCACTTACCCTTATGATATGTAAATCCTCGCTGTGTAGGATAATTATATTTAAAGGTATCAATCAGACCAGCTTGACTGATCAGATGTTTTAGCAAACTTTCATCATATTTTACATATATTATAATGACTCTTTCGATCTTCATTATTTACCACACAGTTCAAATCACCCCCCATAATTAACACTTTAGATGTGAAGCAATATGGTTTACACTTAAAAACATTTCCTTCCTACCCGCTACTGTCTGAGGAGCATATATGTTAATTATTCGATATATTACATCATTGAGTGTAAAATCTAACAAAAGACATCTGCCTTCAACAATTTCCACTATACAATCAATTTTAAAATCACAATTCTTACAAAATTAATAAGGGGTTTGGAGGATCTTAGTTATGAAGAGAGACTTAAAAAATTGCATTTATTTACTTTAGAAAAAAGGCGTCTTAGAGGGGATATGATAACATTATATAAATATGTGCAGGGCCAATATAAGGAGCTCTCCAGGGACCTGCTCATTAACAGAAAGGTACAAAGAACAAGAGGTCACCCCCTGAGACTGGAAGAGCAAAGATTTCATAGACAGCAAAGGAAGGGATTCTTTACGGTAAGGACAATAAAGTTATGGAACTCACTGCCAAGAGAGGTAGTGCTATCAACCACAATAGATGCATTTACACATGGAAAAGCAGAACATACAGGGGTATTAATAATAGAATAAGCATTAATAATAGAGCTTTTTGATCCAAGGAGAAATCTGATTGCCTCTTGGAGTCAAGAAGGAATTTTTTTCCCCCAGGAGGCAAAATTCGAAATAGCTTCCTTAGGGTTTTTTTTGCCTTCTTTTGGATCAAAAGCTGTAATGATGGATAGAAGGGTTGGACTTGATGGACTTGTGTCTTTTTTCAACCTAAATTACTATGTTACTATGTTACTATGTTAAAATACCAACACCATCATAACTTTCCCGTCCAAATGACCAACAAGATGGGCCCATTGTCTATTCTCTTTTGGCACATAAAACCTGGCGATTATTCCTTAGCCTTGTCTCTTGTAATAGAAACACATCAAATGGTTGTTCCTTCAAAAAATTATAGAATAAATCTCTTCTCTCTTTTGTTCTCAAACTGTTAACATTAAGTGAGCGTATGTGTAAAGTCATCAGATCCAAGGAGACTTAGCGCTTTTTCTTTATTGCTCCGACATTATCACCTTGAAATCCCCATCGTTTGATTGAAGCCGAGGTAGATGCTCCTTCATCACAGGACAACTGTAATTCCTCTGTGGATCGCCTTTTCCAGAGAGATCCTTCACTCTGGTCAAACTCCATCTTCACAAGGTTCATCTAGGAGACCAGCAGTTATCTCCAATGATCAAAGCATCTGAGGAGGTTTTTGTGACTCCCTGGAACCTGAATGTTTTAATTTGTTCTTACGCTTTCTTCACTATTGCTTTTCGGTACTGGACCCTTTTCACCATTTAATGGAGGTTGTATTTCTTTAGGGTCCATCCTTACGATGTTTTCTGGCTCAGTAATGTCATCTTTCTGAGGCTCATGGATATCATGGTTCTCAGTTGTATTGGACTCTTCCATTGCTTCATTAAGTATGCTTTCCAAATCTAGCACACAGTCGTTTATCTCAGTGGCGTCCCGAGGGGGGGGCGGGGGGGGCGGCCCGCCCCGGGTGCCACTGACTAGGGGGGTGCCACCGGTGCTGCCGGCACCCCCCGCGCTGCTTACCTTTTTTTTTTTTTTTCTCAGGCGGCCCGAATCCTCTGGATGCGGCCGCCGGGTGAAAAAAAAATCACAGCGACCGGATGTGACGATACGTCACATCCGGCGACTGTGTTTCCCTCCTCCGTGCAGGAGGGAAGAGAAGACTGCACGGAGGAGTCGTCCGTCCGGGAGAAGCAGCGATTTGGTAAGTGATGGGGGGGGGGGGGGGTGGCTGGCACTATATTACTGGGTTCTGGCTGGCACTATATTACTGGGTTCTGACTGGCACAATATTACTGGGCTCTGGCTGGCACTATATTACTGGGTTCTGACTGGCACAATATTACTGGGCTCTGACTGGCACTATATTACTGGGTTCTGGCTGGCACTATATTACTGGGTTCTGACTGGCACTTTATTACTGGGTTCTGGCTGGCAATTTATTACTGGGTTCTGACTGGCACTTTATTACTGGGTTCTGGCTGGCACTATATTACTGGGCTCTGGCTGGCACTATATTACTGGGTTCTGACTGGCACTATATTACTGGGTTCTGACTGGCACTATATTACTGGGTTCTGACTGGCACTATATTACTGGGCTCTGGCTGGCACTATATTACTGGGCTCTGACTGGCACTATATTACTGGGTTCTGACTGGCACTATATTACTGGGTTCAAACTGGCACTATATTACTGGGCTTTGGCTGGCACTATATTACTGGGTTCTGACTGGCACTATATTACTGGGCTCTGGCTGGCACTATATTACTGGGTTCTGACTGGCACAATATTACTGGGCTCTGGCTGGCACTATATTACTGGGTTCTGACTGGCACAATATTACTGGGCTCTGACTGGCACTATATTACTGGGTTCTGGCTGGCACTTTATTACTGGGTTCTGGCTGGCACTATATTACTGGGTTCTGGCTGGCACTATATTACTGTGTTCTGACTGGCACTATATTACAGGGTTCTGACTGGCACTATATTACTGGGTTCTGACTGGCACTATATTACTGGGCTCTGGCTGGCACTATATTACTGGGCTCTGACTGGCACAATATTACTGGGCTCTGACTGGCACTATATTACTAGGTTCTGGCTGGCACTATATTACTGGGTTCTGACTGGCACTATATTACTGGGTTCTGGCTGGCACTATATTACTGGGTTCTGACTGGCACTATATTACTGGGTTCTGACTGGCACTATATTACTGGGTTCTGACTGGCACAATATTACTGGGCTCTGGCTGGCACTATATTACTGGGCTCTGACTGGCACAATATTACTGGGCTCTGACTGGCACTATATTACTGGGCTCTGGCTGGCACTATATTACTGGGCTCTGGCTGGCACTATATTACTGGGTTCTGGCTGGCACTATATTACTGGGTTCTGGCTGGCACTATATTACTGGGTTCTGACTGGCACTATATTACTGGGTTCTGACTGGCACTATATTACTGGGCTCTGGCTGGCACTATATTCCTGGGTTCTGACTGGCACAATATTACTGGGCTCTGGCTGGCACTATATTACTGGGTTCTGACTGGCACAATATTACTGGGCTCTGACTGGCACTATATTACTGGGTTCTGACTGGCACTTTATTACTGGGTTCTGGCTGGCACTATATTACTGGGTTCTGGCTGGCACTATATTACTCGGCTCTGACTGGCACTATATTACTGGGTTCTGACTGGCACTATATTACTGGGCTCTGGCTGGCACTATATTACTGGGTTCTGACTGGCACTATATTACTGGGCTCTGGCTGGCACTATATTACTGGGCTCTGGCTGGCACTATATTACTGGGTTCTGACTGGCACTATATTACTGGGCTCTGGCTGGCACTATATTACTGGGCTCTGGCTGGCACTATATTACTGGGCTCTGACTGGCACAATATTACTGGGTTCTGGCTGGCACTATATTACTGGGCTCTGGCTGGCACTATATTACTCGGCTCTGACTGGCACTATATTACTCGGCTCTGACTGGCACTATATTACTGGGTTCTGACTGGCACTATATTACTGGGCTCTGACTGGCACAATATTACTGGGTTCTGGCTGGCACTATATTACTGGGTTCTGGCTGGCACTATATTACTGGGTTCTGGCTGGCACTATATTACTGGCACTATATTACTGGGTTCTGACTGGCACAATATTACTGGGCTCTGGCTGGCACTATATTACTGGGCTCTGACTGGCTCAATATTACTGGGCTCTGACTGGCACTATATTACTGGGCTCTGGCTGGCACTATATTACTGGGCTCTGGCTGGCACTATATTACTGGGTTCTGGCTGGCACTATATTACTGGGTTCTGACTGGCACTATATTACTGGGTTCTGGCTGGCACTATATTACTGGGTTCTGGCTGGCACTATATTACTGGGCTCTGGCTGGCACTATATTACTGGGTTCTGGCTGGCACTATATTACTGGGTTCTGACTGGCACTATATTACTGGGCTCTGACTGGCACAATATTACTGGGCTCTGACTGGCACTATATTACTGGGTTCTGACTGGCACTATATTACTGGGCTCTGGCTGGCACTATATTACTGGGTTCTGACTGGCACAATATTACTGGGTTCTGACTGGCACTTTATTACTGGGTTCTGACTGGCACAATATTACTGGGCTCTGACTGGCACTATATTACTGGGTTCTGACTGGCACTTTATTACTGGGTTCTGGCTGGCACTATATTACTGGGCTCTGGCTGGCACTATATTACTGGGCTCTGGCTGGCACTATATTACTGGGCTCTGACTGGCACAATATTACTGGGTTCTGGCTGGCACTATATTACTGGGTTCTGGCTGGAACTATATTACTGGGTTCTGGCTGGAACTATATTACTGGGTTCTGACTGGCACTATATTACTGGGTTCTGGCTGGCACTATATTACTGGCACTATATTACTGGGTTCTGACTGGCACAATATTACTGGGCTCTGGCTGGCACTATATTACTGGGCTCTGACTGGCTCAATATTACTGGGCTCTGACTGGCACTATATTACTGGGCTCTGGCTGGCACTATATTACTGGGCTCTGGCTGGCACTATATTACTGGGTTCTGGCTGGCACTATATTACTGGGTTCTGACTGGCACTATATTACTGGGTTCTGGCTGGCACTATATTACTGGGTTCTGGCTGGCACTATATTACTGGGCTCTGGCTGGCACTATATTACTGGGTTCTGGCTGGCACTATATTACTGGGTTCTGACTGGCACTATATTACTGGGCTCTGACTGGCACAATATTACTGGGCTCTGACTGGCACAATATTACTGGGTTCTGGCTGGCACTATATTACTGGGTTCTGGCTGGCACTATATTACTGGGTTCTGGCTGGCACTATATTACTGGGTTCTGGCTGGCACTATATTACTGGCACTATATTACTGGGTTCTGACTGGCACAATATTACTGGGCTCTGGCTGGCACTATATTACTGGGCTCTGACTGGCTCAATATTACTGGGCTCTGACTGGCACTATATTACTGGGCTCTGGCTGGCACTATATTACTGGGCTCTGGCTGGCACTATATTACTGGGTTCTGGCTGGCACTATATTACTGGGTTCTGACTGGCACTATATTACTGGGTTCTGGCTGGCACTATATTACTGGGTTCTGGCTGGCACTATATTACTGGGCTCTGGCTGGCACTATATTACTGGGTTCTGGCTGGCACTATATTACTGGGTTCTGACTGGCACTATATTACTGGGCTCTGACTGGCACAATATTACTGGGCTCTGACTGGCACTATATTACTGGGTTCTGACTGGCACTATATTACTGGGCTCTGGCTGGCACTATATTACTGGGTTCTGACTGGCACTATATTACTGGGTTCTGACTGGCACTTTATTACTGGGTTCTGACTGGCACAATATTACTGGGCTCTGACTGGCACTATATTACTGGGTTCTGACTGGCACTTTATTACTGGGTTCTGGCTGGCACTATATTACTGGGCTCTGGCTGGCACAATATTACTGGGTTCTGGCTGGCACTATATTACTGGGTTCTGGCTGGAACTATATTACTGGGTTCTGGCTGGAACTATATTACTGGGTTCTGACTGGCACTATATTACTGGGTTCTGGCTGGCACTATATTACTGGCACTATATTACTGGGTTCTGACTGGCACAATATTACTGGGCTCTGGCTGGCACTATATTACTGGGTTCTGACTGGCACAATATTACTGGGCTCTGGCTGGCACTATATTACTGGGCTCTGACTGGCACTATATTACTGGGTTCTGACTGGCACTATATTACTGGGCTCTGGCTGGCACTATATTACTGGGCTCTGGCTGGCACTATATTACTGGGCTCTGACTGGCACAATATTACTGGGCTCTGACTGGCACTATATTACTGGGTTCTGGCTGGCACTATATTACTGGGTTCTGGCTGGCACTATATTACTGGGCTCTGGCTGGCACTATATTACTGGGTTCTGGCTGGCACTATATTACTGGGTTCTGACTGGCACTATATTACTGGGTTCTGACTGGCACTTTATTACTGGGTTCTGGCTGGCACTATATTACTGGGTTCTGGCTGGCACTATATTACTGGGTTCTGACTGGCACTATATTACTGGGCTCTGGCTGGCACTATATTACTGGGCTCTGACTGGCACAATATTACTGGGTTCTGGCTGGCACTATATTACTGGGTTCTTGCTGGAACTATATTACTGGGTTCTGACTGGCACTATATTACTGGGTTCTGGCTGGCACTATATTACTGGCACTATATTACTGGGTTCTGACTGGCACAATATTACTGGGCTCTGGCTGGCACTATATTACAGGGCTCTGACTGGCACAATATTACTGGGCTCTGGCTGGCACTATATTACTGGGTTCTTGCTGGAACTATATTACTGGGTTCTGACTGGCACTATATTACTGGGTTCTGGCTGGCACTATATTACTGGCACTATATTACTGGGTTCTGACTGGCACAATATTACTGGGCTCTGGCTGGCACTATATTACAGGGCTCTGACTGGCACAATATTACTGGGATCTGGCTGGCACTATATTACTGGGCTCTGGCTGGCACTATATTACTGGGTTCTGACTGGCACTATATTACTGGGTTCTGGCTGGCACTATATTACTGGGCTCTGACTGGCACTATATTACTGGGTTCTGGCTGGCACTATATTACTGGGTTCTGGCTGGCACTATATTACTGGGTTCTGACTGGCACTATATTACTGGGTTCTGACTGACACAATATTACTGGGCTCTGGCTGGCACTATATTACTGGGTTCTGACTGGCACTTTATTACTGGGTTCTGGCTGGCACTATATTACTGGGTTCTGACTGGCACTATATTACTGGGTTCTGGCTGGCACTATATTACTGGGCTCTGGCTGGCACTATATTACTGGGTTCTGACTGGCACTATATTACTGGGCTCTGACTGGCACAATATTACTGGGCTCTGACTGGCACAATATTACTGGGCTCTGGCTGGCACTATATTACTGGGTTCTGACAGGCACAATATTACTGGGCTCTGGCTGGCACTATATTACTGGGCTCTGAAGGCACAATATTACTGGGCTCTGACTGGCACTATATTACTGGGCTCTGGCTGGCACTATATTACTGGGTTCTGACTGGCACAATATTACTGGGTTCTGGCTGGCACTATATTACTGGGCTCTGACTGGCACTATATTACTGGGTTCTGACTGGCACTATATTACTGGGCTCTGAGTGGCACAATATTACTGGGCTCTGGCTGGCACTATATTACTGGGCTCTGACTGGCACTATATTACTGGGCTCTGGCTGGCACTATATTACTGGGCTCTGGCTGGCACTATATTACTGGGCTCTGACTTTTACAATATTCCTGGTATATGACTGGCACACTATTACTGGGCTCTGACTGGCACACTATTACTGGGCTCTGACTGGCACAATATTCCTGGGCACTGACTGGCACAAAATTACTTGGCATCTGACTGGCATAAAATTCATGGGCACTGACTGGCACAATATTACTGGGCATTTGACTGGCACACTATTCCTGGGCTCTGAGTGGCACACTATTACTGGGCACTGACTGGCACAATATTCCTGGGCACTGACTGGCACTATATTACTGGGTTCTGACTGGCACTATATTACTGGGCTCTGACTGGCACAATATTACTGGGTTCTGGCTGGCACTATATTACTGGGTTCTGGCTGGCACTATATTACTGGGTTCTGGCTGGCACTATATTACTGGGTTCTGGCTGGCACTATATTACTGGCACTATATTACTGGGTTCTGACTGGCACAATATTACTGGGCTCTGGCTGGCACTATATTACTGGGCTCTGACTGGCTCAATATTACTGGGCTCTGACTGGCACTATATTACTGGGCTCTGGCTGGCACTATATTACTGGGCTCTGGCTGGCACTATATTACTGGGTTCTGGCTGGCACTATATTACTGGGTTCTGACTGGCACTATTTTACTGGGTTCTGGCTGGCACTATATTACTGGGCTCTGGCTGGCACTATATTACTGGGTTCTGGCTGGCACTATATTACTGGGTTCTGACTGGCACTATATTACTGGGCTCTGACTGGCACAATATTACTGGGCTCTGACTGGCACTATATTACTGGGTTCTGACTGGCACTATATTACTGGGCTCTGGCTGGCACTATATTACTGGGTTCTGACTGGCACAATATTACTGGGTTCTGACTGGCACTTTATTACTGGGTTCTGACTGGCACAATATTACTGGGCTCTGACTGGCACTATATTACTGGGTTCTGACTGGCACTTTATTACTGGGTTCTGGCTGGCACTATATTACTGGGCTCTGGCTGGCACTATATTACTGGGCTCTGACTGGCACAATATTACTGGGTTCTGGCTGGCACTATATTACTGGGTTCTGGCTGGAACTATATTACTGGGTTCTGGCTGGAACTATATTACTGGGTTCTGACTGGCACTATATTACTGGGTTCTGGCTGGCACTATATTACTGGCACTATATTACTGGGTTCTGACTGGCACAATATTACTGGGCTCTGGCTGGCACTATATTACTGGGCTCTGACTGGCTCAATATTACTGGGCTCTGACTGGCACTATATTACTGGGCTCTGGCTGGCACTATATTACTGGGCTCTGGCTGGCACTATATTACTGGGTTCTGGCTGGCACTATATTACTGGGTTCTGACTGGCACTATATTACTGGGTTCTGGCTGGCACTATATTACTGGGCTCTGGCTGGCACTATATTACTGGGTTCTGGCTGGCACTATATTACTGGGTTCTGACTGGCACTATATTACTGGGCTCTGACTGGCACAATATTACTGGGCTCTGACTGGCACAATATTACTGGGTTCTGGCTGGCACTATATTACTGGGTTCTGGCTGGCACTATATTACTGGGTTCTGGCTGGCACTATATTACTGGCACTATATTACTGGGTTCTGACTGGCACAATATTACTGGGCTCTGGCTGGCACTATATTACTGGGCTCTGACTGGCTCAATATTACTGGGCTCTGACTGGCACTATATTACTGGGTTCTGGCTGGCACTATATTACTGGGTTCTGACTGGCACTATATTACTGGGTTCTGGCTGGCACTATATTACTGGGTTCTAGCTGGCACTATATTACTGGGCTCTGGCTGGCACTATATTACTGGGTTCTGGCTGGCACTATATTACTGGGTTCTGACTGGCACTATATTACTGGGCTCTGACTGGCACAATATTACTGGGCTCTGACTGGCACTATATTACTGGGTTCTGACTGGCACTATATTACTGGGCTCTGGCTGGCACTATATTACTGGGTTCTGACTGGCACAATATTACTGGGCTCTGGCTGGCACTATATTACTGGGCTCTGACTGGCTCAATATTACTGGGCTCTGACTGGCACTATATTACTGGGCTCTGGCTGGCACTATATTACTGGGCTCTGGCTGGCACTATATTACTGGGTTCTGGCTGGCACTATATTACTGGCACTATATTACTGGGTTCTGACTGGCACAATATTACTGGGCTCTGGCTGGCACTATATTACTGGGCTCTGACTGGCTCAATATTACTGGGCTCTGACTGGCACTATATTACTGGGCTCTGGCTGGCACTATATTACTGGGCTCTGGCTGGCACTATATTACTGGGTTCTGGCTGGCACTATATTACTGGGTTCTGACTGGCACTATATTACTGGGTTCTGGCTGGCACTATATTACTGGGCTCTGGCTGGCACTATATTACTGGGTTCTGGCTGGCACTATATTACTGGGTTCTGACTGGCACTATATTACTGGGCTCTGACTGGCACAATATTACTGGGCTCTGACTGGCACAATATTACTGGGTTCTGGCTGGCACTATATTACTGGGTTCTGGCTGGCACTATATTACTGGGTTCTGGCTGGCACTATATTACTGGCACTATATTACTGGGTTCTGACTGGCACAATATTACTGGGCTCTGGCTGGCACTATATTACTGGGCTCTGACTGGCTCAATATTACTGGGCTCTGACTGGCACTATATTACTGGGTTCTGGCTGGCACTATATTACTGGGTTCTGACTGGCACTATATTACTGGGTTCTGGCTGGCACTATATTACTGGGTTCTAGCTGGCACTATATTACTGGGCTCTGGCTGGCACTATATTACTGGGTTCTGGCTGGCACTATATTACTGGGTTCTGACTGGCACTATATTACTGGGCTCTGACTGGCACAATATTACTGGGCTCTGACTGGCACTATATTACTGGGTTCTGACTGGCACTATATTACTGGGCTCTGGCTGGCACTATATTACTGGGTTCTGACTGGCACAATATTACTGGGTTCTGACTGGCACTTTATTACTGGGTTCTGACTGGCACAATATTACTGGGCTCTGACTGGCACTATATTACTGGGTTCTGACTGGCACTTTATTACTGGGTTCTGGCTGGCACTATATTACTGGGCTCTGGCTGGCACAATATTACTGGGTTCTGGCTGGCACTATATTACTGGGTTCTGGCTGGAACTATATTACTGGGTTCTGGCTGGAACTATATTACTGGGTTCTGACTGGCACTATATTACTGGGTTCTGGCTGGCACTATATTACTGGCACTATATTACTGGGTTCTGACTGGCACAATATTACTGGGCTCTGGCTGGCACTATATTACTGGGCTCTGACTGGCTCAATATTACTGGGCTCTGACTGGCACTATATTACTGGGCTCTGGCTGGCACTATATTACTGGGCTCTGGCTGGCACTATATTACTGGGCTCTGACTGGCACAATATTACTGGGCTCTGGCTGGCACTATATTACTGGGTTCTGGCTGGCACTATATTACTGGGCTCTGGCTGGCACTATATTACTGGGTTCTGGCTGGCACTATATTACTGGGTTCTGACTGGCACTATATTACTGGGTTCTGACTGGCACTTTATTACTGGGTTCTGGCTGGCACTATATTACTGGGTTCTGACTGGCACTATATTACTGGGCTCTGGCTGGCACTATATTACTGGGCTCTGACTGGCACAATATTACTGGGTTCTGGCTGGCACTATATTACTGGGTTCTTGCTGGAACTATATTACTGGGTTCTGACTGGCACTATATTACTGGGTTCTGGCTGGCACTATATTACTGGCACTATATTACTGGGTTCTGACTGGCACAATATTACTGGGCTCTGGCTGGCACTATATTACAGGGCTCTGACTGGCACAATATTACTGGGCTCTGGCTGGCACTATATTACTGGGTTCTTGCTGGAACTATATTACTGGGTTCTGACTGGCACTATATTACTGGGTTCTGGCTGGCACTATATTACTGGCACTATATTACTGGGTTCTGACTGGCACAATATTACTGGGCTCTGGCTGGCACTATATTACAGGGCTCTGACTGGCACAATATTACTGGGCTCTGGCTGGCACTATATTACTGGGCTCTGGCTGGCACTATATTACTGGGTTCTGACTGGCACTATATTACTGGGTTCTGGCTGGCACTATATTACTGGGCTCTGACTGGCACTATATTACTGGGTTCTGGCTGGCACTATATTACTGGGTTCTGGCTGGCACTATATTACTGGGTTCTGACTGGCACTATATTACTGGGTTCTGACTGACACAATATTACTGGGCTCTGGCTGGCACTATATTACTGGGTTCTGACTGGCACAATATTACTCGGCTCTGACTGGCACTATATTACTGGGTTCTGACTGGCACTTTATTACTGGGTTCTGGCTGGCACTATATTACTGGGTTCTGACTGGCACTATATTACTGGGTTCTGGCTGGCACTATATTACTGGGCTCTGGCTGGCACTATATTACTGGGTTCTGACTGGCACTATATTACTGGGCTCTGACTGGCACAATATTACTGGGCTCTGACTGGCACAATATTACTGGGCTCTGGCTGGCACTATATTACTGGGTTCTGACAGGCACAATATTACTGGGCTCTGGCTGGCACTATATTACTGGGCTCTGAAGGCACAATATTACTGGGCTCTGACTGGCACTATATTACTGGGCTCTGGCTGGCACTATATTACTGGGTTCTGACTGGCACAATATTACTGGGTTCTGGCTGGCACTATATTACTGGGCTCTGACTGGCACTATATTACTGGGTTCTGACTGGCACTATATTACTGGGCTCTGAGTGGCACAATATTACTGGGCTCTGGCTGGCACTATATTACTGGGCTCTGACTGGCACTATATTACTGGGCTCTGGCTGGCACTATATTACTGGGCTCTGGCTGGCACTATATTACTGGGCTCTGACTTTTACAATATTCCTGGTATCTGACTGGCACACTATTACTGGGCTCTGACTGGCACACTATTACTGGGCTCTGACTGGCACAATATTCCTGGGCACTGACTGGCACAAAATTACTTGGCATCTGACTGGCATAAAATTCATGGGCACTGACTGGCACAATATTACTGGGCATTTGACTGGCACACTATTCCTGGGCTCTGAGTGGCACACTATTACTGGGCACTGACTGGCACAATATTCCTGGGCACTGACTGGCACTATATTACTGGGCTCTGACTGTTACAATATTCCTGGTATCTGACTGGCACACTATTACTGGGCTCTGACTGGCACACTATTACTGGGCTCTGACTGGCACACTATTACTGGGCACTGACTGGCACTATATTCCTGGGCATCTGACTGGCATAATATTCCTGGGCATCTGACTGGCACAAAATTACTTGGCATCTGACTGGCATAATATTCATGGGCACTGACTGGCACAATATTACTGGGCATCTGACTGGCACAATATTCCTGGGCTCTGAGTGGCACACTATTACTGGGCACTGACTGGCACACTATTACTGGGCACTGACTGGCACACTATTACTGGGCACTGACTGGCACACTATTACTGGGCACTGACTGACACTATATTACTGGGCTCTGACTAGCACAAACAATAATACTGGCTCTGACTGGCACACTATTCCTGGTATCTGACTGGCACATTACTGGGTTCTGAGTGGCACTATATAACTGAGCTCTGACTGGCACACTATATTACTGGGCTCTGACTGGCACACTATTACTGGGCTCTGACTGGCACTATATTACTGGGTTCTGAGTGGCACTATATTACTGGGCTCTGAGTGGCACACTATTACTGGGCTCTGACTGGCACACTTACTGGGCTCTGAGTGGCACACTATTACTGGTATCTGACTGGCACAATATTACTGGTATCTGACTGGCACACTATTCCTGGTAACTATAATTGTACAATTTTCAAACATTGAAAAAATTGTGGGTGTTTTCTTGCATTTTTATTGTGGGGGGGGGGGGGGGGGGGTGCCACACTCAGGGTCCGCCCCGGGTGCCAAATGCTCTAGGTACGCCCCTGGTTTATCTAATTGTGGTGTGTGTCTGGGCACTCTCTAAAGGTGTGACCTTGGACTGAACATATATTGCATATAACATCCTGCTTACAGTCTGATCTCATATGGCCCAGACAGTTACATTGAGAGGACTTTATATTATCACAGCAAGAGGCCAAGTGCCTAGCTGACCCACATTTCTAACAGCTTCTAGGCTGTCCTGGATAATAGCAAATGCCTCTGTGCTGTAAATGGTAAGTAACGCCCCCTGTCTGCCACAGATTAACTTGCAGTTTCCATCCATTATTCCATAACCCAATCTCATCATGAATCTTTTGTGGGTCACTTATACATGTACAGTGTGTCTTTATCAAGTACATGATGTCATTTAAAGCCACTACTTCTGTCTGACACTGACATTGATGGACACTGTCGCCTGAGTGGAATAGCTTTTAGATTTTTCCAAATACCATCTGATTTTGTCTTATGGAAAATGTCCCAAAACATATCCAGGTTTTGCATCAGGTTAAAACTAACATCAAATTGTCTTGATCCAGGAAAGTGAATAAATGCAAATATTTCACTGGCAGAAAAAGCCATGAATTCCATGAAGAGTTTGCTACCAATAAATATTCTGCCTGGAATATCAGGTTCTGGTCCTGTGTGCAACATGCGCACTGCATTCTTTGATACATCTCCCCTTGATCTTGCTGCATGTGAAGTTCACACTTATTGCAGGTTGTTGTATATTCTCCTGTGATCTGCTCTGTATGTTGGTTCCTATTCCCAGTTTAGTACCTGAATCCGGTCCATGTTTTCGTCCTCCTGGATTACTAGATCCAGATGTCTATCTGGTGATTCCTCCAGATCTTGCTACATGTGAAGTTCCCACTTATTGCAGGTTGTTGTACATTCTCCTGTGATCTGCTCTGTATGTTGCTTCCTATTCCCAGTTTAGTACCTGAATCCGGTCCATGTTTTCGTCCTCCTGGATTATTAGATCCAGATGTCTATCTGGTGATTCCTCCCGATCTTGCTACATGTGAAGTTCCCACTTATTGCAGGTTGTTGTACATTCTCCTGTGATCTGCTCTGTATGTTGCTTCCTATTCCCAGTTTAGTACCTGAATCCGGTCCATGTTTTCGTCCTCCTGGATTACTAGATCCAGATGTCTATCTGGTGATTCCTCCAGATCTTGCTACATGTGAAGTTCCCACTTATTGCAGGTTGTTGTACATTCTCCTGTGATCTGCTCTGTATGTTGGTTCCTATTCCCAGTTTAGTACCTGAATCCGGTCCATGTTTTCGTCCTACTGGATTACTAGATCCAGATGTCTATCTGGTGATTCCTCCAGATATTGCTACATGTGAAGTTCCCACTTATTGCAGGTTGTTGTACATTCTCCTGTGATCTGCTCTGTATGTTGCTTCCTATTCCCAGTTTAGTACCTGAATCCGGTCCATGTTTTCGTCCTCCTGGATTACTAGATCCAGATGTCTATCTGGTGATTCCTCCAGATCTTGCTGCATGTGAAGTTCCCACTTATTGCAGGTTGTTGTACATTCTCCTGTGATCTGCTCTGTATGTTGGTTCCTATTCCCAGTTTAGTACCTGAATCCGGTCCATGTTTTCGTCCTCCTGGATTACTAGATCCAGATGTATATCTGGTGATTCCTCCAGATCTTGCTACATGTGAAGTTCCCACTTATTGCAGGTTGTTGTACATTCTCCTGTGATCTGCTCTGTATGTTGGTTCCTATTCCCAGTTTAGTACCTGAATCCGGTCCATGTTTTCGTCCTCCTGGATTACTAGAGCCAGATGTCTATCTGGTGATTCCTCCCGATCTTGCTACATGTGAAGTTCCCACTTATTGCAGGTTGTTTTACATTCTCCTGTGATCTGCTCTGTATGTTGCTTCCTATTCCCAGTTTAGTACCTGAATCCGGTCCATGTTTTTGTCCTACTGGATTACTAGATCCAGATGTCTATCTGGTGATTCCTCCAGATCTTGCTACATGTGAAGTTCACACTTATTGCAAGTTGTTGTACATTCTCCTGTGATCTGCTCTGTATGTTGGTTCCTATTCCCAGTTTAGTACCTGAATCCGGTCCATGTTTTCGTCCTCCTGGATTACTAGATCCAGATGTCTATCTGGTGATTCCTCCAGATCTTGCTACATGTGAAGTTCCCACTTATTGCAGGTTGTTGTACATTCTCCTGTGATCTGCTCTGTATGTTGGTTCCTATTCCCAGTTTAGTACCTGAATCCGGTCCATGTTTTCGTCCTCCTGGATTACTAGATCCAGATGTCTATCTGGTGATTCCTCCAGATCTTGCTGCATGTGAAGTTCCCACTTATTGCAGGTTGTTTTACATTCTCCTGTGATCTGCTCTGTATGTTGCTTCCTATTCCCAGTTTAGTACCTGAATCCGGTCCATGTTTTCGTCCTCCTGGATTACTAGATCCAGATGTATATCTGGTGATTCCTCCAGATCTTGCTACATGTGAAGTTCCCACTTATTGCAGGTTGTTTTACATTCTCCTGTGATCTGCTCTGTATGTTGCTTCCTATTCCCAGTTTAGTACCTGAATCCGGTCCATGTTTTCGTCCTACTGGATTACTAGATCTAGATGTCTATCTGGTGATTCCTCCAGATCGTGCTTTGCTATGGATTCCTGCTTTGTGTTGTATCTCTTGCAATACTTACACCAGGAGGTATTTGCAAACCACTTTCTTTCTCTTGATCTGTTTTTTCAATAAATGTTTCCACTACTCGCTTTCTGCCCCTGGATTTCAGCTTATGGCCAGTTACTTCATTTAAACATTCAGGTATGCAATGCTAAGGGCTGCAGGGTTAATGCACCCTGGTGAACTCCCCGGTAGAGTTGAGCGGACACCTGGATGTTCGGGTTCGGCAGGTCCGGCCGAAGTTCGAAAAAAATGTCCGGGTCTGTGCTCGAACTTGACCCCGAACCCCATTGAAGTCAATAGGGACACAAACTTTTGGCAACTAAAATGCCTCTAAAAAAGTCCTGGAAAGGGCTAGAGGGCTGCAAAATGAAGTAAAATGTGGGTAAGAGTGTCCCCATTCATACCAATAGGTCGATTGACCTATTCGTATGAATGGGGACTCTATTTCGGTTTATAGAAACGAATTACATTACATTAACATTTATTTGTACAGCGCCACCAATTCTCGAAGCGCTTGGTACAGAGCAAAGAAAGGAACTACATACTAATTTAGACAAACTAGCACAGACTGGTACATGAGGTAGAGAACCCTGCTCGTAAGCTTACCAATAGCCATGTAATGCTATTGGCTTTCTATAAACCGAAATAGAGAGGACCCTAATAAGAATAAGGGGGGGGGCCTAGTGTCCCCCCCGGTCCCCACCCATGGCCGGCGGTTGGGGACCCTAAAAAGAATGAGGGGGGACCTAGTGCCCCCCCCCCCGGTCCCCATCCATGGCCGGTGGGTGGGGACCCTAAAAAGAATGAGGGGGGACCTAGTGCCCCCCCCCGGTCCCCATCCATGGCCGGTGGGTGGGGACCCTAAAAAGAATGAGGGGGGGACCTAGTGTCCCCCCCGGTCCCCACCCATGAGCGGCGGGTGGGGACCACAAATAAAGTGACTAGTGGTGCCCAGCCCCTAGTCACTTACCCCCCCCTCCCAAAAAAATAAAAAAATCCTACCTACCCCCCCTCACCCTAATAATAGTGAGGGGGTGGGCAATAAGCTAACCTGTAAAAAAAAAATTATACTTAGCATTTGAGGTCTTCTTTCTTCATTCTTCTTTATTCTTTCTTCAGCCCCATAAAAGGCCAAATAAAAATCCATAATACGCGCCGCAACTGTTAAAAAAAAAAAAAACCCAGAGCGCAAAAAAAAATAACAAATCCACGGGTGGGAAAAAAAATCCAACTTCGCCCATGGAAGGCCCCATGCAGACTGAGCTCTTCAGGGCGGGGAAGGCTTATAAAGCCTTCCCCCGCCCTGCAATTAAGCTCAGAGCACTCTGATAAGTTGGATTTCAATCCAACCAATCAGAGTGCTCTGTGTCATTTTACACAGCGTGGGAAAGTTTTTTTTGAACTACTAAGGACTGAACAGAAACGTGCATTAATTGTGAATTGGATTGTGTGTGTGTGTGTGTAAATACATCCTACATACTGCCAGGCTGCACTTTACATGAATTGGATTGTGTGTGTGTGTGTGTATATACATCCTACATACTGCCGGGCTGCACTTTACATGAATTGGATTGTGTGTGTATATACATCCTACATACTGCCAGGCTGCACTTTACATGAATTGGATTGTGTGTGTATATATACATCCTACATACTGCCAGGCTGCACTTTACATGAATTGGATTGTGTGTGTGTGTATATACATCCTACATACTGCCGGGCTGCACTTTACATGAATTGGATTGTGTCTGTGTGTGTATATACATCCTACATACTGCCAGGCTGCACTTTACATGAATTGGATTGTGTGTGTGTGTATATACATCCTACATACTGCCGGGCTGCACTTTACATGAATTGGATTGTGTGTGTGTGTATATACATCCTACATACTGCCGGGCTGCACTTTACATGAATTGGATTGTGTCTGTGTGTGTATATACATCCTACATACTGCCGGGCTGCACTTTACATGAATTGGATTGTGTGTGTGTGTATATACATCCTACATACAACCGGGCTGCACTTTACATGAATTGGATTGTGTGTGTGTGTATATACATCCTACATACTGCCGGGCAGCACTTTACATGAATTGGATTGTGTGTGTGTGTGTATATACATCCTACATACAGCCGGGCTGCACTTTACATGAATTGGATTGTGTGTGTGTGTATATACATCCTACATACTGCCGGGCTGCACTTTACATGAATTGGATTGTGTGTGTGTGTGTATATACATCCTACATACTGCCGGGCTGCTCTTTACATGAATTGGATTGTGTGTGTGTGTGTATATACATCCTACATACTGCCGGGCTGCTCTTTACATGAATTGGATTGTGTGTGTGTGTGTATATACATCCTACATACTGCCGGGCTGCACTTTACATGAATTGGATTGTGTGTGTGTGTATATACATCCTACATACTGCCGGGCTGCTCTTTACATGAATTGGATTGTGTGTGTGTGTGTATATACATCCTACATACTGCCGGGCTGCACTTTACATGAATTGGATTGTGTGTGTGTGTGTATATACATCCTACATACTGCCGGGCTGCACTTTACATGAATTGGATTGTGTGTGTGTATATACATCCTACATACTGCCGGGCTGCACTTTACATGAATTGGATTGTGTGTGTGTGTAAATACATCCTACATACTGCCGGGCAGCACTTTACATGAATTGGATTGTGTGTGTGTGTATATACATCCTACATACTGCCGGGCTGCTCTTTACATGAATTGGATTGTGTGTGTGTGTGTATATACATCCTACATACTGCCGGGCTGCACTTTACATGAATTGGATTGTCTGTGTGTATATACATCCTACATACAGTCGGGCTGCACTTTACATGAATTGGATTGTGTGTGTGTGTATATACATCCTACATACTGCCGGGCTGCACTTTACATGAATTGGATTGTGTGTGTGTGTATATACATCCTACATACTGCCGGGCTGCTCTTTACATGAATTGGATTGTGTGTGTGTGTGTATATACATCCTACATACTGCCGGGCTGCTCTTTACATGAATTGGATTGTGTGTGTGTGTGTGTATATACATCCTACATACTGCCGGGCTGCACTTTACATGAATTGGATTGTGTGTGTGTGTATATACATCCTACATACTGCCGGGCTGCACTTTACATGAATTGGATTGTGTGTGTATATATACATCCTACATACTGCCGGGCTGCACTTTACATGAATTGGATTGTGTCTGTGTGTATATACATCCTACATACTGCCGGGCTGCACTTTACATGAATTGGATTGTGTGTGTGTATATACATCCTACATACTGCCGGGCTGCACTTTACATGAATTGGATTGTGTCTGTGCGTATACATCCTACATACTGCCAGGCTGCACTTTACATGAATTGGATTGTGTCTGTGTGTATATACATCCTACATACTGCCGGGCTGCACTTTACATGAATTGGATTGTGTGTGTGTGTGTATATACATCCTACATACTGCCGGGCTGCACTTTACATGAATTGGATTGTGTGTGTGTATATACATCCTACATACTGCCGGCTGCACTTTACATGAGTTGGATTGTGTGTGTGTGTGTGTATACATCCTACATACTGCCGGGCTGCACTTTACATGAATTAGATTGTGTGTGTGTGTGTATATACATCCTACATACTGCCGGGCTGCACTTTACATGAATTGGATTGTGTGTGTGTGTATATACATCCTACATACTGCCGGGCTGCACTTTACATGAATTGGATTGTGTGTGTGTATATACATCCTACATACTGCCGGGCTGCACTTTACATGAATTGGATTGTGTGTGTGTATATACATCCTACATACTGCCGGGCTGCACTTTACATGAATTGGATTGTGTGTGTGTGTGTATATACATCCTACATTCTGCCGGGCTGCACTTTGCATGAATTGGATAGTGTCTGTGTGTATATACATCCTACATACTGCCGGGCTGCACTTTACATGAATTGGATTGTGTGTGTGTATATACATCCTACATACTGCCGGGCTGCACTTTACATGAATTGGATTGTGTGTGTGTGTGTATATACATCCTACATACTGCCAGGCTGCACTTTACATGAATTGGATTGTGTCTGTGTGTATATACATCCTACATACTGCCGGGCTGCACTTTACATGAATTGGATTGTGTGTGTGTATATACATCCTACATACTGCCGGGCTGCACTTTACATGAATTGGATTGTGTGTGTGTATATACATCCTACATACTGCCAGGCTGCACTTTACATGAATTGGATTGTGTCTGTGTGTATATACATCCTACATACTGCCGGGCTGCACTTTACATGAATTGGATTGTGTGTGTGTTTATACATCCTACATACTGCCGGGATGCACTTTACATGAATTGGATTGTGTGTGTGTATATACATCCTACATACTGCCGGGCTGCACTTTACATGAATTGGATTGTGTGTGTGTATATACATCCTACATACTGCCGTGCTGCACTTTACATGAATTGGATTGTGTGTGTGTGTATATACATCCTACATACTGCCGGGCTGCACTTTACATGAATTGGATTGTGTGTGTGTGTGTATATACATCCTACATACTGCCGGGCTGCACTTTACATGAATTGGATTGTGTGTGTGTGTATATACATCCTACATACTGCCAGGCTGCACTTTACATGAATTGGATTGTGTGTGTGTGTATATACATCCTACATACTGCCGGGCTGCTCTTTACATGAATTGGATTGTGTGTGTGTGTGTATATACATCCTACATACTGCCGGGCTGCACTTTACATGAATTGGATTGTGTGTGTGTGTATATACATCCTACATACTGCCAGGCTGCACTTTACATGAATTGGATTGTGTGTGTGTGTATATACATCCTACATACTGCCGGGCTGCACTTTACATGAATTGGATTGTGTCTGTGTGTATATACATCCTACATCCTGCCGGGCTGCACTTTACATGAATTGGATTGTGTGTGTGTATATACATCCTACATACTGCCGGGCTGCACTTTACATGAATTGGATTGTGTGTGTGTATATACATCCTACATACTGCAGGGCTGCACTTTACATGAATTGGATTGTGTGTGTGTGTGTATACATCCTACATACTGCCAGGCTGCACTTTACATGAATTGGATTGTGTCTGTGTGTATATACATCCTACATACTGCCGGGCTGCACTTTACATGAATTGGATTGTGTGTGTGTATATACATCCTACATACTGCCGGGCTGCACTTTACATGAATTGGATTGTGTGTGTGTATATACATCCTACATACTGCCGGGCTGCACTTTACATGAATTGGATTGTGTGTGTGTGTGTGTGTATACATCCTACATACTGCCGGGCTGCACTTTACATGAATTGGATTGTGTGTATATACATCCTACATACTGCCGGGCTGCACTTTACATGAATTGGATTGTGTGTGTGTGTATATACATCCTACAAACATCCGGGCTGCACTTTACATGAATTGGATTGTGTGTGTGTATATACATCCTACATACTGCCGGGCTGCACTTTACATGAATTGGATTGTGTGTGTGTATATACATCCTACATACTGCCGGGCTGCACTTTACATGAATTGGATTGTGTGTGTGTGTGTATATACATCCTACATTCTGCCGGGCTGCACTTTGCATGAATTGGATAGTGTCTGTGTGTATATACATCCTACATACTGCCGGGCTGCACTCTACATGAATTGGATTGTGTGTGTGTGTGTGTGTGTGTATACATCCTACATACTGCCAGGCTGCACTTTACATGAATTGGATTGTGTCTGTGTTTATATACATCCTACATACTGCCGGGCTGCACTTTACATGAATTGGATTGTGTGTGTGTATATACATCCTACATACTGCCGGGCTGCACTTTACATGAATTGGATTGTGTGTGTGTATATACATCCTACATACTGCCGGGATGCACTTTACATGAATTGGATTGTGTGTGTGTGTGTATACATCCTACATACTGCCAGGCTGCACTTTACATGAATTGGATTGTGTCTGTGTGTATATACATCCTACATACTGCCGGTCTGCACTTTACATGAATTGGATTGTGTGTGTGTATATACATCCTACATACTGCCGGGCTGCACTTTACATGAATTGGATTGTGTGCCTGTGTATATACATCCTACATACTGCCAGGCTGCACTTTACATGAATTGGATTGTGTGTGTGTGTGTATATACATCCTACATACTGCCGGGCTGCACTTTACATGAATTGGATTGTGTGTGTGTATATACATCCTACATACTGCCGGGCTGCACTTTACATGAATTGGATTGTGTGTGTGTATATACATCCTACATACTGCCGGGCTGCACTTTACATGAATTGGATTGTGTGTGTGTGTATATACATCCTACATACTGCCGGGCTGCACTTTACATGAATTGGATTGTGTGTGTGTGTATATACATCCTACATACTGCCGGGCTGCTCTTTACATGAATTGGATTGTGTGTGTGTGTATATACATCCTACATACTGCCGGGCTGCACTTTACATGAAATGGATTGTGTGTGTGTGTGTGTATATACATCCTACATACTGCCGGGCTGCACTTTACATGAATTGGATTGTGTGTGTGTGTATATACATCCTACATACTGCCGGGCTGCTCTTTACATGAATTGGATTGTGTGTGTGTGTGTATATACATCCTACATACTGCCGGGCTGCTCTTTACATGAATTGGATTGTGTGTGTGTGTGTATATACATCCTACATACTGCCGGGCTGCACTTTACATGAATTGGATTGTGTGTGTGTGTATATACATCCTACATACTGCCAGGCTGCACTTTACATGAATTGGATTGTGTGTGTGTGTGTATATACATCCTACATACTGCCGGGCTGCACTTTACATGAATTGGATTATGTGTGTGTGTGTATATGCATCCTACATACTGCCGGGCTGCACTTTACATGAATTGGATTGTGTGTGTATATATACATCCTACATACTGCCAGGCTGCACTTTACATGAATTGGATTGTGTCTGTGTGTATATACATCCTACATCCTGCCGGGCTGCACTTTACATGAATTGGATTGTGTGTGTGTATATACATCCTACATACTGCCGGGCTGCACTTTACATGAATTGGATTGTGTGTGTGTATATACATCCTACATACTGCGGGGCTGCACTTTACATGAATTGGATTGTGTGTGTGTATATACATCCTACATACTGCCGGGCTGCACTTTACATGAATTGGATTGTGTGTGTGTATATACATCCTACATACTGCCGGGCTGCACTTTACATGAATTGGATTGTGTGTGTGTGTATATACATCCTACATACTGCCGGGCTGCACTTTACATGAATTGGATTGTGTCTGTGTGTATATACATCCTACATCCTGCCGGGCTGCACTTTACATGAATTGGATTGTGTGTGTGTATATACATCCTACATACTGCCGGGCTGCACTTTACATGAATTGGATTGTGTGTGTGTATATACATCCTACATACTGCAGGGCTGCACTTTACATGAATTGGATTGTGTGTGTGTGTGTATACATCCTACATACTGCCAGGCTGCACTTTACATGAATTGGATTGTGTCTGTGTGTATATACATCCTACATACTGCCGGGCTGCACTTTACATGAATTGGATTGTGTGTGTGTATATACATCCTACATACTGCCGGGCTGCACTTTACATGAATTGGATTGTGTGTGTGTATATACATCCTACATACTGCCGGGCTGCACTTTACATGAATTGGATTGTGTGTGTGTGTGTATACATCCTACATACTGCCGGGCTGCACTTTACATGAATTGGATTGTGTGTATATACATCCTACATACTGCCGGGCTGCACTTTACATGAATTGGATTGTGTGTGTGTGTATATACATCCTACAAACATCCGGGCTGCACTTTACATGAATTGGATTGTGTGTGTGTATATACATCCTACATACTGCCGGGCTGCACTTTACATGAATTGGATTGTGTGTGTGTATATACATCCTACATACTGCCGGGCTGCACTTTACATGAATTGGATTGTGTGTGTGTGTGTATATACATCCTACATTCTGCCGGGCTGCACTTTGCATGAATTGGATAGTGTCTGTGTGTATATACATCCTACATACTGCCGGGCTGCACTTTACATGAATTGGATTGTGTGTGTGTATATACATCCTACATACTGCCGGGCTGCACTTTACATGAATTGGATTGTGTGTGTGTGTGTGTGTGTATATACATCCTACATACTGCCAGGCTGCACTTTACATGAATTGGATTGTGTCTGTGTTTATATACATCCTACATACTGCCGGGCTGCACTTTACATGAATTGGATTGTGTGTGTGTATATACATCCTACATACTGCCGGGCTGCACTTTACATGAATTGGATTGTGTGTGTGTATATACATCCTACATACTGCCGGGATGCACTTTACATGAATTGGATTGTGTGTGTGTGTGTATACATCCTACATACTGCCAGGCTGCACTTTACATGAATTGGATTGTGTCTGTGTGTATATACATCCTACATACTGCCGGTCTGCACTTTACATGAATTGGATTGTGTGTGTGTATATACATCCTACATACTGCCGGGCTGCACTTTACATGAATTGGATTGTGTGTGTGTATATACATCCTACATACTGCCGGGCTGCACTTTACATGAATTGGATTGTGTGTGTGTATATACATCCTACATACTGCCGGGCTGCACTTTACATGAATTGGATTGTGTGTGTGTGTATATACATCCTACATACTGCCGGGCTGCACTTTACATGAATTGGATTGTGTGTGTGTGTATATACATCCTACATACTGCCGGGCTGCTCTTTACATGAATTGGATTGTGTGTGTGTGTATATACATCCTACATACTGCCGGGCTGCACTTTACATGAAATGGATTGTGTGTGTGTGTGTGTATATACATCCTACATACTGCCGGGCTGCACTTTACATGAATTGGATTGTGTGTGTGTGTATATACATCCTACATACTGCCGGGCTGCTCTTTACATGAATTGGATTGTGTGTGTGTGTGTATATACATCCTACATACTGCCGGGCTGCTCTTTACATGAATTGGATTGTGTGTGTGTGTGTATATACATCCTACATACTGCCAGGCTGCACTTTACATGAATTGGATTGTGTGTGTGTGTGTATATACATCCTACATACTGCCGGGCTGCACTTTACATGAATTGGATTATGTGTGTGTGTGTATATACATCCTACATACTGCCGGGCTGCACTTTACATGAATTGGATTGTGTGTGTATATATACATCCTACATACTGCCAGGCTGCACTTTACATGAATTGGATTGTGTCTGTGTGTATATACATCCTACATCCTGCCGGGCTGCACTTTACATGAATTGGATTGTGTGTGTGTATATACATCCTACATACTGCCGGGCTGCACTTTACATGAATTGGATTGTGTGTGTGTATATACATCCTACATACTGCGGGGCTGCACTTTACATGAATTGGATTGTGTGTGTGTATATACATCCTACATACTGCCGGGCTGCACTTTACATGAATTGGATTGTGTGTGTGTATATACATCCTACATACTGCCGGGCTGCACTTTACATGAATTGGATTGTGTGTGTGTGTATATACATCCTACATACTGCCGGGCTGCACTTTACATGAATTGGATTGTGTGTGTGTGTATATACATCCTACATACTGCCGGGCTGCACTTTACATGAATTGGATTGTGTGTGTGTGTGTATATACATCCTACATACTGCCGGGCTGCACTTTACATGAATTGGATTGTGTGTGTGTGTGTATACATCCTACATACTGCCAGGCTGCACTTTACATGAATTGGATTGTGTCTGTGTGTATATACATCCTACATACTGCCGGGCAGCACTTTACATGAATTGGATTGTGTGTGTGTGTATATACATCCTACATACTGCCGGGCTGCTCTTTACATGAATTGGATTGTGTGTGCGTGTGTGTATATACATCCTACATACTGCCGGGCTGCTCTTTACATGAATTGGATTGTGTGTTTGTGTGTATATACATCCTACATACTGCCGGGCTGCACTTTACATGAATTGGATTGTGTGTGTGTGTATATACATCCTACATACTGCCAGGCTGCACTTTACATGAATTGGATTGTGTGTGTGTGTATATACATCCTACATACTGCCGGGCTGCACTTTACATGAATTGGATTGTGTGTGTGTGTGTGTGTGTGTATATACATCCTACATACTGCCAGGCTGCACTTTACATGAATTGGATTGTGTCTGTGTGTATATACATCCTACATACTGCCGGGCTGCACTTTACATGAATTGGATTGTGTGTGTGTATATACATCCTACATACTGCCAGACTGCACTTTACATGAATTGGATTATGTGTGTGTGTGTATATACATCCTACATACTGCCAGGCTGCACTTTACATGAATTGGATTGTGTGTGTGTATATATACATCCTACATTCTGCCGGGCTGCACTTTACATGAATTGGATTGTGTGTGTGTGTGTATATACATCCTACATACTGCCGGGCTGCACTTTACATGAATTGGATTGTGTGTGTGTGTGTGTATATATACATCCTACATACTGCCGGGCTGCACATTACATGAATTGGATTGTGTGTGTCTGTGTGTATATAAATCCTACATACTGCCGGGTTGCACTTTACATGAATTGGATTGTGTGTGTCTGTGTATATACATCCTACATACTGCCGGGCTGCACTTTACATGAATTGGATTGTGTGTGTGTGTATATACATCCTACATACTGCCAGGCTGCACTTTACATGAATTGGATTGTGTCTGTGTGGATATACATCCTACATACTGCTGGGCTGCACTTTACATGAATTGGATTGTGTGTGTGTATATACATCCTACATACTGCCGGGCTGCACTTTACATGAATTGGATTGTGTGTGTGTGTGTATATACATCCTACATACTGCCAGGCTGCACTTTACATGAATTGGATTGTGTGTGTGTGTATATACATCCTACATACTGCCAGGCTGCACTTTACATGAATTGGATTGTGTCTGTGTGTATATACATCCTACATACTGCCGGGCTGCACTTTACATGCTCTTTGCTGCTGTATGTGGAACAAATCTGTGTCCCTGGAAACATGGCTAATGTTGGCAACTATGCTAGACTGCCCCAGATCACAATTAACCCTTGATCTATAAACCCCAGCTCTTCAGGTAGAGGTCACAGGTTAGTGTTACAGATGGATTAGAGTTAGCGCTCGGGTTACAATGATGATTAGATTTGAAGTCAAAAGGTCAATGTAGAAGAAATTTTAATGAATGAAAAAATATATATTTTTGGCTATTGCCGTATAATTTGCAATAAAACAACAGAAAAAATAAACATGACATATTTCTAAACTTAGGGCAACATTTACAAACTAGTTAAATGGGGCTTTTTACATAGGCGTGCGCAGCCTATTGCATTAGGGTGTGCACCCTAAAGCACAAACACACACGCCGCACACGTGTGTGTGTATAGATATATAGATAGATATATATCTATCTATATATCTATACACACACACACACATACACAAATGCACTCTGCATACTTACATACAGACCCGCATTCATATAATTATCAATATAAACAAACATTTAAAAACTGTATTAAAACTTTTTTTTTATTAATTAAGCATTTAGCAATGTAAACAAACATTTCACATTTTTTAACTTAAAAAAACACTTACTTAAAGTTTACCAGCCAGCCGGCCGCCCCAGAACCCCTCCTGGGAAAAAACGATGTGCCTGTGCTCCACTCTGCACCCTCTCCTCTGGCACTGCGGGTGGGCCTTACCCTTGCGTTGCCGTGACTCCGCCTCTGCGTGACGTCACGGAACGCGTGTACGCGAACGCGTACATTACAGGGGAGGTCTGAGGGAGGAGAAAGTCCGTCCTTCACTATGCGGCGCTTCCGCTCGCATAGTGAAGGATCGGATTAGGAGACAAACTCGGGCGGCAGACGGCAGTGCAGCACGGAGGCAGGGCCGTCTTTAATAGTGATTGGACCCTGGGCAAGCATTTGCTTGGGCCCCCTGGACCCTGCCCCCTCCCCTGCATGCAATCCCACCATCCATCGCAATGTTACCCCCCTCCCCCCCACACACACACACACATATGCCATAATTGTTGTGCCATTCAGATGCCAGTAATATTGTAACTTTCGGATGCCAGTAATATTGTGCCAGTCAGAGCCCAGTAATATTGTGCCAGTCAGAGCCTAGTAATATTGTGCCAGTCAGATGCCTGTAATATTGTGCCAGTCAGATGCCTGCAATATTGTGCCAGTCAGATGCCTGCAATATTGTGCCAGTCAGAGCCCAGTAATAATGTGCCAGTAAGATACCAGTAATATTGTGCCAGTCAGATACCAATAATATTGTGCCAGTCAGATACCAATAATATTGTGCCAGTCAGATACCAGGAATATTGTGCCTGTCAGAGCCCAGGAATATGGTGCCTGTCAGATGCCTGTAATATTATGCCAATCACATGCCAAGTAATATAGTGCCAGTCAGATACCCAGTAATATAGTGCCAATCAGATGCCCAGTAATATTGTGCCAGTCAGATGCCAAGTAATATAGTGCCAGTCAGATACCCAGTAATATAGTGTCAATCAGATACCCAGTAATATAGTGCCAATCAGATGCCCAGTAATATAGTGCCAATCAGATGC
The DNA here is from genome assembly GCA_036172795.1 of Pelodytes ibericus. Taxonomy (NCBI): domain Eukaryota; kingdom Metazoa; phylum Chordata; class Amphibia; order Anura; family Pelodytidae; genus Pelodytes; species Pelodytes ibericus. The sequence goes on from CM069859.1 coordinate 2,137,660, forward strand.
CCAGTAATATTGTGCCAGTCAGATGCCAAGTAATATAGTGCCAGTCAGATACCCAGTAATATAGTGCCAATCAGATACCCAGTAATATAGTGCCAATCAGATGCCCAGTAATATAGTGCCAATCATAGCCCAGTAATATAGTGCCAATCAGATGCCCAGTAATATAGTGCCAATCAGATGCCCAGTAATATAGTGTCAATCAGATACCCAGTAATATAGTGCCAATCAGATATCCAGTAATATAGTGCCAATCAGATGCCCAGTAATATTGTGCCAATCAGATACCCAGTAGTATAGTGCCAGTCAGATGCCCAGTAATATAGTGCCAGTCAGATACCCAGTAATATAGTGCCAATCAGATACCCAGTAATATTGTGCCAATCAGATGCCCAGTAATATTGTGCCAATCAGATACCCAGTAATATAGTGCCAGTCAGATACCAAGTAATATAGTGCCAGTCAGATATCCAGTAATATAGTGCCAGTCAGATACCAGGAATATTGTGCCAATCAGATACCCAGTAATATAGTGCCAGATACCCAGTAATATAGTGCCAATCAGATACCAAGTAATATAGTGCCAATCAGATGCCCAGTAATATAGTGCCAATCAGATACCCAGTAATATAGTGCCAGTCAGATACCCAGTAATATAGTGCCAATCAGATGCCCAGTAATATAGTGCCAATCAGATACCCAGTAATATAGTGCCAATCAGATGCCAAGTAATATAGTGCCAATCAGATACCCAGTAATATAGTGCCAATCAGATGCCCAGTAATATAGTGCCAATCATAGCCCAGTAATATAGTGCCAATCAGATACCCAGTAATATAGTGCCAATCAGATACCCAGTAATATAGTGCCAGTCAGATACCCAGTAATATAGTGCCAATCATAGCCCAGTAATATAGTGCCAATCAGATGCTCAGTAATATAGTGCCAATCAGATACCCAGTAATATAGTGCCAATCAGATACCCAGTAATATAGTGCCAATCAGATGCCCAGTAATATAGTGTCAATCAGATACCCAGTAATATAGTGCCAATCAGATACCCAGTAATATAGTGCCAATCAGATGCCCAGTAATATTGTGCCAATCAGATACCCAGTAGTATAGTGCCAGTCAGATGCCCAGTAATATAGTGCCAGTCAGATACCCAGTAATATAGTGCCAATCATAGCCCAGTAATATAGTGCCAATCAGATACCCAGTAATATAGTGCCAATCAGATGCCCAGTAATATAGTGCCAATCAGATGCCCAGTAATATAGTGTCAATCAGATACCCAGTAATATAGTGCCAATCAGATACCCAGTAATATAGTGCCAATCAGATGCCCAGTAATATTGTGCCAATCAGATACCCAGTAGTATAGTGCCAGTCAGATGCCTAGTAATATAGTGCCAGTCAGATACCCAGTAATATAGTGCCAATCAGATACCCAGTAATATTGTGCCAATCAGATGCCCAGTAATATTGTGCCAATCAGATACCCAGTAATATAGTGCCAGTCAGATACCAAGTAATATAGTGCCAATCAGATACCCAGTAATATAGTGCCAGATACCCAGTAATATAGTGCCAATCAGATACCAAGTAATATAGTGCCAATCAGATGCCCAGTAATATAGTGTCAATCAGATACCCAGTAATATAGTGCCAGTCAGATGCCCAGTAATATAGTGCCAGTCAGATACCCAGTAATATAGTGCCAGTCAGAGCCCAGTAATATAGTGCCAATCAGATACCCAGTATATATAGTGCCAATCAGATGCCCAGTAATATAGTGCCATTCAGATGCCCTGTAATACTGTGCCAGTCAGATACCAATAATATTGTGCCAGTCAGATACCAATAATATTGTGCCAGTCAGATACCAGGAATATTGTGCCTGTCAGAGCCCAGGAATATGGTGCCTGTCAGATGCCTGTAATATTATGCCAATCACATGCCAAGTAATATAGTGCCAGTCAGATACCCAGTAATATAGTGCCAATCAGATGCCCAGTAATATTGTGCCAGTCAGATGCCAAGTAATATAGTGCCAGTCAGATACCCAGTAATATAGTGTCAATCAGATACCCAGTAATATAGTGCCAATCAGATGCCCAGTAATATAGTGCCAATCAGATACCCAGTAATATAGTGCCAATCAGATGCCCAGTAATATTGTGCCAGTCAGATGCCAAGTAATATAGTGCCAGTCAGATACCCAGTAATATAGTGCCAATCAGATACCCAGTAATATAGTGCCAATCAGATACCCAGTAATATAGTGCCAGTCAGATACCCAGTAATATAGTGCCAATCAGATGCCCAGTAATATAGTGCCAATCAGATACCCAGTAATATAGTGCCAATCAGATACCCAGTAATATAGTGCCAATCAGATGCCCAGTAATATTGTGCCAATCAGATACCCAGTAGTATAGTGCCAGTCAGATGCCCAGTAATATAGTGCCAGTCAGATACCCAGTAATATAGTGCCAATCATAGCCCAGTTATATAGTGTCAATCAGATACCCAGTAATATAGTGCCAATCAGATACCCAGTAATATAGTGCCAATCAGATGCCCAGTAATATTGTGCCAATCAGATACCCAGTAGTATAGTGCCAGTCAGATGCCCAGTAATATAGTGCCAGTCAGATACCCAGTAATATAGTGCCAATCAGATACCCAGTAATATTGTGCCAATCAGATGCCCAGTAATATTGTGCCAATCAGATACCCAGTAATATAGTGCCAGTCAGATACCAAGTAATATAGTGCCAGTCAGATACCCAGTAATATAGTGCCAGTCAGATACCAGGAATATTGTGCCAATCAGATACCCAGTAATATAGTGCCAGATACCCAGTAATATAGTGCCAATCAGATACCAAGTAATATAGTGCCAATCAGATGCCCAGTAATATAGTGCCAATCAGATACCCAGTAATATAGTGCCAGTCAGATACCCAGTAATATAGTGCCAATCAGATGCCCAGTAATATAGTGCCAATCAGATACCCAGTAATATAGTGCCAATCAGATGCCAAGTAATATAGTGCCAATCAGATACCCAGTAATATAGTGCCAATCAGATGCCCAGTAATATAGTGCCAATCAGATACCCAGTAATATAGTGCCAATCAGATACCCAGTAATATAGTGCCAATCAGATGCCCAGTAATATAGTGCCAATCAGATACCCAGTAATATAGTGCCAATCAGATACCCAGTAATATAGAGCCAGTCAGATACCCAGTAATATAGTGCCAATCATAGCCCAGTAATATAGTGCCAATCAGATGCCCAGTAATATAGTGCCAATCAGATACCCAGTAATATAGTGCCAATCAGATACCCAGTAATATAGTGCCAATCAGATGCCCAGTAATATAGTGTCAATCAGATACCCAGTAATATAGTGCCAATCAGATACCCAGTAATATAGTGCCAATCAGATGCCCAGTAATATTGTGCCAATCAGATACCCAGTAGTATACTGCCAGTCAGATGCCCAGTAATATAGTGCCAGTCAGATACCCAGTAATATAGTGCCAATCATAGCCCAGTAATATAGTGCCAATCAGATACCCAGTAATATAGTGCCAATCAGATGCCCAGTAATATAGTGCCAATCAGATGCCCAGTAATATAGTGTCAATCAGATACCCAGTAATATAGTGCCAATCAGATACCCAGTAATATAGTGCCAATCAGATGCCCAGTAATATTGTGCCAATCAGATACCCAGTAGTATAGTGCCAGTCAGATGCCCAGTAATATAGTGGCAGTCAGATACCCAGTAATATAGTGCCAATCAGATACCCAGTAATATTGTGCCAATCAGATGCCCAGTAATATTGTGCCAATCAGATACCCAGTAATATAGTGCCAGTCAGATACCAAGTAATATAGTGCCAATCAGATGCCCAGTAATATAGTGCCAGTCAGATACCCAGTAATATAGTGCCAGTCAGATACCAGGAATATTGTGCCAATCAGATACCCAGTAATATAGTGCCAGATACCCAGTAAAATAGTGCCAATTAGATACCAAGTAATATAGTGCCAATCAGATGCCCAGTAATATAGTGCCAATCAGATACCCAGTAATATAGTGCCAGTCAGATACACAGTAATATAGTGCCAATCAGATGCCCAGTAATATAGTGCCAATCAGATACCCAGTAATATAGTGCCAATCAGATGCCAAGTAATATAGTGCCAATCAGATACCCAGTAATATAGTGCCAATCAGATGCCCAGTAATATAGTGCCAATCAGATACCCAGTAATATAGTGCCAATCAGATACCCAGTAATATAGTGCCAATCAGATGCCCAGTAATATAGTGCCAGTCAGATGCCCAGTAATATAGTGCCAGTCAGATACCCAGTAATATAGTGCCAATCAGATTCCCAGTAATATAGTGCCAGTCAGATGCCCAGTAATATAGTGCCAGTCAGATACCCAGTAATATAGTGCCAGTCAGATACCCAGTAATATAGTGCCATTCAGATGCCAAGTAATATAGTGTCAATCAGATACCCAGTAATATAGTGTCAATCAGATACCCAGTAATATAGTGCCAATCAGATACCCAGTAATATAGTGCCAATCAGATGCCCAGTAATATAGTGCCAATCAGATACCCAGTAGTATAGTGCCAGTCAGATGCCCAGTAATATAGTGCCAGTCAGATACCCAGTAATATAGTGCCAATCAGATACCCAGTAATATAGTGCCAATCAGATGCCCAGTAATATAGTGCCAATCAGATACCCAGTAATATAGTGCCAATCAGATGCCCAGTAATATAGTGCCAATCAGATACCCAGTAATATAGTGCCAATCAGATGCCCAGTAATATAGTGTCAATCAGATACCCAGTAATATAGTGCCAATCAGATACCCAGTAATATTGTGCCAATCAGATACCCAGTAATATAGTGCCAGTCAGATGCCCAGTAATATAGTGCCAATCAGATACCCAGTAATATTGTGCCAATCAGATGCCCAGTAATATAGTGCCAATCAGATACCCAGTAATATATTGCCAGTCAGATACCCAGTAATATAGTGCCAATCAGATGCCCAGTAATATAGTGCCAATCGGATACCCAGTAATATAGTGCCAATCAGATGCCAAGTAATATAGTGCCAATCAGATACCCAGTAATATAGTGCCAATCAGATGCCCAGTAATATAGTGCCAATCAGATACCCAGTAATATTGTGCCAATCAGATACCCAGTAATATAGTGCCAATCAGATGCCCAGTAATATAGTGCCAGTCAGATGCCCAGTAATATAGTGCCAGTCAGATACCCAGTAATATAGTGCCAATCAGATACCCAGTAATATAATGCCAGTCAGATGCCCAGTAATATAGTGCCAATCAGATACCCAGTAATATAGTGCCAATCAGATGCCCAGTAATATTGTGCCAATCAGATACCCAGTAATATAGTGCCAGTCAGAGCCCAGTAATATTGTGCCAATCAGATGCCCAGTAATATAGTGCCATTCAGATGCCCTGTAATATTGTGCCAGCCAGCCCCCCCCCCCCCCCCCCCGTACTTACATGAAGCGGCTCCGTGTCCCCCGCCGGATCCGGCGTCAGTTTTTTTTTTTTTTTTTTTCCGGCCGTCGCATCCATCGGATGCGGCTTGCCGGAAAAAAGCGTTCACAAGCGCAATGCGCTGTGAACGCGGCAAGCAGGGCTGGGGGCCCACGTGACAGCTGCCTTGGGGCCCCCCAGGAGTAAATGGGCCCAGGGCAGCTGCCCTGTTTGCCCCGCGTTAAAGACGGCCCTGCACGGAGGTGAGAGAGCCTCAATTTTGAGGCTTGATTAGGGTGTGCCCAGGCACACCCGGCACACCCCGTGCGCACGCCTATGGCTTTTTACCATTTGTAACTGTGTAAAAGATTTTTCAGATCACAGTTGCATTTTTTCATAATATTTTTTGATTTTTTTACAATACATTGTCATATGATGAAAATCATGGTATCTAAATGGTGATAAAAACAACATATAATACTTGTGAGTACAATAAATGAGAAAGCAGAAAATTACAGCTACACAAAAACACTGCATAAGTGTAAAAACAGCCATTGTCCATAAGGACCAAGAATGTCCCAAACGGCTGGTCCTTAAGAGGTTAATAGATTGTTTCTTACTCTAGGTAAAGGGGTTTTGTGACCCTTACTTGCAGAGTTTGTTACGGTTGGGTGGAGAACGTATGAGGTGCAGGTCATGATAACATAATGCTGGTCTCATGTTACATGCTTGCCAGGGGTGTCATGGAAAGATGGAGTGATAAGGATCAGTTGTGTGGGAGATATAAAGAGAGCGGGGAATGACTGGGACAGTGATGGTGTCAGAGAGATAGCAGGGGGCATTGCACAGAGCAGCTATGTTTGAGAGCTGGGTGCTTGTTCCATTAGGCTCTAATCTGGCTGGAAGCATCACTGGGAATGGTGCAAGGGGTTTGTGGAGGGGTATCTCTCAGCTTTCCACAGCCCCCCTCCTCCAGCAGGAGCCTCAAACTGAGGTCTCTCCACGCAGCCAGACCCTGCCATACAAAGCCATTCCCAGCACCGGCCACAGCGCCTGGCTCAATCTATTCAAATTTTGGAGAGGAAATCAGTTTCAGCAGATGCACCATGTAATGGAAAGCAACTTTCAGAGGCTGGGACCCATCTACAGGTATGTACTACCCCTGTGTATGAGGGATATGGGGAGGTACCCCTGTGTATGAGGGATATGGGGAGGTACCCCTGTGTATGAGGGATATGGGGAGGTACCCCTGTGTATGAGGGATATGGGGAGGTACCCCTGTGTATGAGGGATATGGGGAGGTACCCCTGTGTATGAGGGATATGGGGAGGTACCCCTGTGTATGAGGGATATGGGGAGGTACCCCTGTGTATGTCTGAGGGATATGGGGAGGTACCCCTGTGTATGAGGGATATGGGGAGGTACCCCTGTGTATGTCTGAGGGATATGGGGAGGTACCCCTGTGTATGTCTGAGGGATATGGGGAGGTACCCCTGTGTATGTCTGAGGGATATGGGGAGGTACCCCTGTGTATGTCTGAGGGATATGGGGAGGTACCCCTGTGTATGTCTGAGGGATATGGGGAGGTACCCCTGTGTATGTCTGAGGGATATGGGGAGTTACCCCTGTTTATGTCTGAGGGATATGGGGAGGTACCCCTGTGTATGAGGGATATGGGGAGGTACCCCTGTGTATGTCTGAGGGATATGGGGAGGTACCCCAGTGTATGTCTAAGGGATATGGGGAGGTACCTCTGTGTATGTCTGAGGGATATGGGGAGGTACCACTGTGTATGTCTGAGGGATATGGGGAGGTACCCCTGTGTATGAGGAATATGGGGAGGTACCCCTGTGTATGAGGGATATGGGGAGGTACCCCTGTGTATGTCTGAGGGATATGGGGAGGTACCCCTGTGTATGTCTGAGGGATATGGGGAGGTACCCCTGTGTATGTCTGAGGGATATGGGGAGGTACCCCTGTGTATGTCTGAGGGATATGGGGAGGTACCCCTGTGTATGAGGGATATGGGGAGGTACCCCTGTGTATGAGGGATATGGGGAGGTACCCCTGTGTATGAGGGATATGGGGAGGTACCCCTGTGTATGAGGGATATGGGGAGGTACCCCTGTGTATGTCTGAGGGATATGGGGAGGTACCCCTGTGTATGTCTGAGGGATATGGGGAGGTACCCCTGTGTATGTCTGAGGGATATGGGGAGGTACCCCTGTGTATGTCTGAGGGATATGGGGAGGTACCCCTGTGTATGTCTGAGGGATATGGGGAGGTACGCCTGTGTGTGTCTGAGGGATATGGGGAGGTACCCCTGTGTATGAGGGATATGGGGAGGTACCCCTGTGTATGAGGGATATGGGGAGGTACCCCTGTGTATGTCTGAGGGATATGGGGAGGTACCCCTGTGTATGTCTGAGGGATATGGGGAGGTACCCCTGTGTATGTCTGAGGGATATGGGGAGGTACCCCTGTGTATGTCTGAGGGATATGGGGAGGTACCCCTGTGTATGAGGGATATGGGGAGGTACCCCTGTGTCTGAGGGATATGGGGAGGTACCCCTGTGTATGTCTGAGGGATATGGGGAGGTACCCCTGTGTATGTCTGAGGGATATGGGGAGGTACCCCTGTGTATGTCTGAGGGATATGGGGAGGAACCCCTGTGTATGAGGGATATGGGGAGGTACCCCTGTGTATGAGGGATAAGAACCCTGGGAAATTATGCAAATTAATTGTACAGGACATGTATGGGCGAGGGGGAGGCAAGAGATGACTGACGGGGGCTGGGGGAGGGGCTTCAAGGGGGAGTTGATAAAAGCCCTGGAGCCTCTCTCCCCAGCAGCCATTTTAATCTGTAAACGCACCTGGTAGCAATTTTTTGCAGCTCTGGTGTTTCATTCACGGCTCAGGCATGGAGATTGAGGCAATGCTCGCTGCCCTGAGGGCTGAGGCTCTTACAGATGGTGGCAGACGTTTGAGGCAGCAGTTTGCAGCGCTGCAGGCTGCTACGCCCGCGGTGGCATCGCCTCCCGCGGGTCCTCGTGGCGGGGCGCGGCGGGTGTCCCGCCCGCCCGCTCGACTGAGCCCGGATGCCGGCTCCATCCAGCCTCATCGGAGCAGGAGCGGAGCTGGGCGAAGGGATATGGGGAGGTACCCCTGTGTATGTCTGAGGGATATGGGGAGGTACCCCTGTGTATGTCTGAGGGATATGGGGAGGTACACCTGTGTATGTCTGAGGGATATGGGGAGGAACCCCTGTGTATGAGGGATATGGGGAGGTACCCCTGTGTATGAGGGATATGGGGAGGTACCCCTGTGTATGAGGGATATGGGGAGGTACCCCTGTGTATGTCTGAGGGATATGGGGAGGTACCCCTGTGTATGTCTGAGGGATATGGGGAGGTACCCCTGTGTATGTCTGAGGGATATGGGGAGGTACCCCTGTGTATGAGGGATATGGGGAGGTACCCCTGTGTATGAGGGATATGGGGAGGTACCCCTGTGTATGTCTGAGGGATATGGGGAGGTACCCCTGTGTATGTCTGAGGGATATGGGGAGGTACCCCTGTGTATGTCTGAGGGATATGGGGAGGAACCCCTGTGTATGAGGGATATGGGGAGGTACCCCTGTGTATGAGGGATATGGGGAGGTACCCCTGTGTATGAGGGATATGGGGAGGTACCCCTGTGTATGTCTGAGGGATATGGGGAGGTACCCCTGTGTATGTCTGAGGGATATGGGGAGGTACCCCTGTGTATGTCTGAGGGATATGGGGAGGAACCCCTGTGTATGTCTGAGGGATATGGGGAGGTACCCCTGTGTATGAGGGATATGGGGAGGTACCCCTGTGTATGTCTGAGGGATATGGGGAGGTACCCCTGTGTATGTCTGAGGGATATGGGGAGGTACCCCTGTGTATGTCTGAGGGATATGGGGAGGTACCCCTGTGTATGAGGGATATGGGGAGGTACCCCTGTGTATGTCTGAGGGATATGGGGAGGTACCCCTGTGTATGAGGGATATGGGGAGGTAACCTTGTGTATGAGGGATATGGGGAGGTACCCCTGTGTATGTCTGAGGGATATGGGGAGGTACCCCTGTGTATGAGGGATATGGGGAGGTACCCCTGTGTATGTCTGAGGGATATGGGGAGGTACCCCTGTGTATGAGGGATATGGGGAGGTACCCCTGTGTATGTCTGAGGGATATGGGGAGGTACCCCTGTGTATGTCTGAGGGATATGGGGAGGTACCCCTGTGTATGAGGGATATGGGGAGGTACCCCTGTGTATGTCTGAGGGATATGTGGAGGTACCCCTGTGTATGTCTGAGGGATATGGGGAGGTACCCCTGTGTATGTCTGAGGGATATGGGGAGGTACCCCTGTGTATGTCTGAGGGATATGGGGAGGTACCCCTGTGTATGTCTGAGGGATATGGGGAGGTACCCCTGTGTATGAGGGATATGGGGAGGTACCCCTGTGTATGTCTGAGGGATATGGGGAGGTACCCCTGTGTATGAGGGATATAGGGAGGTACCCCTGTGTATGTCTGAGGGATATGGGGAGGTACCCCTGTGTATGTCTGAGGGATATGGGGAGGTACCCCTGTGTATGTCTGAGGGATATGGGGAGGTACCCCTGTGTATGTCTGAGGGATATGGGGAGGTACCTCTGTGTATGTCTGAGGGATATGGGGAGGTACCCCTGTGTATGAGGGATATGGGGAGGTACCCCTGTGTATGTCTGAGGGATATGGGGAGGTACCCCTGTGTATGTCTGAGGGATATGGGGAGGTACCCCTGTGTATGTCTGAGGGATATGGGGAGGTACCCCTGTGTATGTCTGAGGGATATGGGGAGGTACCCCTGTGTATGAGGGATATGGGGAGGTACCCCTGTGTATGAGAGATATGGGGAGGTACCCCTGTGTATGTCTGAGGGATATGGGGAGGTACCCCTGTGTATGTCTGAGGGATATGGGGAGGTACCCCTGTGTATGAGGGATATAGGGAGGTACCCCTGTGTATGAGGGATATAGGGAGGTACCCCTGTGTATGAGGGATATGGGGAGGTACCCCTGTGTATGAGGGATATGGGGAGGTACCCCTGTGTATGAGGGATATAGGGAGGTACCCCTGTGTATGAGGGATATGGGGAGGTACCCCTGTGTATGTCTGAGGGATATGGGGAGGTACCCCTGTGTATGAGGGATATGGGGAGGTACCCCTGTGTATGTCTGAGGGATATGGGGAGGTACCCCTGTGTATGAGGGATATGGGGAGGTACCCCTGTGTATGTCTGAGGGATATGGGGAGGTACCCCTGTGTATGAGGGATATGGGGAGGTACCCCTGTGTATGAGGGAAATGGGGAGGTACCCCTGTGTATGAGGGATATGGGGAGGTACGCCTGTGTATGTCTGAGGGATATGGGGAGGTACCCCTGTGTATGTCTGAGGGATATGTGGAGGTACCCCTGTGTATGTCTGAGGGATATGGGGAGGTACCCCTGTGTATGTCTGAGGGATATGGGGAGGTACTCCTGTGTATGTCTGAGGGATATGGGGAGGTACCCCTGTGTATATCTGAGGGATATGGGGAGGTACCCCTGTGTATGAGGGATATGGGGAGGTACCCCTGTGTATGTCTGAGGGATATGGGGAGGTACCCCTGTGTATGAGGGATATGGGGAGGTACCCCTGTGTATGTCTGAGGGATATGGGGAGGTACCCCTGTGTATGTCTGAGGGATATGGGGAGGTACCCCTGTGTATGTCTGTGGGATATGGGGAGGTACCCCTGTGTATGAGGGATATGGGGAGGTACCCCTGTGTATGAGGGATATGGGGAGGTACCCCTGTGTATGTATGAGGGATATGGGGAGGTACCCCTGTGTATGAGGGATATGGGGAGGTACCCCTGTGTATGAGGGATATGGGGAGGTACCCCTGTGTATGTCTGAGGGATATGGGGAGGTACCCCTGTGTATGTCTGAGGGATATGGGGAGGTACCCCTGTGTATGTCTGAGGGATATGGGGAGGTAACCCTGTGTATGTCTGAGGGATATGGGGAGGTACCCCTGTGTATGTCTGAGGGATATGGGGAGGTACCCCTGTGTATGTCTGAGGGATATGGGGAGGTACCCCTGTGTATGAGGGATATGGGGAGGTACCCCTGTGTATGTCTGAGGGATATGGGGAGGTACCCCTGTGTATGTCTGAGGGATATGGGGAGGTACCCCTGTGTATGTCTGAGGGATATGAGGAGGTACCAATGTGTATGTCTGAGGGATATGGGGAGGAACCCCTGTGTATGTCTGAGGGATATGGGGAGGTACCCCGTGTATGAGGGATATGGGGAGGTACCCCTGTGTATGTCTGAGGGATATGGGGAGGTACCCCTGTGTATGTCTGAGGGATATGGGGAGGTACCCCTGTGTATGTCTGAGGGATATGGGGAGGTACCCCTGTGTATGAGGGATATGGGGAGGTACGCCTGTGTATGTCTGAGGGATATGGGGAGGTACCCCTGTGTATGAGGGATATGGGGAGGTACCCCTGTGTATGAGGGATATGGGGAGGTACCCCTGTGTATGTCTGAGGGATATGGGGAGGTACCCCTGTGTATGAGGGATATGGGGAGGTATCCCTGTGTATGTCTGAGGGATATGGGGAGGTACCCCTGTGTATGAGGGATATGGGGAGGTACCCCTGTGTATGTCTGAGGGATATGGGGAGGTACCCCTGTGTATGTCTGAGGGATATGGGGAGGTACCCCTGTGTATGAGGGATATGGGGAGGTACCCCTGTGTATGTCTGAGGGATATGTGGAGGTACCCCTGTGTATGTCTGAGGGATATGGGGAGGTACCCATGTGTATGTCTGAGGGATATGGGGAGGTACCCCTGTGTATGTCTGAGGGATATGGGGAGGTACCCCTGTGTATGTCTGAGGGATATGGGGAGGTACCCCTGTGTATGAGGGATATGGGGAGGTACCCCTGTGTATGTCTGAGGGATATGGGGAGGTACCCCTGTGTATGAGGGATATAGGGAGGTACCCCTGTTTATGTCTGAGGGATATGGGGAGGTACCCCTGTGTATGAGGGATATGGGGAGGTACCCCTGTGTATGTCTGAGGGATATGGGGAGGTACCCCTGTGTATGTCTAAGGGATATGGGGAGGTACCTCTGTGTATGTCTGAGGGATATGGGGAGGTACCCCTGTGTATGTCTGAGGGATATGGGGAGGTACCCCTGTGTATGAGGGATATGGGGAGGTACCCCTGTGTATGAGGGATATGGGGAGGTACCCCTGTGTATGTCTGAGGGATATGGGGAGGTACCCCTCTGTATGTCTGAGGGATATGGGGAGGTACCCCTGTGTATGTCTGAGGGATATGGGGAGGTACCCCTGTGTATGAGGGATATGGGGAGGTACCCCTGTGTATGAGGGATATGGGGAGGTACCCCTGTGTATGAGGGATATGGGGAGGTACCCCTGTGTATGTCTGAGGGATATGGGGAGGTACCCCTGTGTATGTCTGAGGGATATGGGGAGGTACCCCTGTGTATGTCTGAGGGATATGGGGAGTTACCCCTGTTTATGTCTGAGGGATATGGGGAGGTAACCCTGTGTATGAGGGATATGGGGAGGTACCCCTGTGTATGTCTGAGGGATATGGGGAGGTACCCCTGTGTATGTCTAAGGGATATGGGGAGGTACCTCTGTGTATGTCTGAGGGATATGGGGAGGTACCCCTGTGTATGTCTGAGGGATATGGGGAGGTACCCCTGTGTATGAGGGATATGGGGAGGTACCCCTGTGTATGAGGGATATGGGGAGGTACCCCTGTGTATGTCTGAGGGATATGGGGAGGTACCCCTGTGTATGTCTGAGGGATATGGGGAGGTACCCCTGTGTATGAGGGATATGGGGAGGTACCCCTGTGTATGAGGGATATGGGGAGGTACCCCTGTGTATGTCTGAGGGATATGGGGAGGTACCCCTGTGTATGTCTGAGGGATATAGGGAGGTACCCCTGTGTATGTCTGAGGGATATGGGGAGGTACCCCTGTGTATGAGGGATATGGGGAGGTACCCCTGTGTATGTCTGAGGGATATGGGGAGGTACCCCTGTGTATGTCTGAGGGATATGGGGAGGTACCCCTGTGTATGTCTGAGGGATATGGGGAGGTACCCCTGTGTATGTCTGAGGGATATGGGGAGGTACCCCTGTGTATGAGGGATATGGGGAGGTACCCCTGTGTATGTCTGAGGGATATGGGGAGGTACCCCTGTGTATGTCTGAGGGATATGGGGAGGTACCCATGTGTATGTCTGAGGGATATGGGGAGGTACCCCTGTGTATGTCTGAGGGATATGGGGAGGTACCCCTGTGTATGTCTGAGGGATATGGGGAGGTACCCCTGTGTATGAGGGATATGGGGAGGTACCCCTGTGTATGTCTGAGGGATATGGGGAGGTACCCCTGTGTATGAGGGATATAGGGAGGTACCCCTGTTTATGTCTGAGGGATATGGGGAGGTACCCCTGTGTATGAGGGATATGGGGAGGTACCCCTGTGTATGTCTGAGGGATATGGGGAGGTACCCCTGTGTATGTCTAAGGGATATGGGGAGGTACCTCTGTGTATGTCTGAGGGATATGGGGAGGTACCCCTGTGTATGTCTGAGGGATATGGGGAGGTACCCCTGTGTATGAGGGATATGGGGAGGTACCCCTGTGTATGAGGGATATGGGGAGGTACCCCTGTGTATGTCTGAGGGATATGGGGAGGTACCCCTGTGTATGTCTGAGGGATATGGGGAGGTACCCCTGTGTATGTCTGAGGGATATGGGGAGGTACCCCTGTGTATGAGGGATATGGGGAGGTACCCCTGTGTATGAGGGATATGGGGAGGTACCCCTGTGTATGAGGGATATGGGGAGGTACCCCTGTGTATGTCTGAGGGATATGGGGAGGTACCCCTGTGTATGTCTGAGGGATATGGGGAGGTACCCCTGTGTATGTCTGAGGGATATGGGGAGTTACCCCTGTTTATGTCTGAGGGATATGGGGAGGTACCCCTGTGTATGAGGGATATGGGGAGGTACCCCTGTGTATGTCTGAGGGATATGGGGAGGTACCCCTGTGTATGTCTAAGGGATATGGGGAGGTACCTCTGTGTATGTCTGAGGGATATGGGGAGGTACCCCTGTGTATGTCTGAGGGATATGGGGAGGTACCCCTGTGTATGAGGGATATGGGGAGGTACCCCTGTGTATGAGGGATATGGGGAGGTACCCCTGTGTATGTCTGAGGGATATGGGGAGGTACCCCTGTGTATGTCTGAGGGATATGGGGAGGTACCCCTGTGTATGAGGGATATGGGGAGGTACCCCTGTGTATGAGGGATATGGGGAGGTACCCCTGTGTATGTCTGAGGGATATGGGGAGGTACCCCTGTGTATGTCTGAGGGATATAGGGAGGTACCCCTGTGTATGTCTGAGGGATATGGGGAGGTACCCCTGTGTATGAGGGATATGGGGAGGTACCCCTGTGTATGTCTGAGGGATATGGGGAGGTACCCCTGTGTATGTCTGAGGGATATGGGGAGGTACCCCTGTGTATGTCTGAGGGATATGGGGAGGTACCCCTGTGTATGAGGGATATGGGGGGGTACCCCTGTGTATGTCTGAGGGATATGGGGAGGTACCCCTGTGTATGTCTGAGGGATATGGGGAGGTACCCCTGTGTATGTCTAAGGGATATGGGGAGGTACCCCTGTGTATGTCTGAGGGATATGGGGAGGTACCCCTGTGTATGTCTGAGGGATATGGGGAGGTACCCCTGTGTATGTCTGAGGGATATGGGGAGGTACCCCTGTGTATGTCTGAGGGATATGGGGAGGTACCCCTGTGTATGTCTGAGGGATATGGGGAGGTACCCCTGTGTATGTCTGAGGGATATGGGGAGGTACCCCTGTGTATGTCTGAGGGATATGGGGAGGTACCCCTGTGTATATCTGAGGGATTTGGGGAGGTACCCCTGTGTATGTCTGAGGGATATAGGGAGGTACCCCTGTGTATGTCTGAGGGATATGGGGAGGTACCCCTGTGTATGTCTGAGGGATATGGGGAGGTACCCCTGTGTATGAGGGATATGGGGAGGTACCCCTGTGTATGAGGGATATGGGGAGGTACGCCTGTGTATGTCTGAGGGATATGGGGAGGTACCCCTGTGTATGTCTGAGGGATATGGGGAGGTACCCCTGTGTATGAGGGATATGGGGAGGTACCCCTGTGTATATCTGAGGGATATGGGGAGGTACCCCTGTGTATGTCTGAGGGATATGGGGAGGTACCCCTGTGTATGTCTGAGGGATATGGGGAGGTACCCCTGTGAATGTCTGAGGGATATAGGGAGGTACCCCTGTGTATGTCTGAGGGATATGGGGAGGTACCCCTGTGTATGAGGGATATGGGGAGGTACCCCTGTGTATGTCTGAGGGATATGGGGAGGTACCCCTGTGTATGTCTGAGGGATATGGGGAGGTACCCCTGTGTATGTCTGAGGGATATGGGGAGGTACCCCTGTGTATGAGGGATATGGGGAGGTACCCCTGTGTATGTCTGAGGGATATGGGGAGGTAGCCCTGTGTATGTCTGAGGGATATGGGGAGGTACCCCTGTGTATGAGGGATATGGGGAGGTACCCCTGTGTATGTCTGAGGGATATGGGGAGGTACCCCTGTGTATGTCTGAGGGATATGGGGAGGTACCCCTGTGTATGTCTGAGGGATATGGGGAGGTACCCCTGTGTATGTCTGAGGGATATGGGGAGGTACCCCTGTGTATGTCTGAGGGATATGGGGAGGTACCCCTGTGTATGTCTGAGGGATTTGGGGAGGTACCCCTGTGTATGTCTGAGGGATATGGGGAGGTACCCCTGTGTATGTCTGAGGGATATGGGGAGGTACCCCTGTGTATGTCTGAGGGATATGGGGAGGTACCCCTGTGTATGAGGGATATGGGGAGGTACCCCTGTGTATGTCTGAGGGATATGGGGAGGTACCCCTGTGTATGAGGGATATGGGGAGGTACCCCTGTGTATGTCTGAGGGATATGGGGAGGTACCCCTGTGTATGTCTGAGGGATATGGGGAGGTACCCCTGTGTATGTCTGAGGGATATGGGGAGGTACGCCTGTGTATGTCTGAGGGATATGGGGAGGTACCCCTGTGTATGAGGGATATGGGGAGGTACCCCTGTGTATGTCTGAGGGATATGGGGAGGTACCCCTGTGTATGTCTGAGGGATATGGGGAGGTACCCCTGTGTATGTCTGAGGGATATGGGGAGGTACGCCTGTGTATGTCTGAGGGATATGGGGAGGTACCCCTGTGAATGAGGGATATGGGGAGGTACCCCTGTGTATGTCTGAGGGATATGGGGAGGTACCCCTGTGTATGTCTGAGGGATATGGGGAGGTACCCCTGTGTATGTCTGAGGGATATGGGGAGGTACCCCTGTGTATGTCTAAGGGATATGGGGAGGTACCCCTGTGTATGTCTGAGGGATATGGGGAGGTACCCCTGTGTATGTCTGAGGGATATGGGGAGGTACCCCTGTGTATGTCTGAGGGATATGGGGAGGTACCCCTGTGTATGTCTGAGGGATATGGGGAGGAACCCCTGTGTATGTCTGAGGGATATGGGGAGGTACCCCTGTGTATGTCTGAGGGATATGGGGAGGTACCCCTGTGTATGTCTGAGGGATATGGGGAGGTACCCCTGTGTATGTCTGAGGGATATGGGGAGGTACCCCTGTGTATGTCTGAGGGATATGGGGAGGTACCCCTGTGTATGAGGGATATGGGGAGGTACCCCTGTGTATGTCTGAGGGATATGGGGAGGTACCCCTGTGTATGAGGGATATGGGGAGGTACCCCTGTGTATGTCTGAGGGATTTGGGGAGGTACCCCTGTGTATGTCTGAGGGATATGGGGAGGTACCCCTGTGTATGTCTGAGGGATATGGGGAGGTACCCCTGTGTATGTCTGAGGGATATGGGGAGGTACCCCTGTGTATGTCTGAGGGATATGGGGAGGTACCCCTGTGTATGAGGGATATGGGGAGGTACCCCTGTGTATGTCTGAGGGATACGGGGAGGTACCCCTGTGTATGTCTGAGGGATATGGGGAGGTACCCCTGTGTATGTCTGAGGGATATGGGGAGGTACCCCTGTGTATGTCTGAGGGATATGGGGAGGTACCCCTGTGTATGTCTGAGGGATATGGGGAGGTACCCCTGTGTATGTCTGAGGGATATGGGGAGGTACCCCTGTGTATGTCTGAGGGATATGGGGAGGTACCCCTGTGTATGTCTGAGGGATATGGGGAGGTATACTCTAACTCACCTCTAGATATGGAGCAATACCTGTTACAGGTACTTGGATATCTGTGTCTGAATATGGGAGGAGGCCAGCACCTTCCATAGGTCATACCAAGGCCATAACTGACTGTAATACAGGTGCCTTAGTGGCATCTAGTTTCCAGAAAGTCTTACACATACATGGCCTTGAGCAATGGTGTTTATTTGACTTACTCTAAATGTGTCTTGTGACCTTGCCTTAAGGAAGGGGGTCCTTGGTCATAATCCAGGGCTTGACAAATCCAGACATTGTCAGTTAGCCGAGGAAATGATACTTCTATAAGGTTTTATACTTAATATAGACTGACGGAGCCCTTCCTCCAACGTTAGAACATAACTTGCTTCTCAAAGAAATCTAGGGTGAAACAACATGTCCTGCTTGTCTGTAGTCTGGATACTATCATGTGCTGTCAGTCAATCAGAGCGGGGGGCTTCATGCTCCATCTGATAGAGGTCTGCAGGATACGGGGGTCTCTCTCTGCTAGTTAAGGTCCCCCCGCATGATTCCATGCTAAAACGAGGGTCTCTCGCTAGCAAAGAGTGCCAGTCTTCGACCAGATTGCTGCCTGTCTCTCATGGAAGCATGGCAGCTGCTGTCAGAGGATAGACTGGCAGGAACCACCAGACGTCCCTTCCAGTTATTCTCACACTAGGGCAACTAACCTCTCTGTTGTGCACAAGTGAAAAGTAAAGTTTAGTTGTTCTCTTAGTTATATATGGTTACTGGTGTATTCTTTGCCCTTGGAAATGAAGTGTAGGATGCTGTATTGCTGGTGGTCTTTCATTGTGTCTGTATTTCTGGTGGTCTCTCATTCTGTCTGTATTTCTGGTGGTCTCTCATTGTGTCTGTATTTCTGGTGGTCTCATTGTGTCTGTATTTCTGGTGGTCTCTCGTTGTGTCTGTATTGCTGGTGGTCTCTTGTTGTGTCTGTATTGCTGGTGGTCTCTCGCTGTGTATGTATTGCTGGTGGTCTCTTGTTGTGTCTGTCTTGCTGGTGGTCTCTTGTTGTGTCTGTTTTGTTGCTGGTCTCTTGTTGTGTCTGTATTGCTGGTGGTCTCTTGTTGTGTCTGTTTTAGCTGGTGGTCTCTTGTTGTGTCTGTGTTGCTGGTGGTCTCTTGTTGTGTCTGTTTTGCTGGTGGTCTCTTGTTGTGTCTGTTTTGCTGGTGGTCTCTCATTGTGTCTGTATTGCTGGTGGTCTCTCACTGTGTATGTATTGCTGGTGGTCTCTTGTTGTGTCTGTCTTGCTGGTGGTCTCTTGTTGTGTCTGTTTTGTTGCTGGTCTCTTGTGTCTGTATTGCTGGTGGTCTCTTGTTGTGTCTGTTTTAGCTGGTGGTCTCTTGTTGTGTCTGTTTTGCTGTTGGTCCCTTGTTCTGTTTGTATTGCTGCTGGTCTCTTGTTGTGTTTGTATTGCTGCTGGTCTCTTGTTGTGTATGTATTGCTGCTGGTCTCTTGTTGTGTCTGTGTTGCTGGTGGTCTCTTGTTGTGTCTGTTTTGCTGGTGGTCTCTTGTTGTGTCTGTTTTGCTGGTGGTCTCTCATTGTGTCTGTATTGCTGGTGGTCTCTCACTGTGTATGTATTGCTGGTGGTCTCTTGTTGTGTCTGTCTTGCTGGTGGTCTCTTGTTGTGTCTGTCTTGCTGGTGGTCTCTTGTTGTGTCTGTTTTGTTGCTGGTCTCTTGTGTCTGTATTGCTGGTGGTCTCTTGTTGTGTCTGTTTTAGCTGGTGGTCTCTTGTTGTGTCTGTTTTGCTGTTGGTCCCTTGTTCTGTTTGTATTGCTGCTGGTCTCTTGTTGTGTTTGTATTGCTGCTGGTCTCTTGTTGTGTATGTATTGCTGCTGGTCTCTTGTTCTGTCTGTTTTGCTGTTGGTCTCTTGTTGTGTCTGTTTTGCTGTTGGTCTCTTGTTGTGTCTGTTTTGCTGCTGGTCTCTTGTTGTGTCTGTTTTTCTGGTGGTCTCTTGTTGTGTTTGTTTTGCTGCTGGTCTCTTGTTGTGTCTGTTTTGCTGCTGGTCTCTTGTTGTGTTTGTTTTGCTGCTGGTCTCTTGTTGTGTTTGTATTGCTGCTGGTCTCTTGTTCTGTCTGTTTTGCTGTTGGTCTCTTGTTCTGTCTGTTTTGCTGTTGGTCTCTTGTTGTGTCTGTTTTGCTGTTGGTCTCTTGTTGTGTCTGTTTTGCTGCTGGTCTCTTGTTGTGTCTGTTTTTCTGGTGGTCTCTTGTTGTGTTTGTTTTGCTGCTGGTCTCTTGTTGTGTTTGTTTTGCTAGTGGTCTTTTGTTGTGTTTGTTTTGCTGCTGGTCTTTTGTTGTGTTTGTTTTGCTACTGGTCTCTTGTTGTGTCTGTTTTTCTGCTGGTCTTTGTTGTTTCTGTTTTGCTGCTGGTCTCTTGTTGTGTCTGTTTTTCTGGTGGTCTCTTGTTGTGTATGTATTGCTACTGGTCTCTTGTTGTGTCTGTTTTTCTGGTGGTCTCTTGTTGTTTCTGTTTTGCTGCTGGTCTCTTGTTGTGTCTGTTTTTCTGGTGGTCTCAAACTCCAAACTGTCATCTTCGTTGTCTCATTTAATCCTTCAAAATGGAATTCACTAACCTGAAATGCACTAGTCTGAAATGCAGTGAAGCCATTCAAAATGGCACTTATGATTAAGAGTCCTTTGACTCGAAACGCGTTGTGTGTCATCTCCCATTATTATTTTAATTTACTGATGAACTGGAGTCCCAGCTCTTTCCCTTTTGGATTTCAACATTCAAAATACGCAAACGCTTACTGTTGAGTTGGATCGAAATTGGTCTGAAAACATTCCTTCCTCTATTAGAAAAAATAATAATAAGGACCCCGGACCACAGATTCATATGGGGGGCCAGGTAAGTCATACATCTTACTAGAGGCTGGGAGTTCCCAACCCCATTAATAATAGAAGGGGAGGGGGCAGATGATGTTAGAGGGGGTCAGGGTCACTAGTCCTGGCCACCATGTGTATTTTAAGGTACCAGAAGCCTTTTGGCAGATCACGGCACTGAATATATGATGGGGGGGCTAGGGTCACATGCCCTGGCCGCTTACACGAGTTGTAATGCAACTCGCGACCTTCAGATGTGGTGAGCTGAGTGGGGCTGTAAGCACTTCAAAGTCCACTTCGTAACCCAATTCTAAGTAGCATTTTGAGTTGAAAGTTTGAGTTGAAATTCTGTTTTATTTTTTAGTCAGATTCGACCTGTTACTATTCTCAGGTGAATATCCCCCAGTCAGAAAGGCACCTCGGAAGGAGTATATAATAGGGGTGAGATAAACCCAGTAATCAGTAGGTCATATTGAGTAGAATGAGACTACAGTGAAGGAGAGAGAGAATTCAGGTAGGGGACAAAAAACAAGGGTAAGGAGAGGATGAGCTGATATGAGAGATACAGATTGTAGGTATGTATAGGGAGCTTGGTGGGGGAAATCACAGATCATGAGACGCAGTAACTTGTATAAGGAGAGAGAGGCAGAACAAGGGAAAGTCTACCATTGGTTTAACTTGCTCTGTTTGTCCCATGTTACCCAGGTGCACAGTTTGTACAGTCTCCCTGCTTTAATTTACACCTAGTTTTTTGGATATTGTACAATGGTGGCTATAAATCTTATTTCTATCTCCTAGCTCTGTTTTTCTTTGGCTGTTTTTTAGTTTTATCCTGTACCGTTAGTGGCCATACAAACTGGGGGGTACAAGCACTGGGATCTGTGTGTTACCCATTGTTTCAACTGTACCTTCCGTGGAGATCAGGTGACCTATTTTTGGGCAGACTAGATAGACCCAATGATCTGCTGACACATTCTATGTTTCTATTAGGAGCCCTCTCCTGCACACTAGACAAATGAAGGTAGCCTCTAGCTGTAATAATGCCTTGTCTCCAGTGAAGGTAGCCTCTAGCTGTAATAATGCCTTGTCTCCAGTGAAGGTAGCCTCTAGCTGTAATAATGCCTTGTCTCCAGTGAAGGTAGCCTCTAGCTGTAATAATGCCTTGTCTCCAGTGAAGGTAGCCTCTAGCTGTAATAATGCCTTGTCTCCAGTGAAGGTAGCCTCTAGCTGTAATAATGCTTTATTTCCAGTGAAGGTAGCCTCTAGCTGTAATAATGCTTCATTTCCAGTGAAGGCAGCCTCTAGCTGTAATAATGCCTTGTCTCCAGTGAAGGTAGCCTCTAGCTGTAATAATGCTTTATTTCCAGTGAAGGTAGCCTCTAGCTGTAATAATGCCTTGTCTCCAGTGAAGGTAGCCTCTAGCTGTAATAATGCCTTGTCTCCAGTGAAGTTAGCCTCTAGCTGTAATAATGCCTTGTCTCCAGTGAAGGTAGCCTCTAGCTGTAATAATGCTTCATTTCCAGTGAAGGTAGCCTCTAGCTGTAATAATGCCTTGTCTCCAGTGAAGGTAGCCTCTAGCTGTAATAATGCTTTATTTCCAGTGAAGGTAGCCTCTAGCTGTAATAATGCCTTGTCTCCAGTGAAGGTAGCCTCTAGCTGTAATAATGCCTTGTCTCCAGTGAAGGTAGCCTCTAGCTGTAATAATGCCTCGTCTCCAGTGAAGGTAGCCTCTAGCTGTAATAATGCCTTGTCTCCAGTGAAGGTAGCCTCTAGCTGTAATAATGCCTTGTCTCCAGTGAAGGTAGCCTCTAGCTGTAATAATGCCTCGTCTCCAGTGAAGGTAGCCTCTAGCTGTAATAATGCTTTATTTCCAGTGAAGGTAGCCTCTAGCTGTAATAATGCTTTATTTCCAGTGAAGGTAGCCTCTAGCTGTAATAATGCCTTGTCTCCAGTGAAGGTAGCCTCTAGCTGTAATAATGCCTTGTCTCCAGTGAAGGTAGCCTCTAGCTGTAATAATGCCTTGTTCCAGTGAAGGTAGCCTCTAGCTGTAATAATGCCTTGTCTCCAGTGAAGGTAGCCTCTAGCTGTAATAATGCCTTGTCTCCAGTGAAGGTAGCCTCTAGCTGTAATAATGCTTTATTTCTAGTGAAGGTAGCCTCTAGCTGTAATAATGCCTTGTCTCCAGTGAAGGTAGCCTCTAGCTGTAATAATGCTTTATTTCCAGTGAAGGTAGCCTCTAGCTGTAATAATGCCTTGTCTCCAGTGAAGGTAGCCTCTAGCTGTAATAATGCCTTGTCTCCAGTGAAGGTAGCCTCTAGCTGTAATAATGCCTTGTCTCCAGTGAAGGTAGCCTCTAGCTGTAATAATGCCTTGTCTCCAGTGAAGGTAGCCTCTAGCTGTAATAATGCTTTATTTCCAGTGAAGGTAGCCTCTAGCTGTAATAATGCCTTGTCTCCAGTGAAGGTAGCCTCTAGCTGTAATAATGCCTTGTCTCCAGTGAAGGTAGCCTCTAGCTGTAATAATGCCTTGTCTCCAGTGAAGGTAGCCTCTAGCTGTAATAATGCCTTGTCTCCAGTGAAGGTAGCCTCTAGCTGTAATAATGCCTTGTCTCCAGTGAAGGTAGCCTCTAGCTGTAATAATGCTTTATTTCCAGTGAAGGTAGCCTCTAGCTGTAATAATGCTTTATTTCCAGTGAAGGTAGCCTCTAGCTGTAATAATGCTTTATTTCTAGTGAAGGTAGCCTCTAGCTGTAATAATGCCTTGTCTCCAGTGAAGGTAGCCTCTAGCTGTAATAATGCCTTGTCTCCAGTGAAGGTAGCCTCTAGCTGTAATAACGCTTTATTTCCAGTGAAGGTAGCCTCTAGCTGTAATAATGCTTTATATCCAGTGAAGGTAGCCTCTAGCTGTAATAATGCTTTATTTCCAGTGAAGGTAGCCTCTAGCTGTAATAATGCTTTATTTCTAGTGAAGGTAGCCTCTAGCTGTAATAATGCTTTATTTCTAGTGAAGGTAGCCTCTAGCTGTAATAATGCCTTGTCACCAGTGAAGGTAGCCTCTAGCTGTAATAATGCCTTGTCTCCAGTGAAGGTAGCCTCTAGCTGTAATAATGCTTTATTTCCAGTGAAGGTAGCCTCTAGCTGTAATAATGCCTTGTCTCCAGTGAAGGTAGCCTCTAGCTGTAATAATGCTTTATTTCCAGTGAAGGTAGCCTCTAGCTGTAATAATGCCTTGTCTCCAGTGAAGGTAGCCTCTAGCTGTAATAATGCCTTGTCTCCAGTGAAGGTAGCCTCTAGCTGTAATAATGCCTTGTCTCCAGTGAAGGTAGCCTCTAGCTGTAATAATGCTTTATTTCCAGTGAAGGTAGCCTCTAGCTGTAATAATGCCTTGTCTCCAGTGAAGGTAGCCTCTAGCTGTAATAATGCCTTGTCTCCAGTGAAGGTAGCCTCTAGCTGTAATAATGCTTTATTTCCAGTGAAGGTAGCCTCTAGCTGTAATAATGCTTTATTTCCAGTGAAGGTAGCCTCTAGCTGTAATAATGCTTTATTTCCAGTGAAGGTAGCCTCTAGCTGTAATAATGCCTTGTCTCCAGTGAAGGTAGCCTCTAGCTGTAATAATGCTTTATTTCCAGTGAAGGTAGCCTCTAGCTGTAATAATGCTTTATTTCCAGTGAAGGTAGCCTCTAGCTGTAATAATGCCTTGTCTCCAGTGAAGGTAGCCTCTAGCTGTAATAATGCTTTATTTCCAGTGAAGGTAGCCTCTAGCTGTAATAATGCTTTATTTCCAGTGAAGGTAGCCTCTAGCTGTAATAATGCTTTATTTCCAGTGAAGGTAGCCTCTAGCTGTAATAATGCTTTATTTCCAGTGAAGGTAGCCTCTAGCTGTAATAATGCTTCATTTCCAGTGAAGGTAGCCTCTAGCAGTAATAATGCTTTATTTCCAGTGAAGGTAGCCTCTAGCTGTAATAATGCTTTATTTCCAGTGAAGGTAGCCTCTAGCTGTAATAATGCCTTGTCTCCAGTGAAGGTAGCCTCTAGCTGTAATAATGCTTTATTTCCAGTGAAGGTAGCCTCTAGCTGTAATAATGCTTCATTTCCAGTGAAGGTAGCCTCTAGCTATAATAATGCTTTATTTCCAGTGAAGGTAGCCTCTAGCTATAATAATGCTTCATTTCCAGTGAAGGTAGCCTCTAGCTGTAATAATGCCTTGTCTCCAGTGAAGGTAGCCTCTAGCTGTAATAATGCTTTATTTCCAGTGAAGGTAGCCTCTAGCTGTAATAATGCCTTGTCTCCAGTAAAGGTAGCCTCTAGCTGTAATAATGCCTTGTCTCCAGTGAAGGTAGCCTCTAGCTGTAATAACGCTTTATTTCCAGTGAAGGTAGCCTCTAGCTGTAATAATGCTTTATATCCAGTGAAGGTAGCCTCTAGCTGTAATAATGCTTTATTTCCAGTGAAGGTAGCCTCTAGCTGTAATAATGCTTTATTTTCAGTGAAGGTAGCCTCTAGCTGTAATAATGCCTTGTCTCCAGTAAAGGTAGCCTCTAGCTGTAATAATGCCTCGTCTCCAGTGAAGGTAGCCTCTAGCTGTAATAATGCTTTATTTCCATTGAAGGTAGCCTCTAGCTGTAATAATGCTTTATTTCCATTGAAGGTAGCCTCTAGCTGTAATAATGCTTTATTTCCAGTGAAGGTAGCCTCTAGCTGTAATAATGCCTTGTCTCCAGTGAAGGTAGCCTCTAGCTGTAATAATGCCTTGTCTCCAGTGAAGGTAGCCTCTAGCTGTAATAATGCTTTATTTCCAGTGAAGGTAGCCTCTAGCTGTAATAATGCCTTGTCTCCAGTGAAGGTAGCCTCTAGCTGTAATAATGCCTTGTCTCCAGTGAAGGTAGCCTCTAGCTGTAATAATGTCTTGTCTCCAGTGAAGGTAGCCTCTAGCTGTAATAATGTCTTGTCTCCAGTGAAGGTAGCCTCTAGCTGTAATAATGCCTTGTCTCCAGTGAAGGTAGCCTCTAGCTGTAATAATGCTTTATTTCCAGTGAAGGTAGCCTCTAGCTGTAATAATGCCTTGTATCCAGTGAAGGTAGCCTCTAGCTGTAATAATGCCTTGTCTCCAGTGAAGGTAGCCTCTAGCTGTAATAATGCCTTGTTCCAGTGAAGGTAGCCTCTAGCTGTAATAATGCTTTATTTCCAGTAAAGGTAGCCTCTAGCTGTAATAATGCCTTGTATCCAGTGAAGGTAGCCTCTAGCTGTAATAACGCTTTATTTCCAGTGAAGGTAGCCTCTAGCTGTAATAACGCTTTATTTCCAGTGAAGGTAGCCTCTAGCTGTAATAATGCTTCATTTCCAGTGAAGGTAGCCTCTAGCTGTAATAATGCCTTGTCTCCAGTGAAGGTAGCCACTAGCTGTAATAATGCCTTGTCTCCAGTGAAGGTAGCCTCTAGCTGTAATAATGCCTTGTCTCCAGTGAAGGTAGCCTCTAGCTGTAATAATGCTTTATTTCCAGTGAAGGTAGCCTCTAGCTGTAATAATGCTTCATTTCCAGTGAAGGTAGCCTCTAGCTGTAATAATGCTTTATTTCTAGTGAAGGTAGCCTCTAGCTGTAATAATGCCTTGTCTCCAGTGAAGGTAGCCTCTAGCTGTAATAATGCTTTATTTCCAGTGAAGGTAGCCTCTAGCTGTAATAATGCTTCATTTCCAGTGAAGGTAGCCTCTAGCTGTAATAATGCTTTATTTCCAGTGAAGGTAGCCTCTAGCTGTAATAATGCTTCATTTCCAGTGAAGGTAGCCTCTAGCTGTAATAATGCCTTGTCTCCAGTGAAGGTAGCCTCTAGTGGTAATAATGCTTTATTTCCAGTGAAGGTAGCCTCTAGCTGTAATAATGCCTTGTCTCCAGTGAAGGTAGCCTCTAGCTGTAATAATGCCTTGTCTCCAGTGAAGGTAGCCTCTAGCTGTAATAATGCCTTGTCTCCAGTGAAGGTAGCCTCTAGCTGTAATAATGCCTTGTCTCCAGTGAAGGTAGCCTCTAGCTGTAATAATGCTTTATTTCCAGTGAAGGTAGCCTCTAGCTGTAATAATGCTTCATTTCCAGTGAAGGCAGCCTCTAGCTGTAATAATGCCTTGTCTCCAGTGAAGGTAGCCTCTAGCTGTAATAATGCTTTATTTCCAGTGAAGGTAGCCTCTAGCTGTAATAATGCCTTGTCTCCAGTGAAGGTAGCCTCTAGCTGTAATAATGCCTTGTCTCCAGTGAAGTTAGCCTCTAGCTGTAATAATGCCTTGTCTCCAGTGAAGGTAGCCTCTAGCTGTAATAATGCTTCATTTCCAGTGAAGGTAGCCTCTAGCTGTAATAATGCCTTGTCTCCAGTGAAGGTAGCCTCTAGCTGTAATAATGCTTTATTTCCAGTGAAGGTAGCCTCTAGCTGTAATAATGCCTTGTCTCCAGTGAAGGTAGCCTCTAGCTGTAATAATGCCTTGTCTCCAGTGAAGGTAGCCTCTAGCTGTAATAATGCCTCGTCTCCAGTGAAGGTAGCCTCTAGCTGTAATAATGCCTTGTCTCCAGTGAAGGTAGCCTCTAGCTGTAATAATGCCTTGTCTCCAGTGAAGGTAGCCTCTAGCTGTAATAATGCCTCGTCTCCAGTGAAGGTAGCCTCTAGCTGTAATAATGCTTTATTTCCAGTGAAGGTAGCCTCTAGCTGTAATAATGCTTTATTTCCAGTGAAGGTAGCCTCTAGCTGTAATAATGCCTTGTCTCCAGTGAAGGTAGCCTCTAGCTGTAATAATGCCTTGTCTCCAGTGAAGGTAGCCTCTAGCTGTAATAATGCCTTGTTCCAGTGAAGGTAGCCTCTAGCTGTAATAATGCCTTGTCTCCAGTGAAGGTAGCCTCTAGCTGTAATAATGCCTTGTCTCCAGTGAAGGTAGCCTCTAGCTGTAATAATGCTTTATTTCTAGTGAAGGTAGCCTCTAGCTGTAATAATGCCTTGTCTCCAGTGAAGGTAGCCTCTAGCTGTAATAATGCTTTATTTCCAGTGAAGGTAGCCTCTAGCTGTAATAATGCCTTGTCTCCAGTGAAGGTAGCCTCTAGCTGTAATAATGCCTTGTCTCCAGTGAAGGTAGCCTCTAGCTGTAATAATGCCTTGTCTCCAGTGAAGGTAGCCTCTAGCTGTAATAATGCCTTGTCTCCAGTGAAGGTAGCCTCTAGCTGTAATAATGCTTTATTTCCAGTGAAGGTAGCCTCTAGCTGTAATAATGCCTTGTCTCCAGTGAAGGTAGCCTCTAGCTGTAATAATGCCTTGTCTCCAGTGAAGGTAGCCTCTAGCTGTAATAATGCCTTGTCTCCAGTGAAGGTAGCCTCTAGCTGTAATAATGCCTTGTCTCCAGTGAAGGTAGCCTCTAGCTGTAATAATGCCTTGTCTCCAGTGAAGGTAGCCTCTAGCTGTAATAATGCTTTATTTCCAGTGAAGGTAGCCTCTAGCTGTAATAATGCTTTATTTCCAGTGAAGGTAGCCTCTAGCTGTAATAATGCTTTATTTCTAGTGAAGGTAGCCTCTAGCTGTAATAATGCCTTGTCTCCAGTGAAGGTAGCCTCTAGCTGTAATAATGCCTTGTCTCCAGTGAAGGTAGCCTCTAGCTGTAATAACGCTTTATTTCCAGTGAAGGTAGCCTCTAGCTGTAATAATGCTTTATATCCAGTGAAGGTAGCCTCTAGCTGTAATAATGCTTTATTTCCAGTGAAGGTAGCCTCTAGCTGTAATAATGCTTTATTTCTAGTGAAGGTAGCCTCTAGCTGTAATAATGCTTTATTTCTAGTGAAGGTAGCCTCTAGCTGTAATAATGCCTTGTCACCAGTGAAGGTAGCCTCTAGCTGTAATAATGCCTTGTCTCCAGTGAAGGTAGCCTCTAGCTGTAATAATGCTTTATTTCCAGTGAAGGTAGCCTCTAGCTGTAATAATGCCTTGTCTCCAGTGAAGGTAGCCTCTAGCTGTAATAATGCTTTATTTCCAGTGAAGGTAGCCTCTAGCTGTAATAATGCCTTGTCTCCAGTGAAGGTAGCCTCTAGCTGTAATAATGCCTTGTCTCCAGTGAAGGTAGCCTCTAGCTGTAATAATGCCTTGTCTCCAGTGAAGGTAGCCTCTAGCTGTAATAATGCCTTGTCTCCAGTGAAGGTAGCCTCTAGCTGTAATAATGCCTTGTCTCCAGTGAAGGTAGCCTCTAGCTGTAATAATGCCTTGTCTCCAGTGAAGGTAGCCTCTAGCTGTAATAATGCTTTATTTCCAGTGAAGGTAGCCTCTAGCTGTAATAATGCTTTATTTCCAGTGAAGGTAGCCTCTAGCTGTAATAATGCTTTATTTCCAGTGAAGGTAGCCTCTAGCTGTAATAATGCCTTGTCTCCAGTGAAGGTAGCCTCTAGCTGTAATAATGCTTTATTTCCAGTGAAGGTAGCCTCTAGCTGTAATAATGCTTTATTTCCAGTGAAGGTAGCCTCTAGCTGTAATAATGCCTTGTCTCCAGTGAAGGTAGCCTCTAGCTGTAATAATGCTTTATTTCCAGTGAAGGTAGCCTCTAGCTGTAATAATGCTTTATTTCCAGTGAAGGTAGCCTCTAGCTGTAATAATGCTTTATTTCCAGTGAAGGTAGCCTCTAGCTGTAATAATGCTTTATTTCCAGTGAAGGTAGCCTCTAGCTGTAATAATGCTTCATTTCCAGTGAAGGTAGCCTCTAGCAGTAATAATGCTTTATTTCCAGTGAAGGTAGCCTCTAGCTGTAATAATGCTTTATTTCCAGTGAAGGTAGCCTCTAGCTGTAATAATGCCTTGTCTCCAGTGAAGGTAGCCTCTAGCTGTAATAATGCTTTATTTCCAGTGAAGGTAGCCTCTAGCTGTAATAATGCTTCATTTCCAGTGAAGGTAGCCTCTAGCTATAATAATGCTTTATTTCCAGTGAAGGTAGCCTCTAGCTATAATAATGCTTCATTTCCAGTGAAGGTAGCCTCTAGCTGTAATAATGCCTTGTCTCCAGTGAAGGTAGCCTCTAGCTGTAATAATGCTTTATTTCCAGTGAAGGTAGCCTCTAGCTGTAATAATGCCTTGTCTCCAGTAAAGGTAGCCTCTAGCTGTAATAATGCCTTGTCTCCAGTGAAGGTAGCCTCTAGCTGTAATAACGCTTTATTTCCAGTGAAGGTAGCCTCTAGCTGTAATAATGCTTTATATCCAGTGAAGGTAGCCTCTAGCTGTAATAATGCTTTATTTCCAGTGAAGGTAGCCTCTAGCTGTAATAATGCTTTATTTTCAGTGAAGGTAGCCTCTAGCTGTAATAATGCCTTGTCTCCAGTAAAGGTAGCCTCTAGCTGTAATAATGCCTCGTCTCCAGTGAAGGTAGCCTCTAGCTGTAATAATGCTTTATTTCCATTGAAGGTAGCCTCTAGCTGTAATAATGCTTTATTTCCATTGAAGGTAGCCTCTAGCTGTAATAATGCTTTATTTCCAGTGAAGGTAGCCTCTAGCTGTAATAATGCCTTGTCTCCAGTGAAGGTAGCCTCTAGCTGTAATAATGCCTTGTCTCCAGTGAAGGTAGCCTCTAGCTGTAATAATGCTTTATTTCCAGTGAAGGTAGCCTCTAGCTGTAATAATGCCTTGTCTCCAGTGAAGGTAGCCTCTAGCTGTAATAATGCCTTGTCTCCAGTGAAGGTAGCCTCTAGCTGTAATAATGTCTTGTCTCCAGTGAAGGTAGCCTCTAGCTGTAATAATGTCTTGTCTCCAGTGAAGGTAGCCTCTAGCTGTAATAATGCCTTGTCTCCAGTGAAGGTAGCCTCTAGCTGTAATAATGCTTTATTTCCAGTGAAGGTAGCCTCTAGCTGTAATAATGCCTTGTATCCAGTGAAGGTAGCCTCTAGCTGTAATAATGCCTTGTCTCCAGTGAAGGTAGCCTCTAGCTGTAATAATGCCTTGTTCCAGTGAAGGTAGCCTCTAGCTGTAATAATGCTTTATTTCCAGTAAAGGTAGCCTCTAGCTGTAATAATGCCTTGTATCCAGTGAAGGTAGCCTCTAGCTGTAATAACGCTTTATTTCCAGTGAAGGTAGCCTCTAGCTGTAATAACGCTTTATTTCCAGTGAAGGTAGCCTCTAGCTGTAATAATGCTTCATTTCCAGTGAAGGTAGCCTCTAGCTGTAATAATGCCTTGTCTCCAGTGAAGGTAGCCACTAGCTGTAATAATGCCTTGTCTCCAGTGAAGGTAGCCTCTAGCTGTAATAATGCCTTGTCTCCAGTGAAGGTAGCCTCTAGCTGTAATAATGCTTTATTTCCAGTGAAGGTAGCCTCTAGCTGTAATAATGCTTCATTTCCAGTGAAGGTAGCCTCTAGCTGTAATAATGCTTTATTTCTAGTGAAGGTAGCCTCTAGCTGTAATAATGCCTTGTCTCCAGTGAAGGTAGCCTCTAGCTGTAATAATGCTTTATTTCCAGTGAAGGTAGCCTCTAGCTGTAATAATGCTTCATTTCCAGTGAAGGTAGCCTCTAGCTGTAATAATGCTTTATTTCCAGTGAAGGTAGCCTCTAGCTGTAATAATGCTTCATTTCCAGTGAAGGTAGCCTCTAGCTGTAATAATGCCTTGTCTCCAGTGAAGGTAGCCTCTAGTGGTAATAATGCTTTATTTCCAGTGAAGGTAGCCTCTAGCTGTAATAATGCCTTGTCTCCAGTGAAGGTAGCCTCTAGCTGTAATAATGCCTCGTCTCCAGTGAAGGTAGCCTCTAGCTGTAATAATGCCTTGTCTCCAGTGAAGGTAGCCTCTAGCTGTAATAATGCCTTGTCTCCAGTGAAGGTAGCCTCTAGCTGTAATAATGCCTTGTCTCCAGTGAAGGTAGCCTCTAGCTGTAATAATGCCTTGTCTCCAGTGAAGGTAGCCTCTAGCTGTAATAATGCTTTATTTCCAGTGAAGGTAGCCTCTAGCTGTAATAATGCTTCATTTCCAGTGAAGGTAGCCTCTAGCTGTAATAATGCTTCATTTCCAGTGAAGGTAGCCTCTAGCTGTAATAATGCCTTGTCTCCAGTGAAGGTAGCCTCTAGCTGTAATAATGCTTTATTTCCAGTGAAGGTAGCCTCTAGCTGTAATAATGCTTCATTTCCAGTGAAGGTAGCCTCTAGCTGTAATAATGCTTTATTTCCAGTGAAGGTAGCCTCTAGCTGTAATAATGCTTCATTTCCAGTGAAGGTAGCCTCTAGCTGTAATAATGCTTTATTTCCAGTGAAGGTAGCCTCTAGCTGTAATAATGCTTCATTTCCAGTGAAGGTAGCCTCTAGCTGTAATAATGCCTTGTCTCCAGTGAAGGTAGCCTCTAGCTGTAATAATGCCTCGTCTCCAGTGAAGGTAGCCTCTAGCTGTAGTAATGCTTTATTTCCAGTGAAGGTAGCCTCTAGCTGTAATAATGTCTTGTCTCCAGTGAAGGTAGCCTCTAGCTGTAATAATGCCTTGTCTCCAGTGAAGGTAGCCTCTAGCTGTAATAACGCTTTATTTCCAGTGAAGGTAGCCTCTAGCTGTAATAATGCCTTGTCTCCAGTGAAGGTAGCCTCTAGCTGTAATAATGCTTTATTTCCAGTGAAGGTAGCCTCTAGCTGTAATAATGCCTTGTCTCCAGTGAAGGTAGCCTCTAGCTGTAATAATGCCTTGTCTCCAGTGAAGGTAGCCTCTAGCTGTAATAATGCCTTGTCTCCAGTGAAGGTAGCCTCTAGCTGTAATAATGCTTTATTTCCAGTGAAGGTAGCCTCTAGCTGTAATAATGCCTTGTCTCCAGTGAAGGTAGCCTCTAGCTGTAATAATGTCTTGTCTCCAGTGAAGGTAGCCTCTTGCTGTAATAATGCCTTGTCTCCAGTGAAGGTAGCCTCTAGCTGTAATAATGCCTTGTCTCCAGTGAAGGTAGCCTCTAGCTGTAATAAAGCTTTATTTCCAGTGAAGGTAGCCTCTAGCTGTAATAATGCCTTGTCTCCAGTGAAGGTAGCCTCTAGCTGTAATAATGCCTTGTCTCCAGTGAAGGTAGCCTCTAGCTGTAATAATGCCTTGTCTCCAGTGAAGGTAGCCTCTAGCTGTAATAATGCTTTATTTCCAGTGAAGGTAGCCTCTAGCTGTAATAATGCCTTGTCTCCAGTGAAGGTAGCCTCTAGCTGTAATAATGCCTTGTCTCCAGTGAAGGTAGCCTCTAGCTGTAATAATGCCTTGTCTCCAGTGAAGGTAGCCTCTAGCTGTAATAATGCCTTGTCTCCAGTGAAGGTAGCCTCTAGCTGTAATAATGCCTTGTCTCCAGTGAAGGTAGCCTCTAGCTGTAATAATGCCTTGTCTCCAGTGAAGGTAGCCTCTAGCTGTAATAATGCCTTGTCTCCAGTGAAGGTAGCCTCTAGCTGTAATAATGCCTTGTCTCCAGTGAAGGTAGCCTCTAGCTGTAATAATGCTTTATTTCCAGTGAAGGTAGCCTCCAGCTGTAATAATGCCTTGTCTCCAGTGAAGGTAGCCTCTAGCTGTAATAATGCCTTGTCTCCAGTGAAGGTAGCCTCTAGCTGTAATAATGCCTCGTCTCCAGTGAAGTTAGCCTCTAGCTGTAATAATGCCTTGTCTCCAGTGAAGGTAGCCTCTAGCTGTAATAATGCCTTGTCTCCAGTGAAGGTAGCCTCTAGCTGTAATAATGCCTCGTCTCCAGTGAAGTTAGCCTCTAGCTGTAATAATGCCTCGTCTCCAGTGAAGGTAGCCTCTAGCTATAGTAATGCTTTATTTCCAGTGAAGGTAGCCTCTAGCTGTAATAATGCCTTATCTCCAGTGAAGGTAGCCTCTAGCTGTAGTAATGCTTTATTTCCAGTGAAGGTAGCCTCTAGCTGTAATAATGCCTTGTCTCCAGTGAAGGTAGCCTCTAGCTGTAATAATGCCTTGTCTCCAGTGAAGGTAGCCTCTAGCTGTAATAATGCTTTATTTCCAGTGAAGGTAGCCTCTAGCTGTAATAATGCCTTGTCTCCAGTGAAGGTAGCCTCTAGCTGTAATAATGCCTTGTCTCCAGTGAAGGTAGCCTCTAGCTGTAATAATGCCTCGTCTCCAGTGAAGGTAGCCTCTAGCTGTAATAATGCCTTGTCTCCAGTGAAGGTAGCCTCTAGCTGTAATAATGCCTTGTCTCCAGTGAAGGTAGCCTCTAGCTGTAATAATGCCTTGTCTCCAGTGAAGGTAGCCTCTAGTGGTAATAATGCTTTATTTCCAGTGAAGGTAGCCTCTAGCTGTAATAATGCCTCGTCTCCAGTGAAGGTAGCCTCTAGCTGTAATAATGCCTTGTCTCCAGTGAAGGTAGCCTCTAGCTGTAATAATGCCTCGTCTCCAGTGAAGGTAGCCTCTAGCTGTAATAATGCTTTATTTCCAGTGAAGGTAGCCTCTAGCTGTAGTAATGCTTTATTTCCAGTGAAGGTAGCCTCTAGCTGTAATAATGCCTTGTCTCCAGTGAAGGTAGCCTCTAGCTGTAATAATGCTTTATTTCCAGTGAAGGTAGCCTCTAGCTGTAATAATGCCTTGTCTCCAGTGAAGGTAGCCTCTAGTGGTAATAATGCCTTGTCTCCAGTGAAGGTAGCCTCTAGCTGTAATAATGCCTTGTCTCCAGTGAAGGTAGCCTCTAGCTGTAATAATGCTTCATTTCCAGTGAAGGTAGCCTCTAGCTGTAATAATGCCTTGTCTCCAGTGAAGGTAGCCTCTAGCTGTAATAATGCCTTGTCTCCAGTGAAGGTAGCCTCTAGTGGTAATAATGCCTTGTCTCCAGTGAAGGTAGCCTCTAGCTGTAATAATGCTTCATTTCCAGTGAAGGTAGCCTCTAGCTGTAATAATGCCTTGTCTCCAGTGAAGGTAGCCTCTAGCTGTAATAATGCCTTGTCTACAGTGAAGGTAGCCTCTAGCTGTAATAATGCCTTGTCTCCAGTGAAGGTAGCCTCTAGCTGTAATAATGCCTTGTCTCCAGTGAAGGTAGCCTCTAGCTGTAATAATGCCTTGTCTCCAGTGAAGGTAGCCTCTAGCTGTAATAATGCCTTGTCTCCAGTGAAGGTAGCCTCTAGCTGTAATAATGCTTTATTTCCAGTGAAGGTAGCCTCTAGCTGTAATAATGCTTTATTTCCAGTGAAGGTAGCCTCTAGCTGTAATAATGCTTTATTTCCAGTGAAGGTAGCCTCTAGCTGTAATAATGCCTTGTCTCCAGTGAAGGTATCCTCTAGCTGTAATAATGCCTTGTCTCCAGTGAAGGTAGCCTCTAGCTGTAATAATGCCTTGTCTCCAGTGAAGGTAGCCTCTAGCTGTAATAATGCCTTGTCTCCAGTGAAGGTAGCCTCTAGCTGTAATAATGCTTTATTTCCAGTGAAGGTAGCCTCTAGCTGTAATAATGCCTCGTCTCCAGTGAAGGTAGCCTCTAGCTGTAGTAATGCTTTATTTCCAGTGAAGGTAGCCTCTAGCTGTAATAATGCCTTGTCTCCAGTGAAGGTAGCCTCTAGCTGTAATAATGCCTTGTCTCCAGTGAAGGTAGCCTCTAGCTGTAATAATGCTTTATTTCCAGTGAAGGTAGCCTCTAGCTGTAATAATGCCTCGTCTCCAGTGAAGGTAGCCTCTAGCTGTAATAATGCTTTATTTCCAGTGAAGGTAGCCTCTAGCTGTAATAATGCTTTATTTCCAGTGAAGGTAGCCTCTAGCTGTAATAATGCCTTGTCTCCAGTGAAGGTAGCCTCTAGCTGTAATAATGCGTCATTTCCAGTGAAGGTAGCCTCTAGCTGTAATAATGCCTTGTCTCCAGTGAAGGTAGCCTCTAGCTGTAATAATGCCTTGTCTCCAGTGAAGGTAGCCTCAAGCTGTAATAATGCCTTGTCTCCAGTGAAGGTAGCCTCTAGCTGTAATAATGCTTCATTTCCAGTGAAGGTAGCCTCTAGCTGTAGTAATGCTTTATTTCCAGTGAAGGTAGCCTCTAGCTGTAATAATGCCTTGTCTCCAGTGAAGGTAGCCTCTAGCTGTAATAATGCTTTATTTCTAGTGAAGGTAGCCTCTAGCTGTAATAATGCCTTGTCTCCAGTGAAGGTAGCCTCTAGCTGTAATAATGCTTTATTTCCAGTGAAGGTAGCCTCTAGCTGTAATAATGCCTTGTCTCCAGTGAAGGTAGCCTCTAGCTGTAATAATGCCTTGTCTCCAGTGAAGGTAGCCTCTAGCTGTAATAATGCCTTGTCTCCAGTGAAGGTAGCCTCTAGCTGTAATAATGCTTTATTTCTAGTGAAGGTAGCCTCTAGCTGTAATAATGCCTTGTCTCCAGTGAAGGTAGCCTCTAGCTGTAATAATGCTTTATTTCTAGTGAAGGTAGCCTCTAGCTGTAATAATGCTTTATTTCCAGTGAAGGTAGCCTCTAGCTGTAATAATGCCTTGTCTCCAGTGAAGGTAGCCTCTAGCTGTAATAATGCCTTGTTCCAGTGAAGGTAGCCTCTAGCTGTAATAATGCTTCATTTCCAGTGAAGGTAGCCTCTAGCTGTAATAATGCTTTATTTTCAGTGAAGGTAGCCTCTAGCTGTAATAATGCTTTATTTCCAGTGAAGGTAGCCTCTAGTGGTAATAATGCTTCATTTCCAGTGAAGGTAGCCTCTAGCAGTAATAATGCTTTATTTCCAGTGAAGGTAGCCTCTAGCTGTAATAATGCTTTATTTCCAGTGAAGGTAGCCTCTAGCTGTAATAATGCCTTGTCTCCAGTGAAGGTAGCCTCTAGCTGTAATAATGCTTTATTTCCAGTGAAGGTAGCCTCTAGCTGTAATAATGCTTCATTTCCAGTGAAGGTAGCCTCTAGCTGTAATAATGCTTTATTTCCAGTGAAGGTAGCCTCTAGCTGTAATAATGCCTTGTCTCCAGTGAAGGTAGCCTCTAGCTGTAATAATGCCTTGTCTCCAGTGAAGGTAGCCTCTAGCTGTAATAATGCTTTATTTCTAGTGAAGGTAGCCTCTAGCTGTAATAATGCCTTGTCTCCAGTGAAGGTAGCCTCTAGCTGTAATAATGCCTTGTCTCCACTGAAGGTAGCCTCTAGCTGTAATAATGCCTTGTCTCCAGTGAAGGTAGCCTCTAGTGGTAATAATGCCTTGTTCCAGTGAAGGTAGCCTCTAGCTGTAATAATGCCTTGTTCCAGTGAAGGTAGCCTCTGGCTGTAATAATGCTTTATATCCAGTGAAGGTAGCCTCTAGCTGTAATAATGCTTCATTTCCAGTGAAGGTAGCCTCTAGCTGTAATAATGCTTTATTTCCAGTGAAGGTAGCCTCTAGTGGTAATAATGCCTTGTTCCAGTGAAGGTAGCCTCTAGCTGTAATAATGCTTTATTTCTAGTGAAGGTAGCCTCTAGTGGTAATAATGCCTTGTTCCAGTGAAGGTAGCCTCTAGTGGTAATAATGCCTTGTTCCAGTGAAGGTAGCCTCTAGCTGTAATAATGCTTTATTTCCAGTGAAGGTAGCCTCTAGCTGTAATAATGCCTTGTCTCCAGTGAAGGTAGCCTCTAGCTGTAATAATGCCTTGTCTCCAGTGAAGTTAGCCTCTAGCTGTAATAATGCCTTGTCTCCAGTGAAGGTAGCCTCTAGCTGTAATAATGCCTTGTCTCCAGTGAAGGTAGCCTCTAGCTGTAATAATGCTTTATTTCCAGTGAAGGTAGCCTCTAGCTGTAATAATGCCTTGTCTCCAGTGAAGGTAGCCTCTAGCTGTAATAATGCCTTGTCTCCAGTGAAGGTAGCCTCTAGCTGTAATAATGCCTTGTCTCCAGTGAAGGTAGCCTCTAGCTGTAATAATGCCTTGTCTCCAGTGAAGGTAGCCTCTAGCTGTAATAATGCCTTGTCTCCAGTGAAGGTAGCCTCTAGCTGTAATAATGCCTTGTCTCCAGTGAAGGTAGCCTCTAGCTGTAATAATGCCTTGTCTCCAGTGAAGGTAGCCTCTAGCTGTAATAATGCTTTATTTCTAGTGAAGGTAGCCTCTAGCTGTAATAATGCTTTATTTCCAGTGAAGGTAGCCTCTAGCTGTAATAATGCCTTGTCTCCAGTGAAGGTAGCCTCTAGCTGTAATAATGCCTTGTTCCAGTGAAGGTAGCCTCTAGCTGTAATAATGCCTTGTCTCCAGTGAAGGTAGCCTCTAGCTGTAATAATGCCTTGTCTCCAGTGAAGGTAGCCTCTAGCTGTAATAATGCCTTGTCTCCAGTGAAGGTAGCCTCTAGCTGTAATAATGCCTTGTCTCCAGTGAAGGTAGCCTCTAGCTGTAATAATGCCTTGTCTCCAGTGAAGGTAGCCTCTAGTGGTAATAATGCCTTGTCTCCAGTGAAGGTAGCCTCTAGCTGTAATAATGCCTTGTCTCCAGTGAAGGTAGCCTCTAGCTGTAATAATGCCTTGTCTCCAGTGAAGGTAGCCTCTAGTGGTAATAATGCCTTGTCTCCAGTGAAGGTAGCCTCTAGCTGTAATAATGCTTTATTTCCAGTGAAGGTAGCCTCTAGCTGTAATAATGCCTTGTCTCCAGTGAAGGTAGCCTCTAGCTGTAATAATGCCTTGTCTCCAGTGAAGGTAGCCTCTAGCTGTAATAATGCTTTATTTCTAGTGAAGGTAGCCTCTAGCTGTAATAATGCCTTGTCTCCAGTGAAGGTAGCCTCTAGCTGTAATAATGCTTTATTTCCAGTGAAGGTAGCCTCTTGCTGTAATAATGCCTTGTCTCCAGTGAAGGTAGCCTCTAGCTGTAATAATGCCTTGTCTCCAGTGAAGGTAGCCTCTAGCTGTAATAATGCCTTGTCTCCAGTGAAGGAAGCCTCTAGCTGTAATAATGCTTTATTTCCAGTGAAGGTAGCCTCTAGCTGTAATAATGCCTCGTCTCCAGTGAAGGTAGCCTCTAGCTGTAGTAATGCTTTATTTCCAGTGAAGGTAGCCTCTTGCTGTAATAATGCCTTGTCTCCAGTGAAGGTAGCCTCTAGCTGTAATAATGCCTCGTCTCCAGTGAAGGTAGCCTCTAGCTGTAATAATGCCTTGTCTCCAGTGAAGGTAGCCTCTAGCTGTAATAATGCTTTATTTCCAGTGAAGGTAGCCTCTAGCTGTAATAATGCCTTGTCTCCAGTGAAGGTAGCCTCTAGCTGTAATAATGCCTTGTCTCCAGTGAAGGTAGCCTCTAGCTGTAATAATGCCTTGTCTCCAGTGAAGGTAGCCTCTAGCTGTAAAAATGCTTTATTTCCAGTGAAGGTAGCCTCTAGCTGTAATAATGCTTTATTTCCAGTGAAGGTAGCCTCTAGCTGTAATAATGCCTTGTCTCCAGTGAAGGTAGCCTCTAGCTGTAATAATGCCTTGTCTCCAGTGAAGGTAGCCTCTAGCTGTAATAATGCCTTGTCTCCAGTGAAGGTAGCCTCTAGCTGTAATAATGCCTTGTCTCCAGTGAAGGTAGCCTCTAGCTGTAATAATGCTTTATTTCCAGTGAAGGTAGCCTCTAGCTGTAATAATGCTTTATTTCCAGTGAAGGTAGCCTCTAGCTGTAATAATGCTTTATTTCTAGTGAAGGTAGCCTCTAGCTGTAATAATGCTTTATTTCTAGTGAAGGTAGCCTCTAGCTGTAATAATGCCTTGTTCCAGTGAAGATAGCCTCTAGCTGTAATAATGCTTCATTTCCAGTGAAGGTAGCCTCTAGCTGTAATAATGCCTTGTCTCCAGTGAAGGTAGCCTCTAGCTGTAATAATGCCTTGTCTCCAGTGAAGGTAGCCTCTAGCTGTAATAATGCCTTGTCTCCAGTGAAGGTAGCCTCTAGCTGTAATAATGCCTTGTCTCCAGTGAAGGTAGCCTCTAGCTGTAATAATGCTTTATTTCCAGTGAAGGTTGCCTCTAGCTGTAATAATGCCTTGTCTCCAGTGAAGGTAGCCTCTAGCTGTAATAATGGTTCATTTCCAGTGAAGGTAGCCTCTAGCTGTAATAATGCCTTGTCTCCAGTGAAGGTAGCCTCTAGCTGTAATAATGCCTTGTCTCCAGTGAAGGTAGCCTCTAGCTGTAATAATGCTTTATTTCCAGTGAATGTAGCCTCTAGCTGTAATAATGCTTCATTTCCAGTGAAGGTAGCCTCTAGCTGTAATAATGCTTCATTTCCATTGAAGATAGCCTCTAGCTGTAATAATGCCTTTTTCCAGTGAAGGTAGCCTCTAGCTGTAATATGCTTTATTTCCAGTGAAGGTAGCCTCTAGATGTAATAATGGTTTATTTCCAGTGAAGGTAGCCTCTAGCTGTAATAATGCCTTGTCTCCAGTGAAGGTAGCCTCTAGCTGTAATAATGCTTTATTTCCAGTGAAGGTAGCCTCTAGCTGTAATAATGCTTTATTTCCAGTGAAGGTAGCCTCTAGCTGTAATAATGCTTTATTTCCAGTGAAGGTAGCCTCTAGCTGTAATAATGCCTTGTTCCAGTGAAGGTAGCCTCTAGCTGTAATAATGCTTTATTTCCAGTGAAGGTAGCCTCTAGCTGTAATAATGCCTTGTCTCCAGTGTAGGTAGCCTCTAGCTGTAATAATGCCTTGTCTCCA
Source organism: Pelodytes ibericus (assembly GCA_036172795.1). Lineage (NCBI taxonomy): Eukaryota > Metazoa > Chordata > Amphibia > Anura > Pelodytidae > Pelodytes > Pelodytes ibericus. The sequence continues at coordinate 2,178,002 of CM069859.1, forward strand.
ATGAAGGTAGCCTCTAGCTGTAATAATGCTTTATTTCCAGTGAAGGTAGCCTCTAGCTGTAATAATGCTTTATTTCCAGTGAAGGTAGCCTCTAGCTGTAATAATGCTTTATTTCCAGTGAAGGTAGCCTCTAGCTGTAATAATGCTTTATTTCCAGTGAAGGTAGCCTCTAGCTGTAATAATGCTTTATTTCCAGTGAAGGTAGCCTCTAGCTGTAATAATGCATTTCCAGTGAAGGTAGCCTCTAATGGTAATAATGCCTTTCCAGTGAAGGTAGCCTCTAGTGGTAATAATGCTTTATTTCCAGTGAAGGTAGCCTCTAATGGTAATAATGCATTTCCAGTGAATGTAGCCTCTAATGGTAATAATGCCTTTCCAGTGAAGGTAGCCTCTAATGGTAATAATGCCTTTCCAGTGAAGGTAGCCTCTAATGGTAATAATGCCTTGTTCCAGTGAAGGTAGCCTCTAGTGGTAATAATGCCTTGTTCCAGTGAAGGTAGCCTCTAGCTGTAATAATGCTTTATTTCCAGTGAAGGTAGCCTCTAGTGGTAATAATGCCTTGTCTCCAGTGAAGGTAGCCTCTAGCTGTAATAATGCTTTATTTCCAGTGAAGGTAGCCTCTAGCTGTAATACTGCTTTATTTCCAGTGAAGGTAGCCTCTAGCTGTAATAATGCTTTATTTCCAGTGAAGGTAGCCTCTAACTGTAATAATGCTTTATTTCCAGTGAAGGTAGCCTCTAGCTGTAATAATGCCTTGTCTCCAGTGAAGGTAGCCTCTAGCTGTAATAATGCCTTTCCAGTGAAGGTAGCCTCTAGCTGTAATAATGCTTTATTTCCAGTGAAGGTAGCCTCTAATGGTAATAATGCCTTGTTCCAGTGAAGGTAGCCTCTAGTGGTAATAATGCCTTTCCAGTGAAGGTAGCCTCTAGCTGTAATAATGCTTTATTTCCAGTGAAGGTAGCCTCTAATGGTAATAATGCATTTCCAGTGAAGGTAGCCTCTAATGGTAATAATGCCTTTCCAGTGAAGGTAGCCTCTAATGGTAATAATGCCTTTTTAGTGAAGGTAGCCTCTAATGGTAATAATGCCTTGTCTCCAGTGAAGGTAGCCTCTAATGGTAATAATGCCTTTCCAGTGAAGGTAGCCTCTAGTGGTAATAATGCCTTGTTCCAGTGAAGGTAGCCTCTAGTGGTAATAATGCCTTGTTCCAGTGAAGGTAGCCTCTAATGGTAATAATGCCTTTCCAGTGAAGGTAGCCTGTAGTGTGACCCAGAAGGAAAATCCCCACAGACTTATGATGTTTCCCATATGCAAAGCACCATGATCCTCCAAGGGAACTGTCCCATGACCTTCTAGTATAGGCAGTGGGCAATAAACTGAAAGCAGTAATGTGGAATAACTAATTTGGTGCTGGACCACCTCTTGAGATCTGTACAGCCTGTATATGTCATGGTATAAAGTCATCAGTGTTTGAAAGACAAATTAGGTCCCTTTCCCAATCGATAAGGTCCTGTTGTGGCGACGTGGTAATGTGTGCCTCTGCAGGATTCGCTTACAGCAACACAATACACACAGTCTCTAAACGTCAGAGATTTGCAGCTGAACAATAGACCTGGACATTTATTTTCCAGAGAATGACCATTTGGCCCAAAACATCTGTATTTGGTTGAAAACGAACGCAGAACTGGACGGAAAAAAAAATTCGTTTGTTCATTCATTCATTGTCCCACTCAGGAAGTCTCTGCTTCAAGTTCTAGACTCAGATCGTGTCAGTGATCTGAGTGGCCTTTAAATACGGGCCACTCAGAGACCACCGAAGTGTTCTATAATCTGCACAAAAATCCGACACGTGGGCAATTTTCATGCAGACAGACATTCCAGAAGTCAGTAGCCAATATACCCCCGAAATTAAAAGAAATATAGATTAAATATACATAGATTAAATATACATAGATAAAAAAATGTAATTGTATAAAAAAAAAATCATAAACTATATCAAAACATTATTAACATGCAAATAAATATGAAGAATGTGGCCAGATTTCTTGCAGTCGCTAACAGAGGTTCTCCCAAAATTTGATAAATATAAATTAAAAATAAATATATTCAAAATGTAACTGTATAAAAAATAATAAGTATAACTACATCAAAATATAATTAAAAATAAATTAAATAAAAACTAATATAAAAAATAAATATTGTGTAAAAAATAAATTGAATATGAAAATAAACTATAATAAATAAAAAACAAAATTAATTTTAATAATGTTATATTATAGTAATATATACAATATATAATAAAATACACCACAAATCAATTTTTTATTGGCATGGTAATAGTGGTGATGGTAATTATTATTATTAATAAAATATGCTTTAAATGGTTCAATTGGCCCGTCAACCAGGGCCAGTCTGGGGTGTGCGACCTGTGCAACAACCCGGAGGTGCCAGAAGAAGCACCCCCCTTATCAAAAAAAAAAACATTTGCCTGCAGAAGATCTCCCCTCGCCAGCCCTATGCTGGTGAAGGTCCTTGCCCACCCTGGGAGCTAGCGCAGCATGAGGGTGGAGGGAGTGAGAGTACTGATATTGGAAGGGAGGGATGAGAGAACTGATATGTGGGGGAGGAGGGAGTGAGAGAACTGATATTGGAAGGGAGGGATGAGAGAACTGATATGTGGGGGAGGAGGAGGAGAAAAAACTTATATCTGGGTAGAAGGAGGAGAGACAACAGATATGGGGGAGAAGTTGAAGAGAGAACTGATATGGGGGGAGAAGGAGAGAGAACTGATATGGGGAGAGGAGGAGAGAGAACTGATATGGGAGCAGGAGGGGGGGGGAGAACTGATATGGGTGGAGGAGGAGAGAGAACTGATATGGGAGCAGGAGGGGGAGAGAGAACTGATATGGGGGGAGGAGGAGAGAGAACTGATATGGGGGGAGGAGGAGAGAGAACTGATATGGGAGCAGGAGGGGGAGAGAGAACTGATATGGGGGGAGGAGGAGAGAGAACTGATATGGGGGGAGGAGGAGAGAGAACTGATATGGGGGGAGGAGGAGAGAGAACTGTTATGGGAGCAGGAGGGGGAGAGACAATAAATATGGGGAGGATGGGGAGAGAGAACTGATATGAGGAGGAGGGGGAGAGAGAACTGATATGAGGAGGAGGGGGAGAGAGAACTGATATGAGGAGGAGGGGGAGAGAGAACTGATATGAGGAGGAGGGGGAGAGGGAACTAATATGTGGAGGGGAAGGAGAGATAATAAGATATGAGGGAAAGGATAGATAATAGATGTGGGGGAGAGAACAGATATGGGGAGGGGAAGGAGAGATAACAACAGATTTGGGGAGGTGTAGAGAGAACAGATATGGGGGAGGGGGGAGACAGACAGACGTAAGGGGTCAGGAGAGGAGACACATAAATGGGGTGGGAGAGGAGAGACAAATATGGGAAGGGAAAGGAAAGTGACAAACATGGGAAAAGAGAGAGACATGCATGGGAAGGGAGATGAAAGAGACAGACATGGCAAGGGAGAAGAGATAGATGGGCATGAGGAGGGAGAGGAGACAGACAGACATGTGGGTAGATAGGGGGGTGCAACATGGGTGGCCCGCACAGTACACCTGAACACTTAAGGCCTGCCATGACATCAATAAATACATTGTGTAATATAAAATACAAATATCACACATGTCACTTAGTGAGCCCAATCAAAGTTAGGGAATGGCCACATATACATAGATACATACATTATCATATATCATTTTATACACCATCATAACAGCTCTTGTGATTTAACAATGCCGGTGATCACATTATAGATAGGTTATATCTACCCTCCCACCATCATGCCACATGTATCATGGTATCATTTAATGTCCACGGTGGACACTGGTACATTGCCAAGCAGTGTGACTATCCACACCGAATGGAAATCCCAAAACAAAAATATCGGTGAAATTCATCTGAACTGAATGTGTCAGTGGAAGAAATATGGTTCAGAGGAAAATGAAACATAAAAAATACCCTTCACATGTAGGAGGGTGTACAACTCACTTCAATAAGTATCTCACAGGGAATTAATCATGGAGTCTGGAAACTTCTTTCCACACTGGCATCTCCTGCCAACCTGGAGACTTCCTTCCACACTGGCATCTCCTGCCAACCTGGAGACTTCCTTCCACACTGGCATCTCCTGCCAACCTGGAAACTTCTTTCCACACTGGCATCTCCTGCCAACCTGGAGACTTCCTTCTACACTGGCATCTCCTGCCAACCTGGAGACTTCCTTCCACACTGGCATCTCCTGCCAACCTGGAGACTTCCTTCCACACTGGCATCTCCTGCCAACCTGGAAACTTCCTTCCACACTGGCATCTCCTGCCAACCTGGAAACTTCTTTCCACACTGGCATCTCCTGCCAACCTGGAGACTTCCTTCCACATTGGCATCTTTTTGTTTTGTTTCCAAACCATAGCATCTTTTAAACCCAATTTATTAGTTTCCCTGATCCACCTGCACAGAAGTCAAAATTTAAGAGGCTTGCCTCTCTGCCCTTGTGTGGAGACTTTAATCCCTTGGTTGTACACTCCATCACAGGTACAAATAACTACACAAAGTTATGCCATGTTTGAGTGACCCATACTCGCGAGAAGGTCCTGTAAAGGGAATGACCCACAACACCCTCATGTTTTCCCTTGGGAAGGCCCCATGTGTGTCCAGAGAGACCCCTGGAGAAGGTATGGCTTTTAATACTTGATTAATGTTTGGAAGCGGCCAGACTGAATTGATTTGGAAGGATATGGTAGTGAATGTGGGATAGCGAACCCTTTGTAAAGGTTTATTTGGAGTTTTGTTATCAGACATCTTCCAACAAGGCATGTCTCCGTCTGTACAGGCAGAACCTGGGAACGCACAGCAGTGTGAATATACTGCTTCCTCAGGATGTGGCCCGTCTTTTCCAGGCAGAGGGGGTCTTTCCACGCAGAATGAGAATCGAATCCTGGGCAATGCACAGGGAAATCCGTAACCACAAGTGTGGAGTTTTCTTACTGTGAGTTCTGTCTTCCCTTCTACCCATGTCTCCTGTCCTCCCCCCAGATTCCCTATCTGCAGCCATTAGTTCATGACTGTGGGATATAATGTCAGAGGCCAGGGCTAATCCATAATGTTAGCCACAGACTAGCTGAGCTGGGTATAAGTTAAACATGGAATTATCTGTTTTATCACACAGTAACGGAGAGGAATGGCGTTCTGACCGCCTCATCCTCAACAAAGAGGTGCTGAACCCCATAGGGGTGAAGAAATTTCTTCCATTTTTGGACGAAGTGGCCAGTGACTTTGCCGCCTTACTCAAGAGACGAATCAACAAGAATACGCGGGGAGCGCTTACTGTTGATCTGTATGCTGATCTGTTCCGATTCACACTGGAAGGTGGGATCTAGCTTAACATGTCACCAAATTACTCCCCTGTGTCCCATTGCTTCCCTCTCTCTGTGTCACCCTACAGTGGGAGGGGCAGACTCCGTGTCCCATTGCTCCCTTCTGTCTGTGTCGCCCTGCAGTGGGAGGGGCAGACTCTGTGTCCCATAGCTCTCTTTTGTCTGTGTCGCCCTGCAGTGGGAGAGGGCAGACTCCGTGTCCCATAGCTCCCTTCTGTCTGTGCCGCCCTGCAGTGGGAGGGGCAGACTCTGTGTCCCATAGCTCCCTTCTGTCTGTCACCCTATAGTGGGAGGGGCAGGTTTTGGGGGATATGTATAAAAACACCTGAGTCACCACTAGCCTGACTCCAGCTGAAGTGAATGTTTATTCCACCTATGGTCCTGAGTCACCACTAGCCTGACTCCAGCTGAAGTCAATGTTTATTCCACCTATGATCCTGAGTCACCACTAGCCTGACTCCAGCTGAAGTGAATGTTTATTCCACCTATGGTCCTGAGTCACCACTAGCCTGACTCCAGCTGAAGTCAATGTTTATTCCACCTATGGTCCTGAGTCACCAATAGCCTGACTCCAGCTGAAGTCAATGTTTATTCCACCTATGATCCTGAGTCACCACTAGCCTGACTCCAGCTGAAGTGAATGTTTATTCCACCTATGATCCTGAGTCACCACTAGCCTGACTCCAGCTGAAGTGAATGTTTATTCCACCTATGGTCCTGAGTCACCACTAGCCTGACTCCAGCTGAAGTGAATGTTTATTCCACCTATGATCCTGAGTCACCACTAGCCTGACTCCAGCTGAAGTGAATGTTTATTCCACCTATGATCCTGAGTCACCACTAGCCTGACTCCAGCTGAAGTCAATGTTTATTCCACCTATGATCCTGAGTCACCACTAGCCTGACTCCAGCTGAAGTGAATGTTTATTCCACCTATGATCCTGAGTCACCACTAGCCTGACTCCAGCTGAAGTCAATGTTTATTCCACCTATGGTCCTGAGTCACCAATAGCCTGACTCCAGCTGAAGTCAATGTTTATTCCACCTATGGTCCTGAGTCACCACTAGCCTGACTCCAGCTGAAGTGAATGTTTATTCCACCTATGATCCTGAGTCACCACTAGCCTGACTCCAGCTGAAGTCAATGTTTATTCCACCTATGATCCTGAGTCACCACTAGCCTGACTCCAGCTGAAGTGAATGTTTATTCCACCTATGATCCTGAGTCACCACTAGCCTGACTCCAGCTGAAGTTTATTTATCGATTTGTTTTTGTAAAACGTCCTGTATGATTGCCCTGTGTATATCCTTCCTCCTGTCTCTCCGTAGCCAGCAGCTACGTCCTGTACGGCCAGCGTCTTGGGCTCCTTGAAGAACATCCCAATTCGGAGTCACTACGCTTTATCAGAGCTGTGGAAACAATGATAAAGACCACCCTTCCCCTGCTCTTCCTGCCCAACCAGGTCATGCGAATAACAGACAGTCTCTTGTGGAACCAGCACATGAAATCCTGGGATATTATATTTGAACAAGGTAATATAATCACTCACCATAATGCTATTGGATCTTAATATGGGATAGGGCTATTTATACCATGGTCCTCCAACTGTAACCCCCACCATGCTGAGTCAAACGGTTCATCGCAGTAACAGCTGGAGGGCTGTATCAGAGCTACTGAGCAGTGACAGAGAATATTAAAAGGGGGCGTTCTGCCCCAGAACCGTGTCGCTATATCCAGCACTCGGTGACCTCAGAACTTGGTGTACCCAGCACTCTGTGTACCCAGCAGTCGGTGTATCCAGCAATCAATGCACCCAGCACTCTGTGTACCCAGCACTTGGTGTATCCAGCAGTCGGTGTATCCAGCAATCAATGCACCCAGCACTATGTGTACCCAGCACTCGGTGTATCCAGCACTCTGTGACGTCAGAACTTGGTGTATCCAGCAATCAATGCACCCAGCACTCGGTGCACGCAGTGTACCCACCAATCAGTGTATCCAGCACCCATTGTACCAGCACCCGTTGTACCCAGCAATCGATGTATCCAGCACTCAGTGTACCCAGGACTCGGTATACCCAGCACTCGGTGTATCCAGCACTCGATGCACCCAGCACTCGGTGTACCCAGCACTTGGTGTACCCAGAAATCGATGTATCCAGCACTTGGTGTATCCAGCACTCGGTATACACAGCACCCGTTGTACCCAGCAATCGATGTATCCAGCACTCAGTGTACCCAGGACTCGGTATACCCAGCACTCGGTGTATCCAGCACTCGATGCACCCAGCACTCGGTGTACCCAGCACTTGGTGTACCCAGCACTTGGTGTACCCAGCAATCAGTGTATCGAGCACTCGATGTGCTCCGTACTCAAGTAGAAATGCTCCTTTATCAAGCCATCAAACGTGTAATATGTGTGGACATATTGCCACTTGTGCTGGGTCCATGGTTTATTTTAGGCTGACTGTAGTTTCTATGCAACATGCAGCTTAGCGATACTGTCTGTAACACGCTCTGTCTACACAGCTGATAAATGCATCCAGAACATTCACCAGGAATACTGTCTGGGACAGGAGCGCGGATACTCGGGGATAATGGCTGAGCTGTTAATGCAATCAGAGCTTCCGCTGGACTCCATCAAAGCCAACATCACGGAACTGATGGCTGGAGGGGTTGATACGGTGAGAGGAGTGTCCTTTGTCTCTGTACACCTGGCTGTCATTGTGTACACCTGGCTGTCATTGTGTTTACCTGCCTGGCTTTTGTGTTCACCTGGCTGTCATTGTGGGCACCTGGCTGTCGTTGTGTTCACCTGGCTGTCGTTGTGTGCACCTGGCTGTCGTTGTGTTCACCTGGCTGTCGTTGTGTTCACCTGGCTGTCGTTGTGGGCACCTGGCTGTCGTTGTGTTCACCTGGCTGTCGTTGTGTTCACCTGGCTGTCGTTGTGTTTACCTGGCTGTCATTGTGTACACCTGGCTGTCATTGTGTGCACCTGGCCGTCATTGTGGGCACCTGGCAGTCGTTGTGTTCACCTGGCTGTCATTGTGTACACCTGGCTGTCGTTGTGTGCACCTGGCTGTCGTTGTGTTTACCTGGCTGTCGTTGTGTTTACCTGGCTGTCGTTGTGTTTACCTGGCTGTCATTGTGTGCACCTGGCTGTCCTCACCTTACTTGTTAGGCAGTAAGTGCTCCTCATCTCTCTTGTTAGGCAGTAAGTGCTCCTCCTCTCTCTTGTTAGGCAGTAAGTGCTCCTCATCTCTCTTGTTAGGCAGTAAGTGCTCCTCACCTCTCTTGTTAGGCAGTAAGTGCTCCTCATCTCTCTTGTTAGGCAGTAAGTGCTCCTCATCTCTCTTGTTAGGCAGTAAGTGCTCCTCATCTCTCTTGTTAGGCAGTAAGTGCTCCTCATCTCTCTTGTTAGGCAGTAAGTGCTCCTCCTCTCTCTTGTTAGGCAGTAAGTGCTCCTCACCTCTCTTGTTAGGCAGTAAGTGCTCCCTCACCTCTCTTGTTAGGCAGTAAGTGCTCCTCCTCTCTCTTGTTAGGCAGTAAGTGCTCCTCATCTCTCTTGTTAGGCAGTAAGTGCTCCCTCACCTCTCTTGTTAGGCAGTAAGTGCTCCCTCACCTCTCTTGTTAGGCAGTAAGTGCACCCTCACCTCTCTTGTTAGGCAGTAAGTGCTCCTCCTCTCTCTTGTTAGGCAGTAAGTGCTCCTCCTCTCTCTTGTTAGGCAGTAAGTGCTCCTCATCTCTCTTGTTAGGCAGTAAGTGCTCCTCCTCTCTCTTGTTAGGCAGTAAGTGCTCCTCCTCTCTCTTGTTAGGCAGTAAGCGCTCCTCACCTCTCGTGTTAGGCAGTAAGTGCTCCTCACCTCTCTTGTTAGGCAGTAAGCGCTCCTCACCTCTCGTGTTAGGCAGTAAGTGCTCCTCACCTCTCTTGTTAGGCAGTAAGTGCTCCTCATCTCTCGTGTTAGGCAGTAAGTGCTCCTCATCTCTCTTGTTAGGCAGTAAGTGCTCCTCCTCTCTCTTGTTAGGCAGTAAGCGCTCCTCATCTCTCTTGTTAGGCAGTAAGTGCTCCTCCTCTCTCTTGTTAGGCAGTAAGTGCTCCTCCTCTCTCTTGTTAGGCAGTAAGTGCTCCTCATCTCTCTTGTTAGGCAGTAAGTGCTTCTCACCTCTCTTGTTAGGCAGTAAGCGCTCCTTCTCTCTCTTGTTAGGCAGTAAGTGCTCCTCATCTCTCTTGTTAGGCAGTAAGCGCTCCTCCTCTCTCTTGTTAGGCAGTAAGCGCTCCTCCTCTCTCATGTTAGGCAGTAAGTGCTCCTCACCTCTCTTGTTAGGCAGTAAGTGCTCCTCACCTCTCATGTTAGGCAGTAAGTGCTCCTCATCTCTCTTGTTAGGCAGTAAGCGCTCCTCCTCTCTCGTGTTAGGCAGTAAGCGCTCCTCCTCTCTCTTGTTAGGCAGTAAGTGCTCCTCATCTCTCTTGTTAGGCAGTAAGTGCTCCTCCTCCCTCGTGTTAGGCAGTAAGCACTCCTCCTCTCTCTTGTTAGGCAGTAAGTGCTCCTCATCTCTCTTGTTAGGCAGTAAGTGCTCCTCACCTTACTTGTTAGGCAGTAGGTGCTCCTCATCTCTCTTGTTAGGCAGTAAGTGCTCCTCATCTCTCTTGTTAGGCAGTAAGCGCTCCTCCTCTCTCGTGATAGGCAGTAAGCGCTCCTCCTCTCTCTTGTTAGGCAGTAAGCGCTCCTCCTCTCTCGTGTTAGGCAGTAAGTGCTCCTCATCTCTCTTGTTAGGCAGTAAGTGCTCCTCATCTCTCTTGTTAGGCAGTAAGTGCTCCTCCTCTCTCTTGTTAGGCAGTAAGTGCTCCTCATCTCTTGTTAGGCAGTAAGTGCTCCTCATCTCTCTTGTTAGGCAGTAAGTGCTCCTCATCTCTCTTGTTAGGCAGTAAGCGCTCCTCCTCTCTCGTGTTAGGCAGTAAGTGCTCCTCATCTCTCGTGTTAGGCAGTAAGTGCTCCTCCTCTCTCTTGTTAGGCAGTAAGTGCTCCTCCTCTCTCTTGTTAGGCAGTAAGTGCTCCTCATCTCTTGTTAGGCAGTAAGTGCTCCTCATCTCTCTTGTTAGGCAGTAAGTGCTCCTCATCTCTCTTGTTAGGCAGTAAGTGCTCCTCACCTCTCTTGTTAGGCAGTAAGTGCTCCTCATCTCTCTTGTTAGGCAGTAAGTGCTCCTCATCTCTCTTGTTAGGCAGTAAGTGCTCCTCCTCTCTCTTGTTAGGCAGTAAGCGCTCCTCCTCTCTCTTGTTAGGCAGTAAGTGCTCCTCATCTCTCTTGTTAGGCAATAAGTGCTCCTCACCTCTCTTGTTAGGCAGTAAGTGCTCCCTCATCTCTCTTGTTAGGCAGTAAGTGCTCCTCACCTTACTTGTTAGGAAGTAAGTGCTCCTCACCTCTCGTGTTAGGCAGTAAGTGCTCCTCATCTCTCTTGTTAGGCAGTAAGTGCTCCTCATCTCTCTTGTTAGGCAATAAGTGCTCCTCACCTCTCTTGTTAGGCAGTAAGTGCTCCTCCTCTCTCTTGTTAGGCAATAAGTGCTCCTCCTCTCTCTTGTTAGGCAATAAGTGCTCCTCACCTTACTTGTTAGGCAGTAAGTGCTCCTCATCTCTCTTGTTAGGCAGTAAGTGCTCCTCCTCTCTCGTGTTAGGCAGTAAGTGCTCCTCATCTCTCTTGTTAGGCAGTAAGTGCTCCTCATCTCTCTTGTTAGGCAGTAAGCGCTCCTCACCTCTCGTGTTAGGCAACTATCCTGTTGTTGGGTCCATGTCATACTCTGTCCCCATTTTCTCCCATTCAGACAGCGATGCCCCTACTTTTCACGCTATTCGAGTTGGCACGAAATCCGTCTGTGCAGAGAGACTTGAGACAAGAAATATTTAATGCTGAAACTCAAAATCCCAAAGATTTGAACCAATTACTCAGCTCTCTGCCCTTACTGAAGGGGGCAATAAAGGAAACATTACGGTGAGTGAAACCCCCTGCATTTCCACTGTGGACAGACACCAGCCTCTCCGCTGGGGAGACATGTATATTCACAGTATATACAGTGTTTATGGTGTGTACATTCACAGTATATACAATGTTTATGGTGTGTACATTCACAGTACATACAGTGTTTATGGTGTGTACATTCACAGTATATACAGTGTTTATGGTGTGTACATTCACAGTATATACAGTGTTTATGGTGTGTACATTCACAGTATATACAGTGTTTATGGTGTGTACATTCACAGTATATACAGTGTTTATGGTGTGTACATTCACAGTATATACAATGTTTAGGGTGTGTACATTCACAGTATATACAGTGTTTAGGGCAGGGGTCCTCAAACTACGGCCCGCGGGCCACATGCGGCCCGCCGAGCACATTTGTCCGGCCCGCGGGGGGTACTGCCGGCACCCCCCGCTCCCCGCTGATTACCTTTTTTTTTTTCCTTGCAGCCGCAGAAGATGCGACTGCAGGAAAACGAAAAAAAAATTTAAAAAAATCACCGCGACCGGATGTGACGTTTCGTCACATCCGGACCCGGTAACTGTTTCCCTCCTCCGTGCAGGGAGGAGGGAACACTGCGCGAGACGTCCGGCCCGGGGACACAGCAGCTGGAGGTAAGTGATGGGGAAGGAGGGGGAGGAGGGAGGTATAACGAGCACTGTACTATTCCTGGGCATCTGACTGGCATAATTTTCTTGAGCTGTGACTGGCATAATAATCCTGGGCATCTGACTGGCATAATATTACTGGGCTCTTACTGGCACTCTATTCCTGGGCATCTGACTGGGATAATATTCCTGGGCTCTTACTGGCATAATATTCCTGGGCATCTGACTGGGATAATATTCCTGGGCATCTGACTGGCACACTATTCCTGGGCATCTGAATGGCATAATATTCCTGGACATATGAATGGCATAATATTCCTGGGCATATGAATGGGATAATATTCCTGGGCATCTGAATGGCATAATATTCCTGGACATATGAATGGCATAATATTCCTGGGCATCTGAATGGCATAATATTCCTGGACATATGAATGGCATAATATTCCTGGGCATCTGACTGGGATAATATTCCTGGGCTCTTACTGGCATAATATTCCTGGTCATCTGACTGGCATACTATTACTGGGCATCTGACTGGCACACTATTCCTGGGCATCTGAATGGCATAATATTCCTGGACATATGAATGGCATAATATTCCTGGGCATCTGACTGGGATAATATTCCTGGGCATCTGACTGGCATAATTTTCTTGGGCTGTGACTGGCATAATAATCCTGGGCATCTGACTGGCATAATATTACTGGGCTCTTACTGGCACTCTATTCCTGGGCATCTGACTGGGATAATATTCCTGGGCTCTTACTGGCATAATATTCCTGGTCATCTGACTGGCATACTATTACTGGGCATCTGACTGGCACACTATTCCTGGGCATCTGAATGGCATAATATTCCTGGACATATGAATGGCATAATATTCCTGGGCATATGAATGGGATAATATTCCTGGGCATCTGAATGGCATAATATTCCTGGACATATGAATGGCATAATATTCCTGGGCATCTGAATGGCATAATATTCCTGGACATATGAATGGCATAATATTCCTGGGCATCTGACTGGCATACTATTACTGGGCATCTGACTGGCACACTATTCCTGGGCATCTGAATGGCATAATATTCCTGGACATATGAATGGCATAATATTCCTGGGCATCTGACTGGGATAATATTCCTGGGCATCTGACTGGCATAATTTTCTTGGGCTGTGACTGGCATAATAATCCTGGGCATCTGACTGGCATAATATTACTGGGCTCTTACTGGCACTCTATTCCTGGGCATCTGACTGGGATAATATTCCTGGGCTCTTACTGGCATAATATTCCTGGTCATCTGACTGGCATACTATTACTGGGCATCTGACTGGCACACTATTCCTGGGCATCTGAATGGCATAATATTCCTGGACATATGAATGGCATAATATTCCTGGGCATCTGAGAGGCACACTATTCCTGGGCATCTGACTGGCATAATATTCCTGGGCTCTTACTGGCACTCTATTCCTGGGCATCTGAATGGCATAATATTCCTTGGCATCTGACTGGCACACTATACCTGGGCATCTGAATGGCATAATATTCCTGGGCATCTGACAGGCACACTATTCCTGGGCATCTGACTGGCACACTATTCCTGGGCATCTGACTGGCACACTATTCCTGGGCATCTGAATGGCATAATATTCCTGGGCATCTGAATGGCATAATATTCCTGGGCATCTGACAGGCACACTATTCCTGGGCATCTGACTGGCACACTATTCCTGGGCATCTGAATGGCATAATATTTCTGGGCATCTGAATGGCATAATATTCCTGGGCATCTGACAGGCACACTATTCCTGAGCATCTGACTGGCATAATATTCCTGGGCATCTGACTGGCACACTATTCCTGGGCTCTGACTGGCATAATATTCCTAGGCATCTGATGGCACACTATTCCTGGGCATCTGACTGGCACACTATTCCTGGGCATCTGACTGGCATAATTTTCTTGGGCTCTGACTGGCATAATTTTCTTGGGCTCTGACTGGCATAATATTCCTGGGCATCTGACTGGCATAATATTCCTGGGCTCTTACTGGCACTCTATTCCTGGGCATCTGAATGGCATAATATTCCTGGGCATCTGAATGGCATAATATTCCTGGGCATCTGAATGGCACACTATTCCTGTGCATCTGAATGGCATAATATTCCTGTGCATCTGAATGGCATAATATTCCTGGGCATCTGAATGGCATAATATTCCTGGGCTCTGACTGGCATAATATTCCTGGGCATCTGACTGGCATAATATTCCTGGGCATCTGACTGGCACAATATTTCTGGGCTCTGACTGGCATAATATTACTGGGCTCTGAATGGCATAATATTACTGGACTCTGACTGGCATAATATCCCTGGGCATCTGACTGGCACACTATTCCCATTGAAATACTGGTAAGTTTGTTGATTTAACTTTACTTCATTTTATATATTGTATTTGTTACCGTTTTGTTTCTTCACTTCAAAATAAGATATATGCAGTGTGCATAGGAATTTGTTCATAGTTTTTGTTTTTACTATAGTCCGGCCCTACAACGGTCTGAGGGACAGTGAACTGGCCCCCTGTTTAAAAAGTTTGAGGACCCCTGGTTTAGGGTGTGTACATTCACAGTATATACAATGTTTAGGGTGTGTACATACACAGTATATACAGTGTTTAGGGTGTGTACATTCACAGTATATACAATGTTTAGGGTGTGTACATTCACAGTATATACAATGTTTAGGGTGTGTACATTCACAGTATATACAATGTTACTGGCATAATATTCCTGGTCATCTGACTGGCATACTATTACTGGGCATCTGACTGGCACACTATTCCTGGGCATCTGAATGGCATAATATTCCTGGACATATGAATGGCATAATATTCCTGGGCATCTGAGAGGCACACTATTCCTGGGCATCTGACTGGCATAATATTCCTGGGCTCTTACTGGCACTCTATTCCTGGGCATCTGAATGGCATAATATTCCTTGGCATCTGACTGGCACACTATACCTGGGCATCTGAATGGCATAATATTCCTGGGCATCTGACAGGCACACTATTCCTGGGCATCTGACTGGCACACTATTCCTGGGCATCTGACTGGCACACTATTCCTGGGCATCTGAATGGCATAATATTCCTGGGCATCTGAATGGCATAATATTCCTGGGCATCTGACAGGCACACTATTCCTGGGCATCTGACTGGCACACTATTCCTGGGCATCTGAATGGCATAATATTTCTGGGCATCTGAATGGCATAATATTCCTGGGCATCTGACAGGCACACTATTCCTGAGCATCTGACTGGCATAATATTCCTGGGCATCTGACTGGCACACTATTCCTGGGCTCTGACTGGCATAATATTCCTAGGCATCTGATGGCACACTATTCCTGGGCATCTGACTGGCACACTATTCCTGGGCATCTGACTGGCATAATTTTCTTGGGCTCTGACTGGCATAATTTTCTTGGGCTCTGACTGGCATAATATTCCTGGGCATCTGACTGGCATAATATTCCTGGGCTCTTACTGGCACTCTATTCCTGGGCATCTGAATGGCATAATATTCCTGGGCATCTGAATGGCATAATATTCCTGGGCATCTGAATGGCACACTATTCCTGTGCATCTGAATGGCATAATATTCCTGTGCATCTGAATGGCATAATATTCCTGGGCATCTGAATGGCATAATATTCCTGGGCTCTGACTGGCATAATATTCCTGGGCATCTGACTGGCATAATATTCCTGGGCATCTGACTGGCACAATATTTCTGGGCTCTGACTGGCATAATATTACTGGGCTCTGAATGGCATAATATTACTGGACTCTGACTGGCATAATATCCCTGGGCATCTGACTGGCACACTATTCCCATTGAAATACTATACAGTATATACAATGTTTAGGGTGTGTACATTCACAGTATATACAATGTTTAGGGTGTGTACATTCACAGTATATACAGTGTTTAGGGTCTGTACATTCACAGTATATACAATGTTTATGGTGTGTACATTCACAGTATATACAATGTTTAGGGTGTGTACATTCACAGTATATACAATGTTTAGGGTGTGTACATTCACAGTATACAATGTTTATGGTGTGTACATTCACAGTATATACAATGTTTAGGGTGTGTACATTCACAGTATATACAGTGTTTATGGTGTGTACATTCACAGTATATACAATGTTTATGGTGTGTACATTCACAGTATATACAATGTTTAGGGTGTGTACATACACAGTATATACAATGTTTATGGTGTGTACATTCACAGTATATACGTGTTTAGGGTGTGTACATTCACAGTATATACAATGTTTAGGGTGTGTACATTCACAGTATATACAGTGTTTATGGTGTGTACATTCACAGTTTATACAATGTTTAGGGTGTGTACATTCACAGTATATACAATGTTTATGGTGTGTACATTCACAGTATATACAATGTTTAGGGTGTGTACATACACAGTATATACAATGTTTATGGTGTGTACATTCACAGTATATACAATGTTTAGGGTGTGTACATTCACAGTATATACAATATTTATGGTGTGTACATTCACAGTATAAACAGTGTTTAAGGTGTGTACATTCACAGTATATACAATGTTTAGGGTGTGTACATTCACAGTATATATAGTGTTTAGGGTGTGTACATTCACAGTATATACAATGTTTAGGGTGTGTACATTCACAGTATATACAGTGTTTACGGTGTGTACATTCACGGTATATACAATGTTTATGGTGTGTACATTCACAGTATATACAATGTTTATGGTGTGTACATTCACAGTAAATACAATGTTTATGGTGTGTACATTCACAGTATATACAGTGTTTAGGGTGTGTACATTCACAGTATATACGTGTTTAGGGTGTGTACATTCACAGTATATACAATGTTTAGGGTGTGTACATTCACAGTATATACAATGTTTATGGTGTGTACATTCACAGTATATACAATGTTTAGGGTGTGTACATTCACAGTATATACAATGTTTATGGTGTGTACATTCACAGTATATACAATGTTTAGGGTGTGTACATACACAGTATATACAATGTTTATGGTGTGTACATTCACAGTATATACAATGTTTAGGGTGTGTACATTCACAGTATATACAATGTTTAGGGTGTGTACATTCACAGTATATACAATGTTTAGGGTGTGTACATTCACAGTATATACAATGTTTATGGTGTGTTCATTAACAGTATATACACTGTTTATGGTGTGTACATTCACAGTATATATAGTGTTTAGGGTGTGTACATTCACAGTATATACAATGTTTAGGGTGTGTACATTCACAGTATATACAGTGTTTACGGTGTGTACATTCACGGTATATACAATGTTTATGGTGTGTACATTCACAGTATATACAATGTTTATGGTGTGTACATTCACAGTAAATACAATGTTTATGGTGTGTACATTCACAGTATATACAGTGTTTAGGGTGTGTACATTCACAGTATATACAATGTTTAGGGTGTGTACATACACAGTATATACAGTGTTTAGGGTGTGTACATTCACAGTAATTACAATGTTTAGGGTGTGTACATTCACAGTATATACAATGTTTAGGGTGTGTACATTCACAGTATATACAATATTTATGGTGTGTACATTCACAGTATATACAATGTTTATGGTGTGTACATTCACAGTATATACAATGTTTATGGTGTGTACATTCACAGTATATGCAGTGTTTAGGGTGTGTACATTCACAGTATATACAATGTTTAGGGTGTGTACATTCACAGTATATACAGTGTTTATGGTGTGTACATTCACAGTATATACAATGTTTAGGGTGTGTACATTCACAGTTTATACAATGTTTAGGGTGTGTACATTCACAGTTTATACAATGTTTAGGGTGTGTACATTCACAGTTTATACAATGTTTAGGGTGTGTACATTCACAGTTTATACAATGTTTAGGGTGTGTACATTCACAGTATATACAATGTTTAGGGTGTGTACGTTTAGGGGCGAGGTGAACATTTTTCCCTTTTGTGTTAATTTGTTGTTCTTCTTGTGTTTAATCTGTTTAGATTATATCCTGTAGGAATCACAGTGCAGAGGTATCCAACAAAGGATTTATCAATACAAAACTACCACATCCCAGCAGGGGTAAGTACTTTCTGAGATAAAGATTGTGGTGTTGGTGTGAGGATGCTGCTGTCTATGATGGTGATCTGGATGTTAGTGTGAGGATGCTGCTGTCTGTGATGGTGATCTGGCTGTCAATGTGAGGATGCTGCTGTCTGTGATGGTGATCTGGATGTCAGTGTGAGGATGTTGCTGTCTGTGATGGTGATCTGGCTGTTAGTGTGAGGATGCTGCTGTCTGTGATGGTGATCTGGCTGTTAGTGTGAGGATGCTGCTGTCTGCGATGGTGATCTGGCTGTTAGTGTGAAGATGCTGCTGTCTGTGATGGTGATAGAGTTGTTAGTGTGAGGATGCTGCTGTCTGTGATGGTGATCTGGCTGTTAGTGTGAGGATGCTGCTGTCTGTGATGGTAATAGAGCTGTTAGTGTGAGAATGCTGCTGTCTGTGATGGTGATCTGGCTGTCAGTGTGAGGATGTTGCTGTCTGTGATGGTGATCTGGCTGTCAATGTGAGGATGTTGCTGTCTGTGATGGTGATCTGGCTGTTGGTGTGAGGATGATGCTGTCTGTGATGGTGAAAGAGCTGTTAGTGTGAGGATGTTGCTGTCTGTGATGGTGAAAGAGCTGTTAGTGTGAGGATGCTGCTGTCTGTGATGGTGATAAAGCTGTTAGTGTGAGGATGTTGCTGTCTGTGATGGTGATCTGGCAGTCAGTGTGAGGATGTTGCTGTCTGTGATGGTGATCTGGCTGTTAGTGTGAGGATGCTGCTGTCTGTGATGGTGATAGAGCTGTTAGTGTGAGAATGCTGCTGTCTGTGATGGTGATCTGGCTGTTAGTGTGAGGATGCTGCTGTCTGTGATGGTGATAGAGCTGTTAGTGTGAGGATGTTGCTGTCTGTGATGGTGATAGAGCTGTTAGTGTGAGGATGCTGCTGTCTGTGATGGTGATCTGGCTGTTAGTGTGAGGATGCTGCTGTCTATGATGGTAATTGAGCTGTTAGTGTGAGGATGGTGCTGTCTGTGATGGTGATCTGGCTGTTAGTGTGAGGATGTTGCTGTCTGTGATGGTGATCTGTCTTTCAGTGTGAGGATGTTGCTGTCTGTGATGGTGATCTGGCTGTTAGTGTGAGGATGATGCTGTCTGTGATGGTGAAAGAGCTGTTAGTGTGAGGATGTTGCTGTCTGTGATGGTGATAGAGCTGTTAGTGTGAGAATGTTGCTGTCTGTGATGGTGATAGAGCTGTTAGTGTGAGGATCTTGCTGCCTGTGATGGTGATCTGGCTGTCAGTGTGAGGATGTTGCTGTCTGTGATGGTGATCTGGGTGTTAGTGTGAGGATGCTGCTGTCTGTGATGGTGATAGAGCTGTTAGTGTGAGAATGCTGCTGTCTGTGATGGTGATCTGGGTGTTAGTGTGAGGATGCTGCTTTCTGTGATGGTGATAGAGCTGTTAGTGTGAGGATGTTGCTGTCTGTGATGGTGATAGAGCTGTTAGTGTGAGGATGCTGCTGTCTGTGATGGTGATCTGGCTGTTAGTGTGAGGATGCTGCTATCTATGATGGTAATTGAGCTGTTAGTGTGAGGATGGTGCTGTCTGTGATGGTGATCGGGCTGTTAGTGTGAGGATGTTGCTGTCTGTGATGGTGATAGAGTTGTTAGTGTGAGGATGTTGCTGTCTGTGATGGTGATAGAGCTGTTAGTGTGAGGATGTTGCTGTCTGTGATGGTAATTGAGCTGTTAGTGTGAGGATGTTGCTGTCTGTGATGGTGATCTGGCTGTTAGTGTGAGGATGCTGCTGTCTGTGATGTAATTGAGCTGTTAGTGTGAGGATGATGCTGTCTGTGATGGTGATCTGGCTGTCAGTGTGAGGATGTTGCTGTCTGTGATGGTGATCTGGCTGTCAATGTGAGGATGTTGCTGTCTGTGATGGTGATCTGGCTGTTGGTGTGAGGATGATGCTGTCTGTGATGGTGAAAGAGCTGTTAGTGTGAGGATGTTGCTGTCTGTGATGGTGAAAGAGCTGTTAGTGTGAGGATGCTGCTGTCTGTGATGGTGATAAAGCTGTTAGTGTGAGGATGTTGCTGTCTGTGATGGTGATCTGGCAGTCAGTGTGAGGATGATGCTGTCTGTGATGGTGATCTGGCAGTCAGTGTGAGGATGATGCTGTCTGTGATGGTGATACAGCTGTTAGTGTGAGAATGCTGCTGTCTGTGATGGTGATCTGGCTGTTAGTGTGAGGATGCTGCTGTCTGTGATGGTGATAGAGCTGTTAGTGTGAGGATGTTGCTGTCTGTGATGGTGATAGAGCTGTTAATGTGAGGATGCTGCTGTCTGTGATGGTGATCTGGCTGTTAGTGTGAGGATGCTGCTGTCTATGATGGTAATTGAGCTGTTAGTGTGAGGATGGTGCTGTCTGTGATGGTGATCTGGCTGTTAGTGTGAGGATGTTGCTGTCTGTGATGGTGATCTGGCTGTCAATGTGAGGATGTTGCTGTCTGTGATGGTGATCTGGCTGTTAGTGTGAGGATGATGCTGTCTGTGATGGTGAAAGAGCTGTTAGTGTGAGGATGTTGCTGTCTGTGATGGTGATAGAGCTGTTAGTGTGAGAATGTTGCTGTCTGTGATGGTGATAGAGCTGTTAGTGTGAGGATCTTGCTGCCTGTGATGGTGATCTGGCTGTCAGTGTGAGGATGTTGCTGTCTGTGATGGTGATCTGGGTGTTAGTGTGAGGATGCTCCTGTCTGTGATGTGATAGAGCTGTTAGTGTGAGAATGCTGCTGTCTGTGATGGTGATCTGGGTGTTAGTGTGAGGATGCTGCTGTCTGTGATGGTGATAGAGCTGTTAGTGTGATGATGTTGCTGTCTGTGATGGTGATAGAGCTGTTAGTGTGAGGATGCTGCTGTCTGTGATGGTGATCTGGCTGTTAGTGTGAGGATGCTGCTATCTATGATGGTAATTGAGCTGTTACTGTGAGGATGCTGCTGTCTGTGATGGTGATCGGGCAGTTAGTGTGAGGATGTTGCTGTCTGTGATGGTGATAGAGCTGTTAGTGTGAGGATGTTGCTGTCTGTGATGGTGATAGAGCTGTTAGTGTGAGGATGTTGCTGTCTGTGATGGTAATTGAGCTGTTAGTGTGAGGATGTTGCTGTCTGTGATGGTAATTGAGCTGTTAGTGTGAGGATGCTGCTGTCTGTGATGGTAATTGAGCTGTTAGTGTGAGGATGATGCTGTCTGTGATGGTGATCTGGCTGTCAGTGTGAGGATGTTGCTGTCTGTGATGGTGATCTGGCTGTCAATGTGAGGATGTTGCTGTCTGTGATGGTGATCTGGCTGTTGGTGTGAGGATCATGCTGTCTGTGATGGTGAAAGAGCTGTTAGTGTGAGGATGTTGCTGTCTGTGATGGTGAAAGAGCTGTTAGTGTGAGGATGCTGCTGTCTGTGATGGTGATAAAGCTGTTAGTGTGAGGATGTTGCTGTCTGTGATGGTGATCTGGCAGTCAGTGTGAGGATGATGCTGTCTGTGATGGTGATAGAGCTGTTAGTGTGAGAATGCTGCTGTCTGTGATGGTGATCTGGCTGTTAGTGTGAGGATGCTGCTGTCTGTGATGGTGATAGAGCTGTTAGTGTGAGGATGTTGCTGTCTGTGATGGTGATAGAGCTGTTAGTGTGAGGATGCTGCTGTCTGTGATGGTGATCTGGCTGTTAGTGTGTGGATGCTGCTGTCTATGATGGTAATTGATCTGTTAGTGTGAGGATGGTGCTGTCTGTGATGGTGATCTGGCTGTTAGTGTGAGGATGTTGCTGTCTGTGATGGTGATCTGTCTGTCAGTGTGAGGATGTTGCTGTCTGTGATTGTGATAGAGCTGTTAGTGTGAGGATGTTGCTGTCTGTGATGGTAATTGAGCTGTTAGTGTGAGGATGTTGCTGTCTGTGATGGTGATCTGGCGGTTAGTGTGAGGATGTTGCTGTCTGTGATGGTGATCTGGCTGTTAGTGTGAGGATGTTGCTGTCTGTGATGGTTATTGAGCTGTTAGTGTGAGGATGTTGCTGTCTGTGATGGTGATAGAGCTGTTAGTGTGAGGATGTTGCTGTCTGTGATGGTGATCTGGCTGTTAGTGTGAGGATGTTGCTGTCTGTGATGGTGATCTGGCTGTTAGTGTGAGGATGTTGCTGTCTGTGATGGTTATTGAGCTGTTAGTGTGAGGGTGTTGCTGTCTGTGATGGTGATAGAGCTGTTAGTGTGAGGATGTTGCTGTCTGTGATGGTGATCTGGCTGTTAGTGTGAGGATGTTGCTGTCTGTGATGGTGATCTGGCTGTTAGTGTGAGGATGTTGCTGTCTGTGATGGTGATCTGGCTGTTAGTGTGAGGATGTTGCTGTCTGTGATGGTGATCTGGCTGTTAGTGTGAGGATGTTGCTGTCTGTGATGTGATCTGGCTGTTAGTGTGAGGATGTTGCTGTCTGTGATGTGATCTGGCTGTTAGTGTGAGGATGTTGCTGTCTGTGATCGTGATCTGGCTGTTAGTGTGAGGATGTTGCTGTCTGAGATGGTAATTGATCTGTTAGTGTGAGGATGTTGCTGTCTGTGATGGTGATCACCTTATTGGTGTGATCAAGTTGCTCTCTGGTATGAAGATTCCTTTTGATGTAGTTTCTTGACCCCACAGACTCTGGTGCAGGTTGGACTTTATCCCATGGGACGTAGTGCTCTGATATTTCCGGACCCTTTACATTATGACCCTGGGCGCTGGCTGCGCAGAGATGACACTAACTTCAAGGCTGTAGCCTTTGGTTTTGGGTCACGGCAGTGTATCGGTCGCAGACTCGCAGAGACTGAAATGATGCTTTTCCTCATACACGTGAGTATAAACAGAGCGCCCCCCACGTATCTGAAGAATATTAGGCTGATTAAGCTATGATTGTGTCACATGAAATATTCCTAAAATAAGTGGGAGTATTATTCCTAATCTAATTAAACTGTGAGTAATATTCCTAATCTAATTAAACTGGGAGTAACGTTCCAAATCTAATTAAACTGGGAGTAACGTTCCAAATCTAATTAAACTGGGAGTAACGTTCCAAATCTAACTAAACTGGGAGTAACGTTCCAAATCTAATTAAACTGGGAGTAACGTTCCAAATCTAATTAAACAGGGAGTAACGTTCCAAATCTAATTAAACTGGGAGTAACGTTCCAAATCTAATTAAACTGGGAGTAACGTTCCTAATCTAATTAAACTGGGAGTAACGTTCCTAATCTAATTAAACTGGGAGTAACGTTCCTAATCTAATTAAACTGGGAGTAACGTTCCAAATCTAATTAAACTGGGAGTGATATTCCTAATCTAATTAAACTGGGAGTAATATTCCTAATCTAATTAAACTGGGAGTAACGTTCCAAATCTAATTAAACTGGGAGTGATATTCCTAATCTAATTAAACTGGGAGTAATATTCCTAATCTAATTAAACTGGGAGTAACGTTCCAAATCTAATTAAACTGGGAGTGATATTCCTAATCTAATTAAACTGGGAGTAATATTCCTAATCTAATTAAACTGGGAGTAACGTTCCAAATCTAATTAAACTGGGAGTAACGTTCCAAATCTAATTAAACTGGGAGTGATATTCCTAATCTAATTAAACTGGGAGTAATATTCCTAATCTAATTAAACTGGGAGTGATATTCCTAATATAATTAAACTGGGAGTAATATTCCTAATCTAATTAAACTGGGAGTAATATTCCTAATCTAATTAAACTGGGAGTGATATTCCTAATCTAATTAAACTGGGAGTAACGTTCCAAATCTAATTAAACTGGGAGTAACGTTCCAAATCTAATTAAACTGGGTGTAACGTTCCAAATCTAACTAAACTGGGAGTAACGTTCCAAATCTAACTAAACTAGGAGTAATATTCCTAATCTAATTAAACTGGGAGTAACGTTCCAAATCTAATTAAACTGGGAGTAACGTTCCAAATCTAATTAAACTGGGAGTAATATTCCTAATCTAATTAAACTGGGAGTAATATTCCTAATCTAATTAAACTGGGAGTGATATTCCTAATCTAATTAAACTGGGAGTAATATTCCTAATCTAATTAAACTGGGAGTAATATTCCTAATCTAATTAAACTGGGAGTAACGTTCCAAATCTAATTAAACTGGGAGTAACATTCCAAATCTAATTAAACTGGGAGTAACGTTCCAAATCTAATTAAACTGGTGTAATATTCCTAATCTAATTAAACTGGGAGTGATATTCCTAATCTAATTAAACTGGGAGTAATATTCCTAATCTAATTAAACTGGGAGTAATATTCCTAATCTAATTAAACTGGGAGTAACGTTCCAAATCTAATTAAACTGGGAGTAACGTTCCAAATCTAATTAAACTGGGAGTGATATTCCTAATCTAATTAAACTGGGAGTGATATTCCTAATCTAATTAAACTGGGAGTAATATTCCTAATCTAATTAAACTGTGAGTGACGTTCCAAATCTAATTAAACTGGGAGTAATATTCCTAATCTAATTAAACTGGGAGTGATATTCCTAATCTAATTAAACTGGGAGTAATATTAGTAATCTAATTAAACTGGGAGTGATATTCCTAATCTAATTAAACTGGGAGTGATATTCCTAATCTAATTAAACTGGGAGTAATATTCCTAATCTAATTAAACTGTGAGTGACGTTCCAAATCTAATTAAACTGGGAGTAATATTCCTAATCTAATTAAACTGGGAGTAATGTTCCTAATCTTATTAAACTAGGAGTAATATCCTTAACCTAACTAAATTGTGAGTAATATTCCTAATCTAATTAAATTGTGAGTAACGTTCCTAATCTTATTAAACTGGGAGTAATATCCCTAATCTAATGAAATTGGAAGTAACATTCCTAATCTACTTAAACTGGGTGTAATACCGTATTTGCTCGATTATTAGACGACCCTGATTATAAGACGACCCCCCAAACTTTGGATATTCCATTAGGAAAAAAACTAAAAGCCTGAATATAAGACTAACCTATAGGAAAAAAGTTCAACTTGTACATATTCACATGTAAATTGCTTTTTTAATTAAAAATTATGATAACAAAAAATGCATTTCTTGTTTTTATTTCCTTTTATGTGCCAATGCTGCCTCCCTCTTTCCCTTGCCCCCAGCTTTCTCTCTCTCCCCCTTCCTTTGTCTCCCCCCTCGGTCCCCTTGTCTCTCCTCCCCACCCTCCATCCCCCTGTCTCTGTCTCTTCCCCCCCCATCCCTCCCCTTGTCTCTGTTCCCCCTCCCTCCCCTTGTTGCTCTGGTACCCCCCTCCCTCGTTGCTCTGGTCCCCCCTCCCTCCCTCCCCTTGTTGCTCTGGTCCCCCCCCCCCTCCCCTTGTTGCTCTGGTTCCCCCCTCCCTCCACACCCCCTCCCTCCCCCTCACCTGTTTCATAATCCCTGGTGGCTAGTGGGGGCATCCCCCAGCTGCCCGATTCACCCTGGTGGCTAGTGGGGCAGCAGAGGATGTCTGCGCGATGAGCGCAGACCTACCCTGCTGCCGCCCGGCACGACCGCCGAGACTTCTGTGACGAAGCCGGAAGTACCCGGCTTCTTCATAGAAGCCCCCGGCGGTCGTGCCGGGTGGCAGCAGGGGAGTCTGCGCTCATCGCGCAGACATCCCCTGCTGTTAGAGAGGGGGATCCAGGTCCCCTGCACCTCTGCTGGGGACCTGGATCCATGTCTTATAATCTGACCTCGATTTGAGGTCAGATTATAAAACGACCTCGATTATAAGACGAGGGGGATTTTTCATAAAAAAAATTCTGAAAAAAACCTCGTCTTATAATAGAGAAAATACGGTATTCAAAAAAATAATTAAACTGGGAGTAACATTCCTAACTAAACTGGGAGTAATATTCCTAAAATAATTAAAGTGGGAGTAACATTCCTAATCCAAACTGGGAGTAATATCCCTACTCTAAGTAAATTAGGACTTATATTCCTAATCTAAACTGTTAATAATATTCCTAAAATAATTAATGTGGGAGTAACATTCCTAACTAAACTGGGGGTAATATTCATAATCTAATTAAACTGGGAGTAACATACCTAATCTAATTAAATTGTGAGTAATGTTCCTAATCTTATTAAACTGGGAGTAATATCCCAAATCAAATTAAACTGGGAGTAACGTTCCTAATCTTATTAAACTAGGAGTAATATCCTTAACCTAACTTTCAGTAATGTTCCTAATCTTATTAAACTGGGAGTAATATTCCTAATCTAAACTGGGAGTAATGTGCTTAAAATAATTAAAGTGGGAGTAAAATTCCTAACTAAACTGGGAGTAATATTCCTAATCTAATTAAACTGGTAGTAATATTCCTAATCTAATTAAACTGGGAGTAACTTTGCTTATCTTATTAAAGAAGGAATAATATCCTTAACCTAACTAAACTGTGACTAATATTCCTAATCTTATTAAACTGGGAGTAATATCCCTAATCTAATTAGATTGGGAGTAACATTCCTAATCTACTTAAACTTAGTATAATGTTCCTAAAATAATTATACTGGGAGTAATATCCATACTCTAACTAAACTTGGAGTAATATTCCTAATCTAACTAAACTGGGAGTATTATTCCTAAAATAATTAAACTAGGAGTAACATTTCTAACTAAACTTGGAGTAATATTTCTAATCTAATTAAATTGGGAGTAACATTCTTAATTTAATAAAAGTGGGAGTAACATTCCTTATCTTAATAATTTAGGAGTAATATCCTTAACCTAACTAAACTGTGAGTAATGTTCCTAATCTTATTAAACTGGGAGTAATATCCCTAATCTAATTAAACTGGGAGTAACATGCCTACCTAAACTGAGAGTAATATTCCTAATCTAATTAAATTGGGAGAAACATTCCTTATCTACTTAAACTGGGTGTAATATTCCTAAAATAGTTATACTGGGAGTAATATTCCTAATATTTTTAAACTCGGAGTAATATCCCTAATCTAAATAAATTGGGAGTAACATTCCTTATCTACTTAAACTGGGTGTAATATTCCTAATCCGATTAAACTGGGAGTAATATTCCTAATCTGATTAAACTGGGAGTAATATTCCTAATCTGATTAAACTGGGAGTGATATTCCTAATCTAATTAAACTGGTAGTAATATTCCTAATCTTAACTGGGAGTAATATTCTTAATCTATTTAAACTGGGAGTAATATTACTAAGATAATTAAACTGGGAGCAATATTCCTAATTTAACTAAACTGGAAGTAATATTCCTAATCTAACTAAACTTGGAGTAATATTTCTAATCTAATTAAATTGGGAGTAACATTCATAATTTAATTAAACTGGGAGTAACATTCCTTATCTTATTAATTTAGGAGTAATATCCTTAACCTAACTAAACTGTGAGTAATGTTCCTAATCTTTTTAAACTGGGAGTAATATCCTTAATCTAATTAAACTGGGAGTAACATTCCGTATCTACTTAAACTGAGTGTAATATTCCTAAAATAGTTATACTGGGAGTAATATAACTAATCTTTTTAAACTGGGTGTAATATTATTAATCCGATTAAACTGAGAGTAATATTCCTAATCAAACTACACTGGGAGTAATATTCCTAATCTAATTAAACTGGAAGTAACATTCCTAATCTTATTAAACTGGGAGCAACATTCCTAATCTTATTAAAGTAGGAGTAATATCCTTGACCTAACTAAACTGTGCGTAATGTTCCTAATCTTATTAAACTGGGAGTAATATCCCTAATCTTATTAGATTTGGAGTAACATTCCTAACCTGATTAAACAGGGAGTAATATTCCTAATCTAACTAAACTGGGAGTAATATTCCTAATCTGAAAAAACTGGAAGTAACATTCCTAATCTAACTAAACTGGGAGTAATAGTCCTAAACTAATGAAACTGGGAGTAATATCCCTACTCTAAATAAATTAGGACTTATATTCCTAATCTAAACAGGTAATAATATTCCTAAAATAATTAAAGTGGGAGTAACATTCCTAACTAAACTGGGGGTAATATTCTTAATCTAATTAAACTGGGAGTAACATACCTAATCTAATGAAATTGTGAGTAATGTTCCTAATCTTATTAAACTGGGAGTAATATCCCAAATCGAAATAAACTGAGAGTAACGTTCCTAATCTTGTTAAACTAGGCGTAATATCCTTAACCTAACTAAACTGTCAGTAATGTTCCTAATCTTATTAAACTGGGAGTAATATCACTAATCTGATTAAACTGGGAGTAATATTCCTAACCTGATAAACTGGAAGTAATATTCCTAATCTAACTAAACTGGGAGTAATATTCCTAATCTGAAAAAATTGGAAGTAACATTCCTAATCTAACTAAACTGGGAGTAATAGTCCTAAACTAATGAAACTGGGAGTAATATCCCTACTCTAAATAAATTAGGACTTATATTACTAATCTAAACTGGTAATAATATTCCTAAAATAATTAAAGTGGGAGTAACATTCCTAACTAAACTGGGGGTAATATTCTTAATCTAATTAAACTGGGAGTAACATACCTAATCTTATTAAATTGTGAGTAATGTTCCTAATCTTATTAAACTGGGAGTAATATCCCTAATCTAATTAAACTGGGAGTAGCATTCCTAACTAAACTGGGAGTAATATTCCTAATCTAATAACATTGTGAGTAACATTCCTAATCTTCTTAAACTGGGTGTAATATTCAAAAAAATAATTTATCTGTGAGTAGCATTCCTAACTAAACTGGGAGTAATATTCCTAATCTAATTAAACTCGGAGTAACATTCCTAATCGAACTAAACTGGGAGTAACGTTCCTAATTTTATTAAACTAGGAGTAATATCCATAATGTAACAAAACTATGAGTAATATTTCTAAACTTATTAAACTGGGAGTAATATCCCTAATCTAATTAAATGGGGAGTAATATTCCTAATCTAAACTGGGAGTAATATCCCTAATCAAATTAAACGGGGAGTAATATTCCTAATCTAAACTGGAAGTAATATTCCTAATCTAACTAAACTGGAAGTATTATTAATAAAATAATTAAAGTGGGAGTAAAATTCCTAACTAAACTGGGAGTAATATTCCTAATCTAATTAAACTGGTAGTAACATTCCTAATCTAATTAAACTGGGAATAACTTTCCTTATCTTATTAAAGTAGGAATAATATCCGTAACCTAACTAAACTGTGACTAATGTTCCTAATCTTATTAAACTGGGAGTAATATCCCTAATCTAATTAGATTAGAGTAACATTCCTAATCTACTTAAACTTAGTATAATGTTCCTAAAATAATTATACTGGGAGTAATATTCCTAACTAAACTTGGAGTAATATTTCTAATCTAATTAAATTGGGAGTAACATTATTAATTTAATAAAACTGGGAGTAACATTCCTTATATTAATAATTTAGGAGTAATATCCTTAACCTAACTAAACTGTGAGTAATGTTCCTAATCTTATTTAACTGGGAGTAATATCCCTAATCTAATTAAACTGGGAGTAACATGCCTACCTAAACTGAGAGTAATATTCCTAATCTAATTAAATTGGGAGAAACATTCCTTATCTACTTAAACTGGGTGTAATATTCCTAAAATAGTTATACTGGGAGTAATATTCCTAATATTTTTAAACTGGGAGTAATATCCCTAATCTAATTAAATTGGGAGTAACATTCCTTATCTACTTAAACTGGGTGTAATATTCCTAATCCGATTAAACTGGGAGTAATATTCCTAATCTGATTAAACTGGGAGTAATATTTCTAATCTGATTAAACTGGGAGTAATATTCCTAATCTGAATAAACTCTGAGTAACATTCCTAATCATATTAAACTGGTGTAATATTCCTAATCTGATTAAACTGGGAGTGATATTCCTAATCTAATTAAACTGGGAGTAATATTCCTACTCTAACTAAACTTGGAGTAATATTCCTAATCTAACTAAACTGGGAGTATTATTCCTAAAATAATTAAACTAGGAGTAACATTCCTAACTAAACTTGGAGTAATATTTCTAATCTAATTAAATTGGGAGTAACATTATTAATTTAATAAAACTGGGAGTAACATTCCTTATATTAATAATTTAGGAGTAATATCCTTAACCTAACTAAACTGTGAGTAATGTTCCTAATCTTATTAAACTGGGAGTAATATCCCTAATCTAATTAAACTGGGAGTAACATGCCTACCTAAACTGAGAGTAATATTCCTAATCTAATTAAATTGGGAGAAACATTCCTTATCTACTTAAACTGGGTGTAATATTCCTAAAATAGTTATACTGGGAGTAATATTCCTAATATTTTTAAACTGGGAGTAATATCCCTAATCTAATTAAATTGGGAGTAACATTCCTTATCTACTTAAACTGTGTGTAATATTCCTAATCCGATTAAACTGGGAGTAATATTCCTAATCTGATTAAACAGGGATTAATATTTATAATCTGATTAAACTGGGAGTAATATTCCTAATCTGAATAAACTCGGAGTAACATTCCTAATCATATTAAACTGGTGTAATATTCCTAATCTGATTAAACTGGGAGTGATATTCCTAATCTAATTAAACTGGGAGTAATATTCCTAATCTTAACTGGGAGTAATATTCTTAATCTATTTAAACTGGGAGCAATATTCGTAATTTAACAAAACTGGAAGTAATATTCCTAATCTAACTAAACTTGGAGTAATATTTCTAATCTAATTAAATTGGGAGTAACATTCTTAATTTAATTAAACTGGTAGTAACATTCCTTATCTTATTAATTTAGGAGTAATATCCTTAACCTAACTAAACTGTGAGTAATGTTCCTAATCTTATTAAACTGGGAGTAATATCCCTAATCTAATTAAACTGGGAGTAACATGCCTACCTAAACTGAGAGTAATATTCCTAATCTAATTAAATTGGGAGAAACATTCCTTATCTACTTAAACTGGGTGTAATATTCCTAAAATAGTTATACTGGGAGTAATATTCCTAATATTTTTAAACTGGGAGTAATATCCCTAATCTAATTAAATTGGGAGTAACATTCCTTATCTACTTAAACTGTGTGTAATATTCCTAATCCGATTAAACTGGGAGTAATATTCCTAATCTGATTAAACAGGGATTAATATTTCTAATCTGATTAAACTGGGAGTAATATTCCTAATCTGAATAAACTCGGAGTAACATTCCTAATCATATTAAACTGGTGTAATATTCCTAATCTGATTAAACTGGGAGTGATATTCCTAATCTAATTAAACTGGGAGTAATATTCCTAATCTTAACTGGGAGTAATATTCTTAATCTATTTAAACTGGGAGCAATATTCGTAATTTAACAAAACTGGAAGTAATATTCCTAATCTAACTAAACTTGGAGTAATATTTCTAATCTAATTAAATTGGGAGTAACATTCTTAATTTAATTAAACTGGTAGTAACATTCCTTATCTTATTAATTTAGGAGTAATATCCTTAACCTAACTAAACTGTGAGTAATGTTCCTAATCTTTTTAAACTGGGAGTAATAACCCTAATCTAATTAAATTGGGAGAAACATTCCTTATCTACTTAAACTGGGTGTAATATTCCTAAAATAGTTATAATGGGTGTAATATTCCTAAAATAGTTATACTGGGAGTAATATTCCTAATATTTTTAAACTGGGAGTAATATCCCTAATCTAATTAAATTGGGAGTAACATTCCTTATCTATTTAAACTGGGTGTAATATTCCTAATCCGATTTAACTGGGAGTAATATTCCTAATCTAATTAAACTGGGAGTAATATCCCTAATCTGATTAAACTGGGAGTAATATTTCTAATCTGATTAAACTGGGAGTAATATTCCTAATCTGATTAAACTGGGAGTAACATTCCTAATCATATTAAACTGGTGTAATATTCCTAATCTGATTAAACTGGGAATGATATTCCTAATCTAATTAAACAGGGAGTAATATTCCTAATCTTAACTGGGAGTAATATTCTTAATCTATTTAAACTGGGAGTAATATTACTAAGATAATTAAACTGGGAGCAATATTCCTAATTTAACAAAACTGGAAGTAATATTCCTAATCTAACTAAACTGGGAGTAATATTCCTAAAATAATCAAACTAGGAGTAACATTCCTAACTAAACTTGGAGTAATATTTCTAATCTAATTAAATTGGGAGTAACATTCTTAATTTAATTTAACTGGTAGTAACATTCCTTATCTTATTAATTTAGGAGTAATATCCTTAACCTAACTAAACTGTGAGTAATGTTCCTTATCTTTTTAAACTGGGAGTAATATCCCTAATCTTATTAAACTGGGAGTAACATTCCTTATCTACTTAAACTGAGTGTAATATTCCTAAAATAGTCATGCTGAGAGTAATATAACTAATCTTTTTAAACTGGGTGTAATATTATTAATCCGATTAAACTGGGAGTAATATTCCTAATCAAACTAAACTGGGAGTAATATTCCTAATCTAATTAGACTGGGAGTAATATTCCTAATCTAATTAAACTGGGCGCAACATTCCTAATCTTATTAAAGTAGGAGTAATATCCTTAACCTAACTAAACTGTGAGTAATGTTCCTAATCTTATTAAACTGGGAGTAATATTCCTAATCTTATTAGATTGGGAGTAACATTCCTAATCTACTTAAACTGGGTATAATATTCCTAAAATAATTCAACTGGGAGTAACATTCCTTACTAAACTGGGGTGAATATTCCTAATCTAATTAAACTGGGAGTAATATTCCTAATCTAATTAAACTGGGAATAACATTCCTAATCTAACTAAACTGGGAGTAACATTCCTAATCTAACTAAACTGGGAGTAACATTCCTAATCTAACTAAACTGGGAGTAACGTTACTAATCTTATTAAACAAGGAGTAATATCCGTAATCTGATTAAACTGGGAGTAATATTCCTAATCCAATTAAATTGGGAGTAATATTTCTAATCTGATTAAACTGGGAGTAATATTCCTAATCCGATTAAACTGGGAGTAATATTTCTAATCCGATTAAACTGGGAATAATATTTCTAATATAATTAAACTGGGAGTAATATTACTAAGATAATTAAACTGGGAGCAATATTCCTAATTTAACTAAACTGGAAGTAATATTCCTAATCTAACTAAACTGGGAGTAATACTCCTAAAATAATGAAACTGGGAAAATACTCCAAATCTAAACTGGTGTAATATTCCTAATCTGATTAAACTGGGAGTGATATTCTTAATCTAAACTGGGGGTAATATTCCTAATCTAAATAAACTGGGAGTAATATTTTAAGATAATTAAACTGGAGTAATATTCCTAATCTAACTAAACTGGGAATAATATTACTAATCTGAATAAACTGGAAGTAATATTCCTAATCTAACTAAACTGGGAGTAATAGTCCTAAACTAATGAAACTGGGAGTAATATCCCTAATCTGATTAAACTGGGAGTAATATTCCTAATCCAATTAAATTGGGAGTAATATTTCTAATCTGATTAAACTGGGAGTAATATTCCTAATCCGATTAAACTGGGAGTAATATTTCTAATCCGATTAAACTGGGAATAATATTTCTAATATAATTAAACTGGGAGTAATATTACTAAGATAATTAAACTGGGAGCAATATTCCTAATTTAACTAAACTGGAAGTAATATTCCTAATCTAACTAAACTGGGAGTAATACTCCTAAAATAATGAAACTGGGAAAATACTCCAAATCTAAACTGGTTGTAATATTCCTTATCTAACTAAACAAGGAGTAATATTCCTAATCTAACTAAACTGGGAGGAATATTCCTAATCTTATTATACTGGAGGAAATATTCCTAATATAAACTGAGAGTAATATTCCTAATCTGATTAATCTGGGAGTAATAGTTCTAATCTGATTAAACTGGTAGTAATGATCCTAATCTGATTAAACTGGGAGTAATATTTCTAATCTGATTAAACTGGGAGTAATATTCCTAATCTGATTAAACTGGGAGTAATATTTTTAATCTGATTAAACTGGGAGTAACATTCCTAATCATATTAAACTGGTGTAATATTCCTAATCTGATTAAACTGGGAGTGATATTCCTAATCTAATTAAACTGGGAGTAATATTCCTAATCTTAACTGGGAGTAATATTCTTAATCTATTTAAACTGGGAGCAATATTCGTAATTTAACAAAACTGGAAGTAATATTCCTAATCTAACTAAACTTGGAGTAATATTTCTAATCTAATTAAATTGGGAGTAACATTCTTAATTTAATTAAACTGGTAGTAACATTCCTTATCTTATTAATTTAGGAGTAATATCCTTAACCTAACTAAACTGTGAGTAATGTTCCTAATCTTATTAAACTGGGAGTAATATCCCTAATCTAATTAAACTGGGAGTAACATGCCTACCTAAACTGAGAGTAATATTCCTAATCTAATTAAATTGGGAGAAACATTCCTTATCTACTTAAACTGGGTGTAATATTCCTAAAATAGTTATACTGGGAGTAATATTCCTAATATTTTTAAACTGGGAGTAATATCCCTAATCTAATTAAATTGGGAGTAACATTCCTTATCTACTTAAACTGTGTGTAATATTCCTAATCCGATTAAACTGGGAGTAATATTCCTAATCTGATTAAACAGGGATTAATATTTCTAATCTGATTAAACTGGGAGTAATATTCCTAATCTGAATAAACTCGGAGTAACATTCCTAATCATATTAAACTGGTGTAATATTCCTAATCTGATTAAACTGGGAGTGATATTCCTAATCTAATTAAACTGGGAGTAATATTCCTAATCTTAACTGGGAGTAATATTCTTAATCTATTTAAACTGGGAGCAATATTCGTAATTTAACAAAACTGGAAGTAATATTCCTAATCTAACTAAACTTGGAGTAATATTTCTAATCTAATTAAATTGGGAGTAACATTCTTAATTTAATTAAACTGGTAGTAACATTCCTTATCTTATTAATTTAGGAGTAATATCCTTAACCTAACTAAACTGTGAGTAATGTTCCTAATCTTTTTAAACTGGGAGTAATAACCCTAATCTAATTAAATTGGGAGAAACATTCCTTATCTACTTAAACTGGGTGTAATATTCCTAAAATAGTTATAATGGGTGTAATATTCCTAAAATAGTTATACTGGGAGTAATATTCCTAATATTTTTAAACTGGGAGTAATATCCCTAATCTAATTAAATTGGGAGTAACATTCCTTATCTATTTAAACTGGGTGTAATATTCCTAATCCGATTTAACTGGGAGTAATATTCCTAATCTAATTAAACTGGGAGTAATATCCCTAATCTGATTAAACTGGGAGTAATATTTCTAATCTGATTAAACTGGGAGTAATATTCCTAATCTGATTA
Source organism: Pelodytes ibericus (assembly GCA_036172795.1). Taxonomy (NCBI): domain Eukaryota; kingdom Metazoa; phylum Chordata; class Amphibia; order Anura; family Pelodytidae; genus Pelodytes; species Pelodytes ibericus. Next base: position 2,213,720 of record CM069859.1, read on the forward strand.
AACTGGGAGTAACATTCCTAATCATATTAAACTGGTGTAATATTCCTAATCTGATTAAACTGGGAATGATATTCCTAATCTAATTAAACAGGGAGTAATATTCCTAATCTTAACTGGGAGTAATATTCTTAATCTATTTAAACTGGGAGTAATATTACTAAGATAATTAAACTGGGAGCAATATTCCTAATTTAACAAAACTGGAAGTAATATTCCTAATCTAACTAAACTGGGAGTAATATTCCTAAAATAATCAAACTAGGAGTAACATTCCTAACTAAACTTGGAGTAATATTTCTAATCTAATTAAATTGGGAGTAACATTCTTAATTTAATTTAACTGGTAGTAACATTCCTTATCTTATTAATTTAGGAGTAATATCCTTAACCTAACTAAACTGTGAGTAATGTTCCTTATCTTTTTAAACTGGGAGTAATATCCCTAATCTTATTAAACTGGGAGTAACATTCCTTATCTACTTAAACTGAGTGTAATATTCCTAAAATAGTCATGCTGAGAGTAATATAACTAATCTTTTTAAACTGGGTGTAATATTATTAATCCGATTAAACTGGGAGTAATATTCCTAATCAAACTAAACTGGGAGTAATATTCCTAATCTAATTAGACTGGGAGTAATATTCCTAATCTAATTAAACTGGGCGCAACATTCCTAATCTTATTAAAGTAGGAGTAATATCCTTAACCTAACTAAACTGTGAGTAATGTTCCTAATCTTATTAAACTGGGAGTAATATTCCTAATCTTATTAGATTGGGAGTAACATTCCTAATCTACTTAAACTGGGTATAATATTCCTAAAATAATTCAACTGGGAGTAACATTCCTTACTAAACTGGGGTGAATATTCCTAATCTAATTAAACTGGGAGTAATATTCCTAATCTAATTAAACTGGGAATAACATTCCTAATCTAACTAAACTGGGAGTAACATTCCTAATCTAACTAAACTGGGAGTAACATTCCTAATCTAACTAAACTGGGAGTAACGTTACTAATCTTATTAAACAAGGAGTAATATCCGTAATCTGATTAAACTGGGAGTAATATTCCTAATCCAATTAAATTGGGAGTAATATTTCTAATCTGATTAAACTGGGAGTAATATTCCTAATCCGATTAAACTGGGAGTAATATTTCTAATCCGATTAAACTGGGAATAATATTTCTAATATAATTAAACTGGGAGTAATATTACTAAGATAATTAAACTGGGAGCAATATTCCTAATTTAACTAAACTGGAAGTAATATTCCTAATCTAACTAAACTGGGAGTAATACTCCTAAAATAATGAAACTGGGAAAATACTCCAAATCTAAACTGGTGTAATATTCCTAATCTGATTAAACTGGGAGTGATATTCTTAATCTAAACTGGGGGTAATATTCCTAATCTAAATAAACTGGGAGTAATATTTTAAGATAATTAAACTGGAGTAATATTCCTAATCTAACTAAACTGGGAATAATATTACTAATCTGAATAAACTGGAAGTAATATTCCTAATCTAACTAAACTGGGAGTAATAGTCCTAAACTAATGAAACTGGGAGTAATATCCCTAATCTGATTAAACTGGGAGTAATATTCCTAATCCAATTAAATTGGGAGTAATATTTCTAATCTGATTAAACTGGGAGTAATATTCCTAATCCGATTAAACTGGGAGTAATATTTCTAATCCGATTAAACTGGGAATAATATTTCTAATATAATTAAACTGGGAGTAATATTACTAAGATAATTAAACTGGGAGCAATATTCCTAATTTAACTAAACTGGAAGTAATATTCCTAATCTAACTAAACTGGGAGTAATACTCCTAAAATAATGAAACTGGGAAAATACTCCAAATCTAAACTGGTTGTAATATTCCTTATCTAACTAAACAAGGAGTAATATTCCTAATCTAACTAAACTGGGAGGAATATTCCTAATCTTATTATACTGGAGGAAATATTCCTAATATAAACTGAGAGTAATATTCCTAATCTGATTAATCTGGGAGTAATAGTTCTAATCTGATTAAACTGGTAGTAATGATCCTAATCTGATTAAACTGGGAGTAATATTTCTAATCTGATTAAACTGGGAGTAATATTCCTAATCTGATTAAACTGGGAGTAATATTTTTAATCTGATTAAACTGGGAGTAACATTCCTAATCATATTAAACTGGTGTAATATTCCTAATCTGATTAAACTGGGAGTGATATTCCTAATCTAATTAAACTGGGAGTAATATTCCTAATCTTAACTGGGAGTAATATTCTTAATCTATTTAAACTGGGAGCAATATTCGTAATTTAACAAAACTGGAAGTAATATTCCTAATCTAACTAAACTTGGAGTAATATTTCTAATCTAATTAAATTGGGAGTAACATTCTTAATTTAATTAAACTGGTAGTAACATTCCTTATCTTATTAATTTAGGAGTAATATCCTTAACCTAACTAAACTGTGAGTAATGTTCCTAATCTTATTAAACTGGGAGTAATATCCCTAATCTAATTAAACTGGGAGTAACATGCCTACCTAAACTGAGAGTAATATTCCTAATCTAATTAAATTGGGAGAAACATTCCTTATCTACTTAAACTGGGTGTAATATTCCTAAAATAGTTATACTGGGAGTAATATTCCTAATATTTTTAAACTGGGAGTAATATCCCTAATCTAATTAAATTGGGAGTAACATTCCTTATCTACTTAAACTGTGTGTAATATTCCTAATCCGATTAAACTGGGAGTAATATTCCTAATCTGATTAAACAGGGATTAATATTTCTAATCTGATTAAACTGGGAGTAATATTCCTAATCTGAATAAACTCGGAGTAACATTCCTAATCATATTAAACTGGTGTAATATTCCTAATCTGATTAAACTGGGAGTGATATTCCTAATCTAATTAAACTGGGAGTAATATTCCTAATCTTAACTGGGAGTAATATTCTTAATCTATTTAAACTGGGAGCAATATTCGTAATTTAACAAAACTGGAAGTAATATTCCTAATCTAACTAAACTTGGAGTAATATTTCTAATCTAATTAAATTGGGAGTAACATTCTTAATTTAATTAAACTGGTAGTAACATTCCTTATCTTATTAATTTAGGAGTAATATCCTTAACCTAACTAAACTGTGAGTAATGTTCCTAATCTTTTTAAACTGGGAGTAATAACCCTAATCTAATTAAATTGGGAGAAACATTCCTTATCTACTTAAACTGGGTGTAATATTCCTAAAATAGTTATAATGGGTGTAATATTCCTAAAATAGTTATACTGGGAGTAATATTCCTAATATTTTTAAACTGGGAGTAATATCCCTAATCTAATTAAATTGGGAGTAACATTCCTTATCTATTTAAACTGGGTGTAATATTCCTAATCCGATTTAACTGGGAGTAATATTCCTAATCTAATTAAACTGGGAGTAATATCCCTAATCTGATTAAACTGGGAGTAATATTTCTAATCTGATTAAACTGGGAGTAATATTCCTAATCTGATTAAACTGGGAGTAACATTCCTAATCATATTAAACTGGTGTAATATTCCTAATCTGATTAAACTGGGAATGATATTCCTAATCTAATTAAACAGGGAGTAATATTCCTAATCTTAACTGGGAGTAATATTCTTAATCTATTTAAACTGGGAGTAATATTACTAAGATAATTAAACTGGGAGCAATATTCCTAATTTAACAAAACTGGAAGTAATATTCCTAATCTAACTAAACTGGGAGTAATATTCCTAAAATAATCAAACTAGGAGTAACATTCCTAACTAAACTTGGAGTAATATTTCTAATCTAATTAAATTGGGAGTAACATTCTTAATTTAATTTAACTGGTAGTAACATTCCTTATCTTATTAATTTAGGAGTAATATCCTTAACCTAACTAAACTGTGAGTAATGTTCCTTATCTTTTTAAACTGGGAGTAATATCCCTAATCTTATTAAACTGGGAGTAACATTCCTTATCTACTTAAACTGAGTGTAATATTCCTAAAATAGTCATGCTGAGAGTAATATAACTAATCTTTTTAAACTGGGTGTAATATTATTAATCCGATTAAACTGGGAGTAATATTCCTAATCAAACTAAACTGGGAGTAATATTCCTAATCTAATTAGACTGGGAGTAATATTCCTAATCTAATTAAACTGGGCGCAACATTCCTAATCTTATTAAAGTAGGAGTAATATCCTTAACCTAACTAAACTGTGAGTAATGTTCCTAATCTTATTAAACTGGGAGTAATATTCCTAATCTTATTAGATTGGGAGTAACATTCCTAATCTACTTAAACTGGGTATAATATTCCTAAAATAATTCAACTGGGAGTAACATTCCTTACTAAACTGGGGTGAATATTCCTAATCTAATTAAACTGGGAGTAATATTCCTAATCTAATTAAACTGGGAATAACATTCCTAATCTAACTAAACTGGGAGTAACATTCCTAATCTAACTAAACTGGGAGTAACATTCCTAATCTAACTAAACTGGGAGTAACGTTACTAATCTTATTAAACAAGGAGTAATATCCGTAATCTGATTAAACTGGGAGTAATATTCCTAATCCAATTAAATTGGGAGTAATATTTCTAATCTGATTAAACTGGGAGTAATATTCCTAATCCGATTAAACTGGGAGTAATATTTCTAATCCGATTAAACTGGGAATAATATTTCTAATATAATTAAACTGGGAGTAATATTACTAAGATAATTAAACTGGGAGCAATATTCCTAATTTAACTAAACTGGAAGTAATATTCCTAATCTAACTAAACTGGGAGTAATACTCCTAAAATAATGAAACTGGGAAAATACTCCAAATCTAAACTGGTGTAATATTCCTAATCTGATTAAACTGGGAGTGATATTCTTAATCTAAACTGGGGGTAATATTCCTAATCTAAATAAACTGGGAGTAATATTTTAAGATAATTAAACTGGAGTAATATTCCTAATCTAACTAAACTGGGAATAATATTACTAATCTGAATAAACTGGAAGTAATATTCCTAATCTAACTAAACTGGGAGTAATAGTCCTAAACTAATGAAACTGGGAGTAATATCCCTAATCTGATTAAACTGGGAGTAATATTCCTAATCCAATTAAATTGGGAGTAATATTTCTAATCTGATTAAACTGGGAGTAATATTCCTAATCCGATTAAACTGGGAGTAATATTTCTAATCCGATTAAACTGGGAATAATATTTCTAATATAATTAAACTGGGAGTAATATTACTAAGATAATTAAACTGGGAGCAATATTCCTAATTTAACTAAACTGGAAGTAATATTCCTAATCTAACTAAACTGGGAGTAATACTCCTAAAATAATGAAACTGGGAAAATACTCCAAATCTAAACTGGTTGTAATATTCCTTATCTAACTAAACAAGGAGTAATATTCCTAATCTAACTAAACTGGGAGGAATATTCCTAATCTTATTATACTGGAGGAAATATTCCTAATATAAACTGAGAGTAATATTCCTAATCTGATTAATCTGGGAGTAATAGTTCTAATCTGATTAAACTGGTAGTAATGATCCTAATCTGATTAAACTGGGAGTAATATTTCTAATCTGATTAAACTGGGAGTAATATTCCTAATCTGATTAAACTGGGAGTAATATTTTTAATCTGATTAAACTGGGAGTAATATTCCTAATCTGATTAAACTGGGAGTAATATTTCTAATTTGATTAAACTGGTAGTAATGTTCCTAATCTGATTAAACTGGGAGTAATATTCCTAATCTGATTAAACTGGGAGTAATATTTCTAATTTAATTAAACTGGTAGTAATGTTCCTAATCTGATTAAACTGGGAGTAATATTTCTAATCTGATTAAACGGGGAGTAATATTCCTAATCTGATAAAACTGGGAGTAATATTCCTAATCTGATAAAACTGGGAGTAATATTCCTAATCTGATTAAACTGGGAGTAATATTTCTAATCTGATTAAACGGGGAGTAATATTCCTAATCTGATAAAACTGGGAGTAATATTCCTAATCTGATAAAACTGGGAGTAATATTCCTAATCTATTCCTGAGATCCTTATTTTCATTCTCTCTTCTCAGATACTGAAAAATTTCCAGATCGATACAGTTTCTAAACAGGATATTAAGACTGTGTTCAAGTTTATACTTATGCCAGAAAAACCGCCTCTTCTCACCTTCCGGCCCATTTCATGTAGTCCCTAAAACCAGCCGTAGTCTAAAGCTCTCACACTGGAAACCAAGGAGTCCAGCATCGGACAACATAGACTCTCAGGTTTAACGAGGACTGGCCAAATGAAGGAGGGGACAGCCCTGTATAAGTTGGACATGTCTCCTGCAATACTGCAAAGCTTGACAGATTAAAGATGATACAATGCAAACCTGCTCACCACAAACAGCCGTGGGGGCTAGATTTTATCTGCAATGTGGTATACTGCATGGATAAGGCTCTTTATGCCATTCAATGTATCTATTGGAATATCTGGGCAGGACTTTGGTCAATAAGTCTGGGTTGTTTTGTTCCAGTAAGTAATTAGCGGAATGGGTCGGTGCATGTTCCTCCGTATTTCTATGTTTGGCCTTATGAACCACGGTTTAATTCAGAGATATTCTTTATACTACTATTTGTATTGAACCATTAAAAAGCATCTATTTAATTGCAAATTAATTATTCATCCTGTATCATATAAGGGTCTACTCAATCTGACCCGATCTGGCCCAAAATCCAAACACCCAGGAAACCTAGGAATTCACATTTTTTGGCTACCCAATATTGTCACTTTTGGGACCAGATCAGCTGTCCAAGCCACTCGGAACTGAAACATGTGTAACATTGCCATGAAATGTATATAATTATAACTACCAAATATGCGCCGATAACCCTCAAACAAGCTCCAAATTCAGGGGACTGAATTCTCCAGATTTTAGCTGGTGAACTGACCTTAAAAGGGCTGAAAAGTACAGTACTAAATATTTCAAAGTGGGTTTTTTTTCAAATGGAAATGGCTTCATATATGCCATAATATCATATTTCATACAAATATCCATCATTACAATACTTGTTGAAAGGATGATATTTGGACTTATATAGATCAATGTCCATGTAAAAAAAGAGATAAATAAGAGCATTATGCAGAAATGATATTTTTTTTAAATTAAATTTAGAATTTATTTATATTTGTTTTTGACAAGCGCGGGGAGCATGGGGCGGGCAGTATGAGGAGGAGAGTGGGGAGCAAGGGTTGAGCAGTATGAGGGGGAGAGTGGGGAGCAGGGGGTGAGCAGTATGAGGGGGAGAGTGGGGAGCAGGGGGCGAGCAGTATGAGGGGGAGAGTGGGGATCAGGGGACGGCAGTGTGAGGGGGAGAGTGGGGATCAGGGGGCGGGCAGTATGAGGGAGGGAGTGGGTATCAGGGGGCGGGCAGTATGAGGTGGAGAGTGTGGGATCAGGGGGCAGGCAGTATGAGGGGGAGAGTGGGGAGCCGAGGGTGGGCAGTATGAGGGGAAGAGTGGGGATCAGGGGGCGGGCAGTATGAGGGGGAGAGTGGGGATCAGGGGGCGGGCAGTATGAGGGGGAGAGTGGGGAGCAGGAGGAGGGCAGTATGAAGGGGAGAGTGCCGAAAGTATCAGGGGGAGAGTGGGGAGCAGGGGGCGAGCAGTATGAGGGGGAGAGTGGGGAGCAGGGGGCGAGCAGTATGAGGGGGAGAGTGGGGAGCAGGGGGCGAGCAGTATGAGGGGGAGAGTGTGGAGCAGGGGGCGGGCAGTATGAGGGGGAGAGTGGGGATCAGGGGGCGGGCAGTATGAGGGGGAGAGTGGGGATCAGGGGGCGGGCAAAATGAGGGGGAGAGTGGGGATCAGGGGGCGGGCAGTATGAGGGGGAGAGTTTTTCAGCTTAGGAATACAATTACTGATAGGAATGGTAAGTAACCATGGTTACTGACAAGATACTACAGTGTGATTTACTAATGATTATCAAATGAGGCCGAGGATGATGTACCAATCAACCACCCAGTCATGTCAGTATCATAGGCGACAATCATCTGTGCTAATGGATGGATGTTAGGCCTGGGAATTGCCTCTCAAGCAGTGCTATGCTCAAATCTAGTATGTCTCAAGGCCGGTTTAGCATGCTTGTAAAATATGGCTGTGCTGCTGAGCTCTATCCTCACACCCCTGCCGGTATCCCAATCTCATTTGTTCATACTGCGCAACTCACACACCTAAATCACTAATGATCTGATCCAGCCTCTCCATCATTTGTTGGCTGATCATGGTTGCTCATCATCATACTGCACCCTTGAGCAGGCTCATCCAGGCTGTATAAAGGTATTTCAGGATCCTTCTTTCTTTATCATTTATGCTCATTCCTGCCCTGTTTCCATATTTGCCTTGTTCTGATCCATTTCTGGTTTTCCGTTCTGCCTGTCTTTGCTCCATTCCAGATTTTCTCTGAGTCCCTCTACCTTGTTAGTTCACTTCTATATAATCCACACCCATTTCTGTTTAGTCGTTGCAGTAATCAGTCCTGTGCAGCTGTCTACAGGTACTCTCTGTTTGTATGTATGTCCAATGTTAATGTTTATAGTATGTTATTCTTTGCTTATACTCTTTCTTTGTTAGGGTACCCAACTTGCCTAATGTGGGGTACCATGACGTGGTTGGCAAGCTAACATCTAATTGGCCAATAGGTGACCAAAACCCTCACCATTACACCATCTTTAGTATTAGGCTAGTTCCTGTATTCATGTTTGATCTTTTGTTTGTTTCTTGTGTGTTCCTTAGTCTTGGTTTTCCTCATTCTGGTTTCTGCTTTATCTTGTTTATGTCTTGTCTCTGTCCTGTAGCCCTGCACTCTGTATTCCAGTTCTGTTATCCTTTAGTTGCTTTTCTGCTTTAGCTTTGCTTGGCTGTCCTTTACTTCATTTCATCCGTGGCTACATAAACTTGGGGTCCTAAACCTCCAAAGGATTGCAGTTACCCACCACCACGTCCTGTGTCTCCACTCTGTAATGTATCTCCTGATCTCGGGTGCTCAGGGTCTATTTCCATCTGGGACCCAGTGTGTTACACAGTCAGTGACCCATCACATTGAGTACCAGCAATCTGACCATGGACATCAGCACAGAATGCCGTCATTGCAAAAAGGCAGGAGATTGTGGAGGTGCTTCTGACCGTTGGAGTCTAGTGTCATGGAGAGGATGCTCGTCCCCCCCACAGATATATCTTGAGGAAAAGAGGATGTTTAGGACATTGGAATACAGAATGTAGTCATCACATTCTCTTACAGTTCACATGCATGGTTATCTGAATACTGAACTATTGTACAATGACATTCCTAATTTTAACACCTTTTAATAACTGCTTATCATAACTGTTGACAAAATCAGTTAGCAGTTACACAACACAAGCCCATGCTGAACACTAATCCTGTGATTGAACCTATGAGGAGTTACACATTCCTATCACTGCTAACACAAGTTACTGTGCATCCATTTACACATTTCAGAGGTAGCAAACTACATATGTATTAAGATCAGACATAAATGATGGTGTACATGTGTATCTACCAGGGGCGGTGAATACCTGGCCCTGCACATCAGGAGCCAGTAGTTGATGGGAGGAACCTGGTAGGGGAGGTGGTGTAGATAGGTCTGTTAGAGATGAAGGAGAATGCATTGTTAATGCTGAGTGTATACAGTTACTGGAAACAGTCTGGTACAGGATGTGGTGTAGATAGGTCTGTTGGAGATGAAGGAGAATGCATTGTTAATGTTGAGTGTATACTGTCAGTGGGAGCAGTCTGGTACAGGAGATGGTGTAGATAGGTCTGTTGGAGATGAAGGAGAATGCATTGTTAATGCTGAGTGTATACAGTTACTGGGAGCAGTCTGGTACAGGAGGTGGTGTAGATAGGTCTGTTGGAGATGAAGGAGAATGCATTGTTAATGCTGAGTGTATACAGTTAGTGGGAGCAGTCTGGTACAGGAGGTGGTGTAGATAGGTCTGTTGGAGATGAAGGAGAATGCATTGTTAATGCTGAGTGTAAACAGTTAGTGGGAGCAGTCTGGTACAGGAGGTGGTGTAGATAGGTCTGTTGGAGATGATGGAGAATGCATTGTTAATGCTGAGTGTATACAGTTAGTGGGAGCAGTCTGGTACAGGAGGTGGTGTAGATGGGTCTGTTGGAGATGAAGGAGAATGCATTGTTAATGCTGAGTGTAAACAGTTAGTGGGAGCAGTCTGGGACAGGAGGTGGTGTAGATAGGCCTGTTGGAGATGATGGAGAATGCATTGTTAATGCTGAGTGTATACAGTTACTGGGAGCAGTCTGGTACAGGAGGGGGTGTAGATACGTCTGTTGGAGATGAAGGAGAATGCATTGTTAATGCTGAGTGTATACAGTTAGTGGGAGCAGTCTGGTACAGGAGGTGGTGTAGATAGGTCTGTTGGAGATGATGGAGAATGCATTGTTAGTGCTGAGTGTATACAGTTAGTGGGAGCAGTCTGGTACAGGAGGTGGTGTAGATAGGTCTGTTGGAGATGATGGAGAATGCATTGTTAATGCTGAGTGTATACAGTTAGTGGGAGCAGTCTGGTACAGGAGGTGGTGTAGATGGGTCTGTTGGAGATGAAGGAGAATGCATTGTTAATGCTGAGTGTAAACAGTTAGTGGGAGCAGTCTGGGACAGGAGGTGGTGTAGATAGGTCTGTTGGAGATGATGGAGAATGCATTGTTAATGATGAGTGTATACAGTTACTGGGAGAAGTCTGGTACAGGAGGGGGTGTAGATACGTCTGTTGGAGATGAAGGAGAATGCATTGTTAATGCTGAGTGTATACAGTTAGTGGGAGCAGTCTGGTACAGGAGGTGGTGTAGATAGGTCTGTTGGAGATGATGGAGAATGCATTGTTAGTGCTGAGTGTATACAGTTAGTGGGAGCAGTCTGGTACAGGAGGTGGTGTAGATAGGTCTGTTGGAGATGATGGAGAATGCATTGTTAATGCTGAGTGTATACAGTTAGTGGGAGCAGTCTGGTACAGGAGGTGGTGTAGATAGGTCTGTTGGAGATGAAGGAGAATGCATTGTTAATGTTGAGTGTATACAGTTAGTGGGAGCAGTCTGGTACAGGAGGTGGTGTAGATAGGTCAGTTGGAGATGAAGGAGAATGCATTGTTAATGCTGAGTGTATACAGTTAGTGGGAGCAGTCTGGTACAGGAGGTGGTGTAGATAGGTCTGTTGGAGATGAAGGAGAATGCATTGTTAATGCTGAGTGTATACAGTTACTGGGAGCAGTCTGGTACAGGAGGTGGTGTAGATAGGTCTGTTGGAGATGATGGAGAATGCATTGTTAATGCTGAGTGTATACAGTTAGTGGGAGCAGTCTGGTACAGGAGGTGGTGTAGATAGGTCTGTTGGAGATGATGGAGAATGCATTGTTAATGCTGAGTGTATACAGTTAGTGGGAGCAGTCTGGTACAGGAGGTGGTGTAGATGGGTCTGTTGGAGATGAAGGAGAATGCATTGTTAATGCTGAGTGTAAACAGTTAGTGGGAGCAGTCTGGGACAGGAGGTGGTGTAGATAGGTCTGTTGGAGATGATGGAGAATGCATTGTTAATGCTGAGTGTATACAGTTACTGGGAGCAGTCTGGTACAGGAGGGGGTGTAGATACGTCTGTTGGAGATGAAGGAGAATGCATTGTTAATGCTGAGTGTATACAGTTAGTGGGAGCAGTCTGGTACAGGAGGTGGTGTAGATAGGTCTGTTGGAGATGATGGAGAATGCATTGTTAGTGCTGAGTGTATACAGTTAGTGGGAGCAGTCTGGTACAGGAGGTGGTGTAGATAGGTCTGTTGGAGATGATGGAGAATGCATTGTTAATGCTGAGTGTATACAGTTAGTGGGAGCAGTCTGGTACAGGAGGTGGTGTAGATGGGTCTGTTGGAGATGAAGGAGAATGCATTGTTAATGCTGAGTGTAAACAGTTAGTGGGAGCAGTCTGGGACAGGAGGTGGTGTAGATAGGTCTGTTGGAGATGATGGAGAATGCATTGTTAATGCTGAGTGTATACAGTTACTGGGAGCAGTCTGGTACAGGAGGGGGTGTAGATACGTCTGTTGGAGATGAAGGAGAATGCATTGTTAATGCTGAGTGTATACAGTTAGTGGGAGCAGTCTGGTACAGGAGGTGGTGTAGATAGGTCTGTTGGAGATGATGGAGAATGCATTGTTAGTGCTGAGTGTATACAGTTAGTGGGAGCAGTCTGGTACAGGAGGTGGTGTAGATAGGTCTGTTGGAGATGATGGAGAATGCATTGTTAATGCTGAGTGTATACAGTTAGTGGGAGCAGTCTGGTACAGGAGGTGGTGTAGATAGGTCTGTTGGAGATGAAGGAGAATGCATTGTTAATGTTGAGTGTATACAGTTAGTGGGAGCAGTCTGGTACAGAAGGTGGTGTAGATAGGTCAGTTGGAGATGAAGGAGAATGCATTGTTAATGCTGAGTGTATACAGTTAGTGGGAGCAGTCTGGTACAGGAGGTGGTGTAGATAGGTCTGTTGGAGATGAAGGAGAATGCATTGTTAATGCTGAGTGTATACAGTTACTGGGAGCAGTCTGGTACAGGAGGTGGTGTAGATAGGTCTGTTGGAGATGATGGAGAATGCATTGTTAATGCTGAGTGTATACAGTTAGTGGGAGCAGTCTGGTACAGGAGGTGGTGTAGATAGGTCTGTTGGAGATGAAGGAGAATGCATTGTTAATGCTGAGTGTATACAGTTAGTGGGAGCAGTCTGGTACAGGAGGCGGTGTAGATAGGTCTGTTGGAGATGAAGGAGAATGCATTGTTAATGCTGAGTGTAAACAGTTAGTGGGAGCAGTCTGGTACAGGAGGTGGTGTAGATAGGTCTGTTGGAGATGATGGAGAATGCATTGTTAATGCTGAGTGTATACAGTTACTGGGAGCAGTCTGGTACAGGAGGAGGTGTAGATAGGTCTGTTAGAGATGAAGGAGAATGCATTGTTAATGCTGAGTGTATACAGTTACTGGGAGCAGTCTGGTACAGGAGGTGGTGTAGATAGGTCTGTTGGAGATGAAGGAGAATGCATTGTTAATGCTGAGTGTATACAGTTAGTGGGAGCAGTCTGGTACAGGAGGTGGAGTAGATAGGTCTGTTGGAGATGAAGGAGAATGCATTGTTAATGTTGAGTGTATACAGTTAGTGGGAGCAGTCTGGTACAGGAGGTGGTGTAGATAGGTCTGTTGGAGTTGAAGGAGAATGCATTGTTAATGTTGAGTGTATACAGTTAGTGGGAGCAGTCTGGTACAGGAGGTGGTGTAGATAGGTCTGTTGGAGATGAAGGAGAATGCATTGTTAATGCTGAGTGTATACAGTTAGTGGGAGCAGTCTGGTACAGGAGGTGGTGTAGATAGGTCTGTTGGAGATGAAGGAGAATGCATTGTTAATGCTGAGTGTATACAGTTAGTGGGAGCAGTCTGGTACAGGAGGTGGTGTAGATAGGTCTGTTGGAGATGAAGTAGAATGCATTGTTAATGCTGAGTGTATACAGTTACTGGGAGCAGTCTGGTACAGGAGGTGGTGTAGATAGGTCTGTTGGAGATGAAGGAGAATGCATTGTTAATGCTGAGTGTATACAGTTAGTGGGAGCAGTCTGGTACAGGAGGTGGTGTAGATAGGTCTGTTGGAGATGAAGGAGAATGCATTGTTAATGTTGAGTGTATACAGTTAGTGGGAGCAGTCTGGTACAGGAGGTGGTGTAGATAGGTCTGTTGGAGATGAAGGAGAATGCATTGTTAATGCTGAGTGTATACAGTTAGTGGGAGCAGTCTGGTACAGGAGGCGGTGTAGATAGGTCTGTTGGAGATGAAGGAGAATGCATTGTTAATGCTGAGTGTATACAGTTAGTGGGAGCAGTCTGGTACAGGAGGTGGTGTAGATAGGTCTGTTGGAGATGATGGAGAATGCATTGTTAATGCTGAGTGTATATAGTTAGTAGGAGCAGTCTGGTACAGGAGGTGGTGTAGATAGGTCTGTTGGAGATGATGGAGAATGCATTGTTAATGCTGAGTGTATACAGTTAGTGGGAGCAGTCTGGTACAGGAGGTGGTGTAGATAGGTCTGTTGGAGATGAAGGAGAATGCATTGTTAATGCTGAGTGTATACAGTTACTGGGAGCAGTCTGGTACAGGAGGTGGTGTAGATAGGTCTGTTGGAGATGATGGAGAATGCATTGTTAATGCTGAGTGTATACAGTTAGTGGGAGCAGTCTGGTACAGGAGGTGGTGTAGATAGGTCTGTTGGAGATGAAGGAGAATGCATTGTTAATGCTGAGTGTATACAGTTAGTGGGAGCAGTCTGGTACAGGAGGCGGTGTAGATAGGTCTGTTGGAGATGAAGGAGAATGCATTGTTAATGCTGAGTGTATACAGTTAGTGGGAGCAGTCTGGTACAGGAGGTGGTGTAGATAGGTCTGTTGGAGATGAAGTAGAATGCATTGTTAATGCTGAGTGTATACAGTTACTGGGAGCAGTCTGGTACAGGAGGTGGTGTAGATAGGTCTGTTGGAGATGAAGGAGAATGCATTGTTAATGCTGAGTGTATACAGTTAGTGGGAGCAGTCTGGTACAGGAGGTGGTGTAGATAGGTCTGTTGGAGATGAAGGAGAATGCATTGTTAATGTTGAGTGTATACAGTTAGTGGGAGCAGTCTGGTACAGGAGGTGGTGTAGATAGGTCTGTTGGAGATGAAGGAGAATGCATTGTTAATGCTGAGTGTATACAGTTAGTGGGAGCAGTCTGGTACAGGAGGCGGTGTAGATAGGTCTGTTGGAGATGAAGGAGAATGCATTGTTAATGCTGAGTGTATACAGTTAGTGGGAGCAGTCTGGTACAGGAGGTGGTGTAGATAGGTCTGTTGGAGATGATGGAGAATGCATTGTTAATGCTGAGTGTATATAGTTAGTAGGAGCAGTCTGGTACAGGAGGTGGTGTAGATAGGTCTGTTGGAGATGATGGAGAATGCATTGTTAATGCTGAGTGTATACAGTTAGTGGGAGCAGTCTGGTACAGGAGGTGGTGTAGATAGGTCTGTTGGAGATGAAGGAGAATGCATTGTTAATGCTGAGTGTATACAGTTACTGGGAGCAGTCTGGTACAGGAGGTGGTGTAGATAGGTCTGTTGGAGATGATGGAGAATGCATTGTTAATGCTGAGTGTATACAGTTAGTGGGAGCAGTCTGGTACAGGAGGTGGTGTAGATAGGTCTGTTGGAGATGAAGGAGAATGCATTGTTAATGCTGAGTGTATACAGTTAGTGGGAGCAGTCTGGTACAGGAGGCGGTGTAGATAGGTCTGTTGGAGATGAAGGAGAATGCATTGTTAATGTTGAGTGTATACAGTTAGTGGGAGCAGTCTGGTACAGGAGGTGGTGTAGATAGGTCAGTTGGAGATGAAGGAGAATGCATTGTTAATGCTGAGTGTATACAGTTAGTGGGAGCAGTCTGGTACAGGAGGTGGTGTAGATAGGTCTGTTGGAGATGAAGGAGAATGCATTGTTAATGCTGAGTGTATACAGTTACTGGGAGCAGTCTGGTACAGGAGGTGGTGTAGATAGGTCTGTTGGAGATGATGGAGAATGCATTGTTAATGCTGAGTGTATACAGTTAGTGGGAGCAGTCTGGTACAGGAGGTGGTGTAGATAGGTCTGTTGGAGATGATGGAGAATGCATTGTTAATGCTGAGTGTATACAGTTAGTGGGAGCAGTCTGGTACAGGAGGTGGTGTAGATGGGTCTGTTGGAGATGAAGGAGAATGCATTGTTAATGCTGAGTGTAAACAGTTAGTGGGAGCAGTCTGGGACAGGAGGTGGTGTAGATAGGTCTGTTGGAGATGATGGAGAATGCATTGTTAATGCTGAGTGTATACAGTTACTGGGAGCAGTCTGGTACAGGAGGGGGTGTAGATACGTCTGTTGGAGATGAAGGAGAATGCATTGTTAATGCTGAGTGTATACAGTTAGTGGGAGCAGTCTGGTACAGGAGGTGGTGTAGATAGGTCTGTTGGAGATGATGGAGAATGCATTGTTAGTGCTGAGTGTATACAGTTAGTGGGAGCAGTCTGGTACAGGAGGTGGTGTAGATAGGTCTGTTGGAGATGATGGAGAATGCATTGTTAATGCTGAGTGTATACAGTTAGTGGGAGCAGTCTGGTACAGGAGGTGGTGTAGATGGGTCTGTTGGAGATGAAGGAGAATGCATTGTTAATGCTGAGTGTAAACAGTTAGTGGGAGCAGTCTGGGACAGGAGGTGGTGTAGATAGGTCTGTTGGAGATGATGGAGAATGCATTGTTAATGCTGAGTGTATACAGTTACTGGGAGCAGTCTGGTACAGGAGGGGGTGTAGATACGTCTGTTGGAGATGAAGGAGAATGCATTGTTAATGCTGAGTGTATACAGTTAGTGGGAGCAGTCTGGTACAGGAGGTGGTCTAGATAGGTCTGTTGGAGATGATGGAGAATGCATTGTTAGTGCTGAGTGTATACAGTTAGTGGGAGCAGTCTGGTACAGGAGGTGGTGTAGATAGGTCTGTTGGAGATGAAGGAGAATGCATTGTTAATGTTGAGTGTATACAGTTAGTGGGAGCAGTCTGGTACAGGAGGTGGTGTAGATAGGTCTGTTGGAGATGAAGGAGAATGCATTGTTAATGCTGAGTGTATACAGTTAGTGGGAGCAGTCTGGTACAGGAGGCGGTGTAGATAGGTCTGTTGGAGATGAAGGAGAATGCATTGTTAATGCTGAGTGTATACAGTTAGTGGGAGCAGTCTGGTACAGGAGGTGGTGTAGATAGGTCTGTTGGAGATGATGGAGAATGCATTGTTAATGCTGAGTGTATATAGTTAGTAGGAGCAGTCTGGTACAGGAGGTGGTGTAGATAGGTCTGTTGGAGATGATGGAGAATGCATTGTTAATGCTGAGTGTATACAGTTAGTGGGAGCAGTCTGGTACAGGAGGTGGTGTAGATAGGTCTGTTGGAGATGAAGGAGAATGCATTGTTAATGCTGAGTGTATACAGTTACTGGGAGCAGTCTGGTACAGGAGGTGGTGTAGATAGGTCTGTTGGAGATGATGGAGAATGCATTGTTAATGCTGAGTGTATACAGTTAGTGGGAGCAGTCTGGTACAGGAGGTGGTGTAGATAGGTCTGTTGGAGATGAAGGAGAATGCATTGTTAATGCTGAGTGTATACAGTTAGTGGGAGCAGTCTGGTACAGGAGGCGGTGTAGATAGGTCTGTTGGAGATGAAGGAGAATGCATTGTTAATGTTGAGTGTATACAGTTAGTGGGAGCAGTCTGGTACAGGAGGTGGTGTAGATAGGTCAGTTGGAGATGAAGGAGAATGCATTGTTAATGCTGAGTGTATACAGTTAGTGGGAGCAGTCTGGTACAGGAGGTGGTGTAGATAGGTCTGTTGGAGATGAAGGAGAATGCATTGTTAATGCTGAGTGTATACAGTTACTGGGAGCAGTCTGGTACAGGAGGTGGTGTAGATAGGTCTGTTGGAGATGATGGAGAATGCATTGTTAATGCTGAGTGTATACAGTTAGTGGGAGCAGTCTGGTACAGGAGGTGGTGTAGATAGGTCTGTTGGAGATGATGGAGAATGCATTGTTAATGCTGAGTGTATACAGTTAGTGGGAGCAGTCTGGTACAGGAGGTGGTGTAGATGGGTCTGTTGGAGATGAAGGAGAATGCATTGTTAATGCTGAGTGTAAACAGTTAGTGGGAGCAGTCTGGGACAGGAGGTGGTGTAGATAGGTCTGTTGGAGATGATGGAGAATGCATTGTTAATGCTGAGTGTATACAGTTACTGGGAGCAGTCTGGTACAGGAGGGGGTGTAGATACGTCTGTTGGAGATGAAGGAGAATGCATTGTTAATGCTGAGTGTATACAGTTAGTGGGAGCAGTCTGGTACAGGAGGTGGTCTAGATAGGTCTGTTGGAGATGATGGAGAATGCATTGTTAGTGCTGAGTGTATACAGTTAGTGGGAGCAGTCTGGTACAGGAGGTGGTGTAGATAGGTCTGTTGGAGATGAAGGAGAATGCATTGTTAATGTTGAGTGTATACAGTTAGTGGGAGCAGTCTGGTACAGGAGGTGGTGTAGATAGGTCTGTTGGAGATGAAGGAGAATGCATTGTTAATGCTGAGTGTATACAGTTAGTGGGAGCAGTCTGGTACAGGAGGCGGTGTAGATAGGTCTGTTGGAGATGAAGGAGAATGCATTGTTAATGCTGAGTGTATACAGTTAGTGGGAGCAGTCTGGTACAGGAGGTGGTGTAGATAGGTCTGTTGGAGATGATGGAGAATGCATTGTTAATGCTGAGTGTATATAGTTAGTAGGAGCAGTCTGGTACAGGAGGTGGTGTAGATAGGTCTGTTGGAGATGATGGAGAATGCATTGTTAATGCTGAGTGTATACAGTTAGTGGGAGCAGTCTGGTACAGGAGGTGGTGTAGATAGGTCTGTTGGAGATGAAGGAGAATGCATTGTTAATGCTGAGTGTATACAGTTACTGGGAGCAGTCTGGTACAGGAGGTGGTGTAGATAGGTCTGTTGGAGATGATGGAGAATGCATTGTTAATGCTGAGTGTATACAGTTAGTGGGAGCAGTCTGGTACAGGAGGTGGTGTAGATAGGTCTGTTGGAGATGAAGGAGAATGCATTGTTAATGCTGAGTGTATACAGTTAGTGGGAGCAGTCTGGTACAGGAGGCGGTGTAGATAGGTCTGTTGGAGATGAAGGAGAATGCATTGTTAATGTTGAGTGTATACAGTTAGTGGGAGCAGTCTGGTACAGGAGGTGGTGTAGATAGGTCAGTTGGAGATGAAGGAGAATGCATTGTTA
The DNA here is from genome assembly GCA_036172795.1 of Pelodytes ibericus. NCBI lineage: Eukaryota > Metazoa > Chordata > Amphibia > Anura > Pelodytidae > Pelodytes > Pelodytes ibericus. The sequence goes on from CM069859.1 coordinate 2,232,708, forward strand.
ATGCTGAGTGTATACAGTTAGTGGGAGCAGTCTGGTACAGGAGGTGGTGTAGATAGGTCTGTTGGAGATGAAGGAGAATGCATTGTTAATGCTGAGTGTATACAGTTACTGGGAGCAGTCTGGTACAGGAGGTGGTGTAGATAGGTCTGTTGGAGATGATGGAGAATGCATTGTTAATGCTGAGTGTATACAGTTAGTGGGAGCAGTCTGGTACAGGAGGTGGTGTAGATAGGTCTGTTGGAGATGATGGAGAATGCATTGTTAATGCTGAGTGTATACAGTTAGTGGGAGCAGTCTGGTACAGGAGGTGGTGTAGATGGGTCTGTTGGAGATGAAGGAGAATGCATTGTTAATGCTGAGTGTAAACAGTTAGTGGGAGCAGTCTGGGACAGGAGGTGGTGTAGATAGGTCTGTTGGAGATGATGGAGAATGCATTGTTAATGCTGAGTGTATACAGTTACTGGGAGCAGTCTGGTACAGGAGGGGGTGTAGATACGTCTGTTGGAGATGAAGGAGAATGCATTGTTAATGCTGAGTGTATACAGTTAGTGGGAGCAGTCTGGTACAGGAGGTGGTGTAGATAGGTCTGTTGGAGATGATGGAGAATGCATTGTTAGTGCTGAGTGTATACAGTTAGTGGGAGCAGTCTGGTACAGGAGGTGGTGTAGATAGGTCTGTTGGAGATGATGGAGAATGCATTGTTAATGCTGAGTGTATACAGTTAGTGGGAGCAGTCTGGTACAGGAGGTGGTGTAGATGGGTCTGTTGGAGATGAAGGAGAATGCATTGTTAATGCTGAGTGTAAACAGTTAGTGGGAGCAGTCTGGGACAGGAGGTGGTGTAGATAGGTCTGTTGGAGATGATGGAGAATGCATTGTTAATGCTGAGTGTATACAGTTACTGGGAGCAGTCTGGTACAGGAGGGGGTGTAGATACGTCTGTTGGAGATGAAGGAGAATGCATTGTTAATGCTGAGTGTATACAGTTAGTGGGAGCAGTCTGGTACAGGAGGTGGTCTAGATAGGTCTGTTGGAGATGATGGAGAATGCATTGTTAGTGCTGAGTGTATACAGTTAGTGGGAGCAGTCTGGTACAGGAGGTGGAGTAGATAGGTCTGTTGGAGATGAAGGAGAATGCATTGTTAATGTTGAGTGTATACAGTTAGTGGGAGCAGTCTGGTACAGGAGGTGGTGTAGATAGGTCTGTTGGAGATGAAGGAGAATGCATTGTTAATGTTGAGTGTATACAGTTAGTGGGAGCAGTCTGGTACAGGAGGTGGTGTAGATAGGTCAGTTGGAGATGAAGGAGAATGCATTGTTAATGCTGAGTGTATACAGTTAGTGGGAGCAGTCTGGTACAGGAGGTGGTGTAGATAGGTCTGTTGGAGATGAAGGAGAATGCATTGTTAATGTTGAGTGTATACAGTTAGTGGGAGCAGTCTGGTACAGGAGGTGGTGTAGATAGGTCAGTTGGAGATGAAGGAGAATGCATTGTTAATGCTGAGTGTATACAGTTAGTGGGAGCAGTCTGGTACAGGAGGTGGTGTAGATAGGTCTGTTGGAGATGAAGGAGAATGCATTGTTAATGCTGAGTGTATACAGTTACTGGGAGCAGTCTGGTACAGGAGGTGGTGTAGATAGGTCTGTTGGAGATGATGGAGAATGCATTGTTAATGCTGAGTGTATACAGTTAGTGGGAGCAGTCTGGTACAGGAGGTGGTGTAGATAGGTCTGTTGGAGATGAAGGAGAATGCATTGTTAATGCTGAGTGTATACAGTTAGTGGGAGCAGTCTGGTACAGGAGGCGGTGTAGATAGGTCTGTTGGAGATGAAGGAGAATGCATTGTTAATGCTGAGTGTAAACAGTTAGTGGGAGCAGTCTGGTACAGGAGGTGGTGTAGATAGGTCTGTTGGAGATGATGGAGAATGCATTGTTAATGCTGAGTGTATACAGTTACTGGGAGCAGTCTGGTACAGGAGGAGGTGTAGATAGGTCTGTTAGAGATGAAGGAGAATGCATTGTTAATGCTGAGTGTATACAGTTACTGGGAGCAGTCTGGTACAGGAGGTGGTGTAGATAGGTCTGTTGGAGATGAAGGAGAATGCATTGTTAATGCTGAGTGTATACAGTTAGTGGGAGCAGTCTGGTACAGGAGGTGGAGTAGATAGGTCTGTTGGAGATGAAGGAGAATGCATTGTTAATGTTGAGTGTATACAGTTAGTGGGAGCAGTCTGGTACAGGAGGTGGTGTAGATAGGTCTGTTGGAGTTGAAGGAGAATGCATTGTTAATGTTGAGTGTATACAGTTAGTGGGAGCAGTCTGGTACAGGAGGTGGTGTAGATAGGTCTGTTGGAGATGAAGGAGAATGCATTGTTAATGCTGAGTGTATACAGTTAGTGGGAGCAGTCTGGTACAGGAGGTGGTGTAGATAGGTCTGTTGGAGATGAAGGAGAATGCATTGTTAATGCTGAGTGTATACAGTTAGTGGGAGCAGTCTGGTACAGGAGGTGGTGTAGATAGGTCTGTTGGAGATGAAGTAGAATGCATTGTTAATGCTGAGTGTATACAGTTACTGGGAGCAGTCTGGTACAGGAGGTGGTGTAGATAGGTCTGTTGGAGATGAAGGAGAATGCATTGTTAATGCTGAGTGTATACAGTTAGTGGGAGCAGTCTGGTACAGGAGGTGGTGTAGATAGGTCTGTTGGAGATGAAGGAGAATGCATTGTTAATGTTGAGTGTATACAGTTAGTGGGAGCAGTCTGGTACAGGAGGTGGTGTAGATAGGTCTGTTGGAGATGAAGGAGAATGCATTGTTAATGCTGAGTGTATACAGTTAGTGGGAGCAGTCTGGTACAGGAGGCGGTGTAGATAGGTCTGTTGGAGATGAAGGAGAATGCATTGTTAATGCTGAGTGTATACAGTTAGTGGGAGCAGTCTGGTACAGGAGGTGGTGTAGATAGGTCTGTTGGAGATGATGGAGAATGCATTGTTAATGCTGAGTGTATATAGTTAGTAGGAGCAGTCTGGTACAGGAGGTGGTGTAGATAGGTCTGTTGGAGATGATGGAGAATGCATTGTTAATGCTGAGTGTATACAGTTAGTGGGAGCAGTCTGGTACAGGAGGTGGTGTAGATAGGTCTGTTGGAGATGAAGGAGAATGCATTGTTAATGCTGAGTGTATACAGTTACTGGGAGCAGTCTGGTACAGGAGGTGGTGTAGATAGGTCTGTTGGAGATGATGGAGAATGCATTGTTAATGCTGAGTGTATACAGTTAGTGGGAGCAGTCTGGTACAGGAGGTGGTGTAGATAGGTCTGTTGGAGATGAAGGAGAATGCATTGTTAATGCTGAGTGTATACAGTTAGTGGGAGCAGTCTGGTACAGGAGGCGGTGTAGATAGGTCTGTTGGAGATGAAGGAGAATGCATTGTTAATGCTGAGTGTAAACAGTTAGTGGGAGCAGTCTGGTACAGGAGGTGGTGTAGATAGGTCTGTTGGAGATGATGGAGAATGCATTGTTAATGCTGAGTGTATACAGTTACTGGGAGCAGTCTGGTACAGGAGGAGGTGTAGATAGGTCTGTTAGAGATGAAGGAGAATGCATTGTTAATGCTGAGTGTATACAGTTACTGGGAGCAGTCTGGTACAGGAGGTGGTGTAGATAGGTCTGTTGGAGATGAAGGAGAATGCATTGTTAATGCTGAGTGTATACAGTTAGTGGGAGCAGTCTGGTACAGGAGGTGGAGTAGATAGGTCTGTTGGAGATGAAGGAGAATGCATTGTTAATGTTGAGTGTATACAGTTAGTGGGAGCAGTCTGGTACAGGAGGTGGTGTAGATAGGTCTGTTGGAGTTGAAGGAGAATGCATTGTTAATGTTGAGTGTATACAGTTAGTGGGAGCAGTCTGGTACAGGAGGTGGTGTAGATAGGTCTGTTGGAGATGAAGGAGAATGCATTGTTAATGCTGAGTGTATACAGTTAGTGGGAGCAGTCTGGTACAGGAGGTGGTGTAGATAGGTCTGTTGGAGATGAAGGAGAATGCATTGTTAATGCTGAGTGTATACAGTTAGTGGGAGCAGTCTGGTACAGGAGGTGGTGTAGATAGGTCTGTTGGAGATGAAGTAGAATGCATTGTTAATGCTGAGTGTATACAGTTACTGGGAGCAGTCTGGTACAGGAGGTGGTGTAGATAGGTCTGTTGGAGATGAAGGAGAATGCATTGTTAATGCTGAGTGTATACAGTTAGTGGGAGCAGTCTGGTACAGGAGGTGGTGTAGATAGGTCTGTTGGAGATGAAGGAGAATGCATTGTTAATGTTGAGTGTATACAGTTAGTGGGAGCAGTCTGGTACAGGAGGTGGTGTAGATAGGTCTGTTGGAGATGAAGGAGAATGCATTGTTAATGCTGAGTGTATACAGTTAGTGGGAGCAGTCTGGTACAGGAGGCGGTGTAGATAGGTCTGTTGGAGATGAAGGAGAATGCATTGTTAATGCTGAGTGTATACAGTTAGTGGGAGCAGTCTGGTACAGGAGGTGGTGTAGATAGGTCTGTTGGAGATGATGGAGAATGCATTGTTAATGCTGAGTGTATATAGTTAGTAGGAGCAGTCTGGTACAGGAGGTGGTGTAGATAGGTCTGTTGGAGATGATGGAGAATGCATTGTTAATGCTGAGTGTATACAGTTAGTGGGAGCAGTCTGGTACAGGAGGTGGTGTAGATAGGTCTGTTGGAGATGAAGGAGAATGCATTGTTAATGCTGAGTGTATACAGTTACTGGGAGCAGTCTGGTACAGGAGGTGGTGTAGATAGGTCTGTTGGAGATGATGGAGAATGCATTGTTAATGCTGAGTGTATACAGTTAGTGGGAGCAGTCTGGTACAGGAGGTGGTGTAGATAGGTCTGTTGGAGATGAAGGAGAATGCATTGTTAATGCTGAGTGTATACAGTTAGTGGGAGCAGTCTGGTACAGGAGGCGGTGTAGATAGGTCTGTTGGAGATGAAGGAGAATGCATTGTTAATGCTGAGTGTAAACAGTTAGTGGGAGCAGTCTGGTACAGGAGGTGGTGTAGATAGGTCTGTTGGAGATGATGGAGAATGCATTGTTAATGCTGAGTGTATACAGTTACTGGGAGCAGTCTGGTACAGGAGGAGGTGTAGATAGGTCTGTTAGAGATGAAGGAGAATGCATTGTTAATGCTGAGTGTATACAGTTACTGGGAGCAGTCTGGTACAGGAGGTGGTGTAGATAGGTCTGTTGGAGATGAAGGAGAATGCATTGTTAATGCTGAGTGTATACAGTTAGTGGGAGCAGTCTGGTACAGGAGGTGGAGTAGATAGGTCTGTTGGAGATGAAGGAGAATGCATTGTTAATGTTGAGTGTATACAGTTAGTGAGAAAAGTCTGGTACAGGAGGTGGTGTAGATAGGTCTGTTGGAGATGAAGGAGAATGCATTGTTAATGTTGAGTGTATACAGTTAGTGGGAGCAGTCTGGTACAGGAGGTGGTGTAGATAGGTCTGTTGGAGTTGAAGGAGAATGCATTGTTAATGTTGAGTGTATACAGCTAGTGGGAGCAGTCTGGTACAGGAGGTGGTGTAGATAGGTCTGTTGGAGATGAAGGAGAATGCATTGTTAATGCTGAGTGTATACAGTTAGTGGGAGCAGTCTGGTACAGGAGGTGGTGTAGATAGGTCTGTTGGAGATGAAGGAGAATGCATTGTTAATGCTGAGTGTATACAGTTAGTGGGAGCAGTCTGGTACAGGAGGTGGTGTAGATAGGTCTGTTGGAGATGAAGTAGAATGCATTGTTAATGCTGAGTGTATACAGTTACAGGGAGCAGTCTGGTACAGGAGGTGGTGTAGATAGGTCTGTTGGAGATGAAGGAGAATGCATTGTTAATGCTGAGTGTATACAGTTAGTGGGAGCAGTCTGGTACAGGAGGTGGTGTAGATAGGTCTGTTGGAGATGAAGGAGAATGCATTGTTAATGCTGAGTGTATACAGTTAGTGGGAGCAGTCTGGTACAGGAGGTGGTGTAGATAGGTCTGTTGGAGATGATGGAGAATGCATTGTTAATGCTGAGTGTATATAGTTAGTAGGAGCAGTCTGGTACAGGAGGTGGTGTAGATAGGTCTGTTGGAGATGATGGAGAATGCATTGTTAATGCTGAGTGTATACAGTTAGTGGGAGCAGTCTGGTACAGGAGATGGTGTAGATAGGTCTGTTGGAGATGAAGGAGAATGCATTGTTAATGCTGAGTGTATACAGTTAGTGGGAGCAGTCTGGTACAGGAGGTGGTGTAGATAGGTCTGTTGGAGATGAAGGAGAATGCATTGTTAATGCTGAGTGTATACAGTTAGTGGGAGCAGTCTGGTACAGGAGGAGGTGTAGATAGGTCTGTTGGAGATGAAGGAGAATGCATTGTTAATGCTGAGTGTATACAGTTACTGGGAGCAGTCTGGTACAGGAGGTGGTGTAGATAGGTCTGTTGGAGATGAAGGAGAATGCATTGTTAATGCTGAGTGTATACAGTTAGTGGGAGCAGTCTGGTACAGGAGGTGGTGTAGATAGGTCTGTTGGAGATGAAGGAGAATGCATTGTTAATGCTGAGTGTATACAGTTAGTGGGAGCAGTCTGGTACAGGAGGTGGTGTAGATAGGTCTGTTGGAGATGAAGGAGAATGCATTGTTAATGCTGAGTGTATACAGTTAGTGAGAGAAGTCTGGTACAGGAGGTGGTGTAGATAGGTCTGTTGGAGATGAAGGAGAATGCATTGTTAATGCTGAGTGTATACAGTTAGTGGGAGCAGTCTGGTACAGGAGGTGGAGTAGATAGGTCTGTTGGAGATGAAGGAGAATGCATTGTTAATGCTGATTGTATACAGTTAGTGGGAGCAGTCTGGTACAGGAGGTGGTGTAGATAGGTCTGCTGGAGATGAAGGAGAATGCATTGTTAATGTTGAGTGTATACAGTTAGTGGGAGCAGTCTGGTACAGGAGGTGGTGTAGATAGGTCTGTTGAAGATGAAGGAGAATGCATTGTTAATGCTGAGTGTATACAGTTAGTGGGAGCAGTCTGGTACAGGAGGTGGTGTAGATAGGTCTGTTGGAGATGAAGGAGAATGCATTGTTAATGCTGAGTGTATACAGTTAGTGGGAGCAGTCTGGTACAGGAGGTGGAGTAGATAGGTCTGTTGGAGATGAAGGAGAATGCATTGTTAATGTTGAGTGTATACAGTTAGTGAGAGAAGTCTGGTACAGGAGGTGGTGTAGATAGGTCTGTTGGAGATGAAGGAGAATGCATTGTTAATGCTGAGTGTATACAGTTAGTGGGAGCAGTCTGGTACAGGAGGTGGTGTAGATAGGTCTGTTGGAGATGAAGGAGAATGCATGGTTAATGCTGATTGTATACAGTTAGTGGGAGCAGTCTGGTACAGGAGGTGGTGTAGATAGGTCTGTTGGAGATGAAGGAGAATGCATTGTTAATGCTGAGTGTATACAGTTAGTGGGAGCAGTCTGGTACAGGAGGTGGTGTAGATAGGTCTGTTGGAGATGAAGGAGAATGCATTGTTAATGCTGAGTGTATACAGTTATTGGGAGCAGTCTGGTACAGGAGGTGGTGTAGATGGGTCTGTTGGAGATAATGGAGAATGCATTGTTAATGTTGAGTGTATACAGTTAGTGGGAGCAGTCTGGTACAGGAGGTGGTGTAGATGGGTCTGTTGGAGATGATGGAGAATGCATTGTTAATGTTGAGTGCATACAGTTAGTGGGAGCAGTCTGGTACAGGAGGTGGTGTAGATAGGTCTGTTGGAGATGAAGGAGAATGCATTGTTAATGCTGAGTGTATACAGTTAGTGGGAGCAGTCTGGTACAGGAGGTGGTGTAGATAGGTCTGTTGGAGATGAAGGAGAATGCATTGTTAATGCTGAGTGTATACAGTTAGTGGGAGCAGTCTGGTACAGGAGGTGGTGTAGATAGGTCTGTTGGAGATGAAGTAGAATGCATTGTTAATGCTGAGTGTATACAGTTACTGGGAGCAGTCTGGTACAGGAGGTGGTGTAGATAGGTCTGTTGGAGATGAAGGAGAATGCATTGTTAATGCTGAGTGTATACAGTTAGTGGGAGCAGTCTGGTACAGGAGGTGGTGTAGATAGGTCTGTTGGAGATGAAGGAGAATGCATTGTTAATGCTGAGTGTATACAGTTACTGGGAGCAGTCTGGTACAGGAGGTGGTGTAGATAGGTCTGTTGTAGATGAAGGAGAATGCATTGTTAATGCTGAGTGTATACAGTTAGTGAGAGAAGTCTGGTACAGGAGGTGGTGTAGATAGGTCTGTTGGAGATGAAGGAGAATGCATTGTTAATGCTGAGTGTATACAGTTAGTGGGAGCAGTCTGGTACAGGAGGTGGAGTAGATAGGTCTGTTGGAGATGAAGGAGAATGCATTGTTAATGCTGATTGTATACAGTTAGTGGGAGCAGTCTGGTACAGGAGGTGGTGTAGATAGGTCTGCTGGAGATGAAGGAGAATGCATTGTTAATGTTGAGTGTATACAGTTAGTGGGAGCAGTCTGGTACAGGAGGTGGTGTAGATAGGTCTGTTGGAGTTGAAGGAGAATGCATTGTTAATGTTGAGTGTATACAGTTAGTGGGAGCAGTCTGGTACAGGAGGTGGTGTAGATAGGTCTGTTGGAGTTGAAGGAGAATGCATTGTTAATGTTGAGTGTATACAGTTAGTGGGAGCAGTCTGGTACAGGAGGTGGTGTAGATAGGTCTGTTGGAGATGAAGGAGAATGCATTGTTAATGCTGAGTGTATACAGTTAGTGGGAGCAGTCTGGTACAGGAGGTGGTGTAGATAGGTCTGTTGGAGATGAAGGAGAATGCATTGTTAATGCTGAGTGTATACAGTTAGTGGGAGCAGTCTGGTACAGGAGGTGGTGTAGATAGGTCTGTTGGAGATGAAGTAGAATGCATTGTTAATGCTGAGTGTATACAGTTACTGGGAGCAGTCTGGTACAGGAGGTGGTGTAGATAGGTCTGTTGGAGATGAAGGAGAATGCATTGTTAATGCTGAGTGTATACAGTTAGTGGGAGCAGTCTGGTACAGGAGGTGGTGTAGATAGGTCTGTTGGAGATGAAGGAGAATGCATTGTTAATGTTGAGTGTATACAGTTAGTGGGAGCAGTCTGGTACAGGAGGTGGTGTAGATAGGTCTGTTGGAGATGAAGGAGAATGCATTGTTAATGCTGAGTGTATACAGTTAGTGGGAGCAGTCTGGTACAGGAGGCGGTGTAGATAGGTCTGTTGGAGATGAAGGAGAATGCATTGTTAATGCTGAGTGTATACAGTTAGTGGGAGCAGTCTGGTACAGGAGGTGGTGTAGATAGGTCTGTTGGAGATGATGGAGAATGCATTGTTAATGCTGAGTGTATATAGTTAGTAGGAGCAGTCTGGTACAGGAGGTGGTGTAGATAGGTCTGTTGGAGATGATGGAGAATGCATTGTTAATGCTGAGTGTATACAGTTAGTGGGAGCAGTCTGGTACAGGAGGTGGTGTAGATAGGTCTGTTGGAGATGAAGGAGAATGCATTGTTAATGCTGAGTGTATACAGTTACTGGGAGCAGTCTGGTACAGGAGGTGGTGTAGATAGGTCTGTTGGAGATGATGGAGAATGCATTGTTAATGCTGAGTGTATACAGTTAGTGGGAGCAGTCTGGTACAGGAGGTGGTGTAGATAGGTCTGTTGGAGATGAAGGAGAATGCATTGTTAATGCTGAGTGTATACAGTTAGTGGGAGCAGTCTGGTACAGGAGGCGGTGTAGATAGGTCTGTTGGAGATGAAGGAGAATGCATTGTTAATGCTGAGTGTAAACAGTTAGTGGGAGCAGTCTGGTACAGGAGGTGGTGTAGATAGGTCTGTTGGAGATGATGGAGAATGCATTGTTAATGCTGAGTGTATACAGTTACTGGGAGCAGTCTGGTACAGGAGGAGGTGTAGATAGGTCTGTTAGAGATGAAGGAGAATGCATTGTTAATGCTGAGTGTATACAGTTACTGGGAGCAGTCTGGTACAGGAGGTGGTGTAGATAGGTCTGTTGGAGATGAAGGAGAATGCATTGTTAATGCTGAGTGTATACAGTTAGTGGGAGCAGTCTGGTACAGGAGGTGGAGTAGATAGGTCTGTTGGAGATGAAGGAGAATGCATTGTTAATGTTGAGTGTATACAGTTAGTGAGAAAAGTCTGGTACAGGAGGTGGTGTAGATAGGTCTGTTGGAGATGAAGGAGAATGCATTGTTAATGTTGAGTGTATACAGTTAGTGGGAGCAGTCTGGTACAGGAGGTGGTGTAGATAGGTCTGTTGGAGTTGAAGGAGAATGCATTGTTAATGTTGAGTGTATACAGCTAGTGGGAGCAGTCTGGTACAGGAGGTGGTGTAGATAGGTCTGTTGGAGATGAAGGAGAATGCATTGTTAATGCTGAGTGTATACAGTTAGTGGGAGCAGTCTGGTACAGGAGGTGGTGTAGATAGGTCTGTTGGAGATGAAGGAGAATGCATTGTTAATGCTGAGTGTATACAGTTAGTGGGAGCAGTCTGGTACAGGAGGTGGTGTAGATAGGTCTGTTGGAGATGAAGTAGAATGCATTGTTAATGCTGAGTGTATACAGTTACTGGGAGCAGTCTGGTACAGGAGGTGGTGTAGATAGGTCTGTTGGAGATGAAGGAGAATGCATTGTTAATGCTGAGTGTATACAGTTAGTGGGAGCAGTCTGGTACAGGAGGTGGTGTAGATAGGTCTGTTGGAGATGAAGGAGAATGCATTGTTAATGCTGAGTGTATACAGTTAGTGGGAGCAGTCTGGTACAGGAGGTGGTGTAGATAGGTCTGTTGGAGATGATGGAGAATGCATTGTTAATGCTGAGTGTATATAGTTAGTAGGAGCAGTCTGGTACAGGAGGTGGTGTAGATAGGTCTGTTGGAGATGATGGAGAATGCATTGTTAATGCTGAGTGTATACAGTTAGTGGGAGCAGTCTGGTACAGGAGATGGTGTAGATAGGTCTGTTGGAGATGAAGGAGAATGCATTGTTAATGCTGAGTGTATACAGTTAGTGGGAGCAGTCTGGTACAGGAGGTGGTGTAGATAGGTCTGTTGGAGATGAAGGAGAATGCATTGTTAATGCTGAGTGTATACAGTTAGTGGGAGCAGTCTGGTACAGGAGGAGGTGTAGATAGGTCTGTTGGAGATGAAGGAGAATGCATTGTTAATGCTGAGTGTATACAGTTAGTGGGAGCAGTCTGGTACAGGAGGTGGTGTAGATAGGTCTGTTGGAGATGAAGGAGAATGCATTGTTAATGTTGAGTGTATACAGTTAGTGGGAGCAGTCTGGTACAGGAGATGGTGTAGATAGGTCTGTTGGAGATGAAGGAGAATGCATTGTTAATGCTGAGTGTATACAGTTAGTGGGAGCAGTCTGGTACAGGAGGTGGTGTAGATAGGTCTGTTGGAGATGAAGGAGAATGCATTGTTAATGCTGAGTGTATACAGTTAGTGGGAGCAGTCTGGTACAGGAGGAGGTGTAGATAGGTCTGTTGGAGATGAAGGAGAATGCATTGTTAATGCTGAGTGTATACAGTTAGTGGGAGCAGTCTGGTACAGGAGGTGGTGTAGATAGGTCTGTTGGAGATGAAGGAGAATGCATTGTTAATGTTGAGTGTATACAGTTACTGGGAGCAGTCTGGTACAGGAGGTGGTGTAGATAGGTCTGTTGGAGATGAAGGAGAATGCATTGTTAATGCTGAGTGTATACAGTTAGTGGGAGCAGTCTGGTACAGGAGGTGGTGTAGATAGGTCTGTTGGAGATGAAGGAGAATGCATTGTTAATGCTGAGTGTATACAGTTAGTGGGAGCAGTCTGGTACAGGAGGTGGTGTAGATAGGTCTGTTGGAGATGAAGGAGAATGCATTGTTAATGCTGAGTGTATACAGTTAGTGAGAGAAGTCTGGTACAGGAGGTGGTGTAGATAGGTCTGTTGGAGATGAAGGAGAATGCATTGTTAATGCTGAGTGTATACAGTTAGTGGGAGCAGTCTGGTACAGGAGGTGGAGTAGATAGGTCTGTTGGAGATGAAGGAGAATGCATTGTTAATGCTGATTGTATACAGTTAGTGGGAGCAGTCTGGTACAGGAGGTGGTGTAGATAGGTCTGCTGGAGATGAAGGAGAATGCATTGTTAATGTTGAGTGTATACAGTTAGTGGGAGCAGTCTGGTACAGGAGGTGGTGTAGATAGGTCTGTTGAAGATGAAGGAGAATGCATTGTTAATGCTGAGTGTATACAGTTAGTGGGAGCAGTCTGGTACAGGAGGTGGTGTAGATAGGTCTGTTGGAGATGAAGGAGAATGCATTGTTAATGCTGAGTGTATACAGTTAGTGGGAGCAGTCTGGTACAGGAGGTGGAGTAGATAGGTCTGTTGGAGATGAAGGAGAATGCATTGTTAATGTTGAGTGTATACAGTTAGTGAGAGAAGTCTGGTACAGGAGGTGGTGTAGATAGGTCTGTTGGAGATGAAGGAGAATGCATTGTTAATGCTGAGTGTATACAGTTAGTGGGAGCAGTCTGGTACAGGAGGTGGTGTAGATAGGTCTGTTGGAGATGAAGGAGAATGCATGGTTAATGCTGATTGTATACAGTTAGTGGGAGCAGTCTGGTACAGGAGGTGGTGTAGATAGGTCTGTTGGAGATGAAGGAGAATGCATTGTTAATGCTGAGTGTATACAGTTAGTGGGAGCAGTCTGGTACAGGAGGTGGTGTAGATAGGTCTGTTGGAGATGAAGGAGAATGCATTGTTAATGCTGAGTGTATACAGTTATTGGGAGCAGTCTGGTACAGGAGGTGGTGTAGATGGGTCTGTTGGAGATAATGGAGAATGCATAGTTAATGTTGAGTGTATACAGTTAGTGGGAGCAGTCTGGTACAGGAGGTGGTGTAGATGGGTCTGTTGGAGATGATGGAGAATGCATTGTTAATGTTGAGTGCATACAGTTAGTGGGAGCAGTCTGGTACAGGAGGTGGTGTAGATAGGTCTGTTGGAGATGAAGGAGAATGCATTGTTAATGCTGAGTGTATACAGTTAGTGGGAGCAGTCTGGTACAGGAGGTGGTGTAGATAGGTCTGTTGGAGATGAAGGAGAATGCATTGTTAATGCTGAGTGTATACAGTTAGTGGGAGCAGTCTGGTACAGGAGGTGGTGTAGATAGGTCTGTTGGAGATGAAGTAGAATGCATTGTTAATGCTGAGTGTATACAGTTACTGGGAGCAGTCTGGTACAGGAGGTGGTGTAGATAGGTCTGTTGGAGATGAAGGAGAATGCATTGTTAATGCTGAGTGTATACAGTTAGTGGGAGCAGTCTGGTACAGGAGGTGGTGTAGATAGGTCTGTTGGAGATGAAGGAGAATGCATTGTTAATGCTGAGTGTATACAGTTACTGGGAGCAGTCTGGTACAGGAGGTGGTGTAGATAGGTCTGTTGTAGATGAAGGAGAATGCATTGTTAATGCTGAGTGTATACAGTTAGTGAGAGAAGTCTGGTACAGGAGGTGGTGTAGATAGGTCTGTTGGAGATGAAGGAGAATGCATTGTTAATGCTGAGTGTATACAGTTAGTGGGAGCAGTCTGGTACAGGAGGTGGAGTAGATAGGTCTGTTGGAGATGAAGGAGAATGCATTGTTAATGCTGATTGTATACAGTTAGTGGGAGCAGTCTGGTACAGGAGGTGGTGTAGATAGGTCTGCTGGAGATGAAGGAGAATGCATTGTTAATGTTGAGTGTATACAGTTAGTGGGAGCAGTCTGGTACAGGAGGTGGTGTAGATAGGTCTGTTGAAGATGAAGGAGAATGCATTGTTAATGCTGAGTGTATACAGTTAGTGGGAGCAGTCTGGTACAGGAGGTGGTGTAGATAGGTCTGTTGGAGATGAAGGAGAATGCATTGTTAATGCTGAGTGTATACAGTTAGTGGGAGCAGTCTGGTACAGGAGGTGGAGTAGATAGGTCTGTTGGAGATGAAGGAGAATGCATTGTTAATGTTGAGTGTATAAAGTTAGTGAGAGAAGTCTGGTACAGGAGGTGGTGTAGATAGGTCTGTTGGAGATGAAGGAGAATGCATTGTTAATGCTGAGTGTATACAGTTAGTGGGAGCAGTCTGGTACAGGAGGTGGTGTAGATAGGTCTGTTGGAGATGAAGGAGAATGCATGGTTAATGCTGATTGTATACAGTTAGTGGGAGCAGTCTGGTACAGGAGGTGGTGTAGATAGGTCTGTTGGAGATGAAGGAGAATGCATTGTTAATGCTGAGTGTATACAGTTAGTGGGAGCAGTCTGGTACAGGAGGTGGTGTAGATAGGTCTGTTGGAGATGAAGGAGAATGCATTGTTAATGCTGAGTGTATACAGTTATTGGGAGCAGTCTGGTACAGGAGGTGGTGTAGATGGGTCTGTTGGAGATAATGGAGAATGCATTGTTAATGTTGAGTGTATACAGTTAGTGGGAGCAGTCTGGTACAGGAGGTGGTGTAGATGGGTCTGTTGGAGATGATGGAGAATGCATTGTTAATGTTGAGTGTATACAGTTAGTGGGAGCAGTCTGGTACAGGAGGTGGTGTAGATAGGTCTGTTGGAGATGAAGGAGAATGCATTGTTAATGCTGAGTGTATACAGTTAGTGGGAGCAGTCTGGTACAGGAGGTGGTGTAGATAGGTCTGTTGGAGATGAAGGAGAATGCATTGTTAATGCTGAGTGTATACAGTTAGTGGGAGCAGTCTGGTACAGGAGGTGGTGTAGATAGGTCTGTTGGAGATGAAGGAGAATGCATTGTTAATGCTGAGTGTATACAGTTAGTGGGAGCAGTCTGGTACAGGAGGTGGTGTAGATAGGTCTGTTGGAGATGATGGAGAATGCATTGTTAATGTTGAGTGTATACAGTTAGTGGGAGCAGTCTGGTACAGGAGGTGGTGTAGATAGGTCTGTTGGAGATGAAGGAGAATGCATTGTTAATGCTGAGTGTATACAGTTAGTGGGAGCAGTCTGGTACAGGAGGTGGTGTAGATAGGTCTGTTGGAGATGAAGGAAAATGCATTGTTAATGCTGAGTGTATACAGTTAGTGGGAGCAGTCTGGTACAGGAGGTGGTGTAGATAGGTCTGTTGGAGATGATGGAGAATGCATTGTTAATGCTGAGTGTTTACAGTTAGTGGGAGCAGTCTGGTACAGGAGGTGGTGTAGATAGGTCTGTTGGAGATGATGGAGAATGCATTGTTAATGCTGAGTGTATACAGTTAGTGGGAGCAGTCTGGTACAGGAGGTGGTGTAGATAGGTCTGCTGGAGATGAAGGAGAATGCATTGTTAATGTTGAGTGTATACAGTTAGTGGGAGCAGTCTGGTACAGGAGGTGGTGTAGATAGGTCTGTTGAAGATGAAGGAGAATGCATTGTTAATGCTGAGTGTATACAGTTAGTGGGAGCAGTCTGGTACAGGAGGTGGTGTAGATAGGTCTGTTGGAGATGAAGGAGAATGCATTGTTAATGCTGAGTGTATACAGTTAGTGGGAGCAGTCTGATACAGGAGGTGGAGTAGATAGGTCTGTTGGAGATGAAGGAGAATGCATTGTTAATGTTGAGGGTATACAGTTAGTGAGAGAAGTCTGGTACAGGAGGTGGTGTAGATAGGTCTGTTGGAGATGAAGGAGAATGCATTGTTAATGCTGAGTGTATACAGTTAGTGGGAGCAGTCTGGTACAGGAGGTGGTGTAGATAGGTCTGTTGGAGATGAAGGAGAATGCATGGTTAATGCTGATTGTATACAGTTAGTGGGAGCAGTCTGGTACAGGAGGTGGTGTAGATAGGTCTGTTGGAGATGAAGGAGAATGCATTGTTAATGCTGAGTGTATACAGTTAGTGGGAGCAGTCTGGTACAGGAGGTGGTGTAGATAGGTCTGTTGGAGATGAAGGAGAATGCATTGTTAATGCTGAGTGTATACAGTTATTGGGAGCAGTCTGGTACAGGAGGTGGTGTAGATGGGTCTGTTGGAGATGATGGAGAATGCATTGTTAATGTTGAGTGTATACAGTTAGTGGGAGCAGTCTGGTACAGGAGGTGGTGTAGATGGGTCTGTTGGAGATGATGGAGAATGCATTGTTAATGTTGAGTGTATACAGTTAGTGGGAGCAGTCTGGTACAGGAGGTGGTGTAGATAGGTCTGTTGGAGATGAAGGAGAATGCATTGTTAATGCTGAGTGTATACAGTTAGTGGGAGCAGTCTGGTACAGGAGGTGGTGTAGATAGGTCTGTTGGAGATGAAGGAGAATGCATTGTTAATGCTGAGTGTATACAGTTAGTGGGAGCAGTCTGGTACAGGAGGTGGTGTAGATAGGTCTGTTGGAGATGAAGTAGAATGCATTGTTAATGCTGAGTGTATACAGTTACTGGGAGCAGTCTGGTACAGGAGGTGGTGTAGATAGGTCTGTTGGAGATGAAGGAGAATGCATTGTTAATGCTGAGTGTATACAGTTAGTGGGAGCAGTCTGGTACAGGAGGTGGTGTAGATAGGTCTGTTGGAGATGAAGGAGAATGCATTGTTAATGCTGAGTGTATACAGTTACTGGGAGCAGTCTGGTACAGGAGGTGGTGTAGATAGGTCTGTTGTAGATGAAGGAGAATGCATTGTTAATGCTGAGTGTATACAGTTAGTGAGAGAAGTCTGGTACAGGAGGTGGTGTAGATAGGTCTGTTGGAGATGAAGTAGAATGCATTGTTAATGCTGAGTGTATACAGTTACTGGGAGCAGTCTGGTACAGGAGGTGGTGTAGATAGGTCTGTTGGAGATGAAGGAGAATGCATTGTTAATGCTGAGTGTATACAGTTAGTGGGAGCAGTCTGGTACAGGAGGTGGTGTAGATAGGTCTGTTGGAGATGAAGGAGAATGCATTGTTAATGCTGAGTGTATACAGTTACTGGGAGCAGTCTGGTACAGGAGGTGGTGTAGATAGGTCTGTTGTAGATGAAGGAGAATGCATTGTTAATGCTGAGTGTATACAGTTAGTGAGAGAAGTCTGGTACAGGAGGTGGTGTAGATAGGTCTGTTGGAGATGAAGGAGAATGCATTGTTAATGCTGAGTGTATACAGTTAGTGGGAGCAGTCTGGTACAGGAGGTGGAGTAGATAGGTCTGTTGGAGATGAAGGAGAATGCATTGTTAATGCTGATTGTATACAGTTAGTGGGAGCAGTCTGGTACAGGAGGTGGTGTAGATAGGTCTGCTGGAGATGAAGGAGAATGCATTGTTAATGTTGAGTGTATACAGTTAGTGGGAGCAGTCTGGTACAGGAGGTGGTGTAGATAGGTCTGTTGAAGATGAAGGAGAATGCATTGTTAATGCTGAGTGTATACAGTTAGTGGGAGCAGTCTGGTACAGGAGGTGGTGTAGATAGGTCTGTTGGAGATGAAGGAGAATGCATTGTTAATGCTGAGTGTATACAGTTAGTGGGAGCAGTCTGGTACAGGAGGTGGAGTAGATAGGTCTGTTGGAGATGAAGGAGAATGCATTGTTAATGTTGAGTGTATAAAGTTAGTGAGAGAAGTCTGGTACAGGAGGTGGTGTAGATAGGTCTGTTGGAGATGAAGGAGAATGCATTGTTAATGCTGAGTGTATACAGTTAGTGGGAGCAGTCTGGTACAGGAGGTGGTGTAGATAGGTCTGTTGGAGATGAAGGAGAATGCATGGTTAATGCTGATTGTATACAGTTAGTGGGAGCAGTCTGGTACAGGAGGTGGTGTAGATAGGTCTGTTGGAGATGAAGGAGAATGCATTGTTAATGCTGAGTGTATACAGTTAGTGGGAGCAGTCTGGTACAGGAGGTGGTGTAGATAGGTCTGTTGGAGATGAAGGAGAATGCATTGTTAATGCTGAGTGTATACAGTTATTGGGAGCAGTCTGGTACAGGAGGTGGTGTAGATGGGTCTGTTGGAGATAATGGAGAATGCATTGTTAATGTTGAGTGTATACAGTTAGTGGGAGCAGTCTGGTACAGGAGGTGGTGTAGATGGGTCTGTTGGAGATGATGGAGAATGCATTGTTAATGTTGAGTGTATACAGTTAGTGGGAGCAGTCTGGTACAGGAGGTGGTGTAGATAGGTCTGTTGGAGATGAAGGAGAATGCATTGTTAATGCTGAGTGTATACAGTTAGTGGGAGCAGTCTGGTACAGGAGGTGGTGTAGATAGGTCTGTTGGAGATGAAGGAGAATGCATTGTTAATGCTGAGTGTATACAGTTAGTGGGAGCAGTCTGGTACAGGAGGCGGTGTAGATAGGTCTGTTGGAGATGAAGGAGAATGCATTGTTAATGTTGAGTGTATACAGTTAGTGGGAGCAGTCTGGTACAGGAGGTGGTGTAGATAGGTCAGTTGGAGATGAAGGAGAATGCATTGTTAATGCTGAGTGTATACAGTTAGTGGGAGCAGTCTGGTACAGGAGGTGGTGTAGATAGGTCTGTTGGAGATGAAGGAGAATGCATTGTTAATGCTGAGTGTATACAGTTACTGGGAGCAGTCTGGTACAGGAGGTGGTGTAGATAGGTCTGTTGGAGATGATGGAGAATGCATTGTTAATGCTGAGTGTATACAGTTAGTGGGAGCAGTCTGGTACAGGAGGTGGTGTAGATAGGTCTGTTGGAGATGATGGAGAATGCATTGTTAATGCTGAGTGTATACAGTTAGTGGGAGCAGTCTGGTACAGGAGGTGGTGTAGATGGGTCTGTTGGAGATGAAGGAGAATGCATTGTTAATGCTGAGTGTAAACAGTTAGTGGGAGCAGTCTGGGACAGGAGGTGGTGTAGATAGGTCTGTTGGAGATGATGGAGAATGCATTGTTAATGCTGAGTGTATACAGTTACTGGGAGCAGTCTGGTACAGGAGGGGGTGTAGATACGTCTGTTGGAGATGAAGGAGAATGCATTGTTAATGCTGAGTGTATACAGTTAGTGGGAGCAGTCTGGTACAGGAGGTGGTGTAGATAGGTCTGTTGGAGATGATGGAGAATGCATTGTTAGTGCTGAGTGTATACAGTTAGTGGGAGCAGTCTGGTACAGGAGGTGGTGTAGATAGGTCTGTTGGAGATGATGGAGAATGCATTGTTAATGCTGAGTGTATACAGTTAGTGGGAGCAGTCTGGTACAGGAGGTGGTGTAGATGGGTCTGTTGGAGATGAAGGAGAATGCATTGTTAATGCTGAGTGTAAACAGTTAGTGGGAGCAGTCTGGGACAGGAGGTGGTGTAGATAGGTCTGTTGGAGATGATGGAGAATGCATTGTTAATGCTGAGTGTATACAGTTACTGGGAGCAGTCTGGTACAGGAGGGGGTGTAGATACGTCTGTTGGAGATGAAGGAGAATGCATTGTTAATGCTGAGTGTATACAGTTAGTGGGAGCAGTCTGGTACAGGAGGTGGTCTAGATAGGTCTGTTGGAGATGATGGAGAATGCATTGTTAGTGCTGAGTGTATACAGTTAGTGGGAGCAGTCTGGTACAGGAGGTGGAGTAGATAGGTCTGTTGGAGATGAAGGAGAATGCATTGTTAATGTTGAGTGTATACAGTTAGTGGGAGCAGTCTGGTACAGGAGGTGGTGTAGATAGGTCTGTTGGAGATGAAGGAGAATGCATTGTTAATGTTGAGTGTATACAGTTAGTGGGAGCAGTCTGGTACAGGAGGTGGTGTAGATAGGTCAGTTGGAGATGAAGGAGAATGCATTGTTAAT
The DNA here is from genome assembly GCA_036172795.1 of Pelodytes ibericus. Lineage (NCBI taxonomy): Eukaryota > Metazoa > Chordata > Amphibia > Anura > Pelodytidae > Pelodytes > Pelodytes ibericus. Next base: position 2,252,510 of record CM069859.1, read on the forward strand.
GCTGAGTGTATACAGTTAGTGGGAGCAGTCTGGTACAGGAGGTGGTGTAGATAGGTCTGTTGGAGATGAAGGAGAATGCATTGTTAATGTTGAGTGTATACAGTTAGTGGGAGCAGTCTGGTACAGGAGGTGGTGTAGATAGGTCAGTTGGAGATGAAGGAGAATGCATTGTTAATGCTGAGTGTATACAGTTAGTGGGAGCAGTCTGGTACAGGAGGTGGTGTAGATAGGTCTGTTGGAGATGAAGGAGAATGCATTGTTAATGCTGAGTGTATACAGTTACTGGGAGCAGTCTGGTACAGGAGGTGGTGTAGATAGGTCTGTTGGAGATGATGGAGAATGCATTGTTAATGCTGAGTGTATACAGTTAGTGGGAGCAGTCTGGTACAGGAGGTGGTGTAGATAGGTCTGTTGGAGATGAAGGAGAATGCATTGTTAATGCTGAGTGTATACAGTTAGTGGGAGCAGTCTGGTACAGGAGGCGGTGTAGATAGGTCTGTTGGAGATGAAGGAGAATGCATTGTTAATGCTGAGTGTAAACAGTTAGTGGGAGCAGTCTGGTACAGGAGGTGGTGTAGATAGGTCTGTTGGAGATGATGGAGAATGCATTGTTAATGCTGAGTGTATACAGTTACTGGGAGCAGTCTGGTACAGGAGGAGGTGTAGATAGGTCTGTTAGAGATGAAGGAGAATGCATTGTTAATGCTGAGTGTATACAGTTACTGGGAGCAGTCTGGTACAGGAGGTGGTGTAGATAGGTCTGTTGGAGATGAAGGAGAATGCATTGTTAATGCTGAGTGTATACAGTTAGTGGGAGCAGTCTGGTACAGGAGGTGGAGTAGATAGGTCTGTTGGAGATGAAGGAGAATGCATTGTTAATGTTGAGTGTATACAGTTAGTGGGAGCAGTCTGGTACAGGAGGTGGTGTAGATAGGTCTGTTGGAGTTGAAGGAGAATGCATTGTTAATGTTGAGTGTATACAGTTAGTGGGAGCAGTCTGGTACAGGAGGTGGTGTAGATAGGTCTGTTGGAGATGAAGGAGAATGCATTGTTAATGCTGAGTGTATACAGTTAGTGGGAGCAGTCTGGTACAGGAGGTGGTGTAGATAGGTCTGTTGGAGATGAAGGAGAATGCATTGTTAATGCTGAGTGTATACAGTTAGTGGGAGCAGTCTGGTACAGGAGGTGGTGTAGATAGGTCTGTTGGAGATGAAGTAGAATGCATTGTTAATGCTGAGTGTATACAGTTACTGGGAGCAGTCTGGTACAGGAGGTGGTGTAGATAGGTCTGTTGGAGATGAAGGAGAATGCATTGTTAATGCTGAGTGTATACAGTTAGTGGGAGCAGTCTGGTACAGGAGGTGGTGTAGATAGGTCTGTTGGAGATGAAGGAGAATGCATTGTTAATGTTGAGTGTATACAGTTAGTGGGAGCAGTCTGGTACAGGAGGTGGTGTAGATAGGTCTGTTGGAGATGAAGGAGAATGCATTGTTAATGCTGAGTGTATACAGTTAGTGGGAGCAGTCTGGTACAGGAGGCGGTGTAGATAGGTCTGTTGGAGATGAAGGAGAATGCATTGTTAATGCTGAGTGTATACAGTTAGTGGGAGTAGTCTGGTACAGGAGGTGGTGTAGATAGGTCTGTTGGAGATGAAGGAGAATGCATTGTTAATGCTGAGTGTATACAGTTAGTGGGAGCAGTCTGGTACAGGAGGTGGTGTAGATAGGTCTGTTGGAGATGATGGAGAATGCATTGTTAATGCTGAGTGTATATAGTTAGTAGGAGCAGTCTGGTACAGGAGGTGGTGTAGATAGGTCTGTTGGAGATGATGGAGAATGCATTGTTAATGCTGAGTGTATACAGTTAGTGGGAGCAGTCTGGTACAGGAGGTGGTGTAGATAGGTCTGTTGGAGATGAAGGAGAATGCATTGTTAATGCTGAGTGTATACAGTTACTGGGAGCAGTCTGGTACAGGAGGTGGTGTAGATAGGTCTGTTGGAGATGATGGAGAATGCATTGTTAATGCTGAGTGTATACAGTTAGTGGGAGCAGTCTGGTACAGGAGGTGGTGTAGATAGGTCTGTTGGAGATGAAGGAGAATGCATTGTTAATGCTGAGTGTATACAGTTAGTGGGAGCAGTCTGGTACAGGAGGCGGTGTAGATAGGTCTGTTGGAGATGAAGGAGAATGCATTGTTAATGCTGAGTGTAAACAGTTAGTGGGAGCAGTCTGGTACAGGAGGTGGTGTAGATAGGTCTGTTGGAGATGATGGAGAATGCATTGTTAATGCTGAGTGTATACAGTTACTGGGAGCAGTCTGGTACAGGAGGAGGTGTAGATAGGTCTGTTAGAGATGAAGGAGAATGCATTGTTAATGCTGAGTGTATACAGTTACTGGGAGCAGTCTGGTACAGGAGGTGGTGTAGATAGGTCTGTTGGAGATGAAGGAGAATGCATTGTTAATGCTGAGTGTATACAGTTAGTGGGAGCAGTCTGGTACAGGAGGTGGAGTAGATAGGTCTGTTGGAGATGAAGGAGAATGCATTGTTAATGTTGAGTGTATACAGTTAGTGGGAGCAGTCTGGTACAGGAGGTGGTGTAGATAGGTCTGTTGGAGTTGAAGGAGAATGCATTGTTAATGTTGAGTGTATACAGTTAGTGGGAGCAGTCTGGTACAGGAGGTGGTGTAGATAGGTCTGTTGGAGATGAAGGAGAATGCATTGTTAATGCTGAGTGTATACAGTTAGTGGGAGCAGTCTGGTACAGGAGGTGGTGTAGATAGGTCTGTTGGAGATGAAGGAGAATGCATTGTTAATGCTGAGTGTATACAGTTAGTGGGAGCAGTCTGGTACAGGAGGTGGTGTAGATAGGTCTGTTGGAGATGAAGTAGAATGCATTGTTAATGCTGAGTGTATACAGTTACTGGGAGCAGTCTGGTACAGGAGGTGGTGTAGATAGGTCTGTTGGAGATGAAGGAGAATGCATTGTTAATGCTGAGTGTATACAGTTAGTGGGAGCAGTCTGGTACAGGAGGTGGTGTAGATAGGTCTGTTGGAGATGAAGGAGAATGCATTGTTAATGTTGAGTGTATACAGTTAGTGGGAGCAGTCTGGTACAGGAGGTGGTGTAGATAGGTCTGTTGGAGATGAAGGAGAATGCATTGTTAATGCTGAGTGTATACAGTTAGTGGGAGCAGTCTGGTACAGGAGGCGGTGTAGATAGGTCTGTTGGAGATGAAGGAGAATGCATTGTTAATGCTGAGTGTATACAGTTAGTGGGAGCAGTCTGGTACAGGAGGTGGTGTAGATAGGTCTGTTGGAGATGATGGAGAATGCATTGTTAATGCTGAGTGTATATAGTTAGTAGGAGCAGTCTGGTACAGGAGGTGGTGTAGATAGGTCTGTTGGAGATGATGGAGAATGCATTGTTAATGCTGAGTGTATACAGTTAGTGGGAGCAGTCTGGTACAGGAGGTGGTGTAGATAGGTCTGTTGGAGATGAAGGAGAATGCATTGTTAATGCTGAGTGTATACAGTTACTGGGAGCAGTCTGGTACAGGAGGTGGTGTAGATAGGTCTGTTGGAGATGATGGAGAATGCATTGTTAATGCTGAGTGTATACAGTTAGTGGGAGCAGTCTGGTACAGGAGGTGGTGTAGATAGGTCTGTTGGAGATGAAGGAGAATGCATTGTTAATGCTGAGTGTATACAGTTAGTGGGAGCAGTCTGGTACAGGAGGCGGTGTAGATAGGTCTGTTGGAGATGAAGGAGAATGCATTGTTAATGCTGAGTGTAAACAGTTAGTGGGAGCAGTCTGGTACAGGAGGTGGTGTAGATAGGTCTGTTGGAGATGATGGAGAATGCATTGTTAATGCTGAGTGTATACAGTTACTGGGAGCAGTCTGGTACAGGAGGAGGTGTAGATAGGTCTGTTAGAGATGAAGGAGAATGCATTGTTAATGCTGAGTGTATACAGTTACTGGGAGCAGTCTGGTACAGGAGGTGGTGTAGATAGGTCTGTTGGAGATGAAGGAGAATGCATTGTTAATGCTGAGTGTATACAGTTAGTGGGAGCAGTCTGGTACAGGAGGTGGAGTAGATAGGTCTGTTGGAGATGAAGGAGAATGCATTGTTAATGTTGAGTGTATACAGTTAGTGAGAAAAGTCTGGTACAGGAGGTGGTGTAGATAGGTCTGTTGGAGATGAAGGAGAATGCATTGTTAATGTTGAGTGTATACAGTTAGTGGGAGCAGTCTGGTACAGGAGGTGGTGTAGATAGGTCTGTTGGAGTTGAAGGAGAATGCATTGTTAATGTTGAGTGTATACAGCTAGTGGGAGCAGTCTGGTACAGGAGGTGGTGTAGATAGGTCTGTTGGAGATGAAGGAGAATGCATTGTTAATGCTGAGTGTATACAGTTAGTGGGAGCAGTCTGGTACAGGAGGTGGTGTAGATAGGTCTGTTGGAGATGAAGGAGAATGCATTGTTAATGCTGAGTGTATACAGTTAGTGGGAGCAGTCTGGTACAGGAGGTGGTGTAGATAGGTCTGTTGGAGATGAAGTAGAATGCATTGTTAATGCTGAGTGTATACAGTTACTGGGAGCAGTCTGGTACAGGAGGTGGTGTAGATAGGTCTGTTGGAGATGAAGGAGAATGCATTGTTAATGCTGAGTGTATACAGTTAGTGGGAGCAGTCTGGTACAGGAGGTGGTGTAGATAGGTCTGTTGGAGATGAAGGAGAATGCATTGTTAATGCTGAGTGTATACAGTTAGTGGGAGCAGTCTGGTACAGGAGGTGGTGTAGATAGGTCTGTTGGAGATGATGGAGAATGCATTGTTAATGCTGAGTGTATATAGTTAGTAGGAGCAGTCTGGTACAGGAGGTGGTGTAGATAGGTCTGTTGGAGATGATGGAGAATGCATTGTTAATGCTGAGTGTATACAGTTAGTGGGAGCAGTCTGGTACAGGAGATGGTGTAGATAGGTCTGTTGGAGATGAAGGAGAATGCATTGTTAATGCTGAGTGTATACAGTTAGTGGGAGCAGTCTGGTACAGGAGGTGGTGTAGATAGGTCTGTTGGAGATGAAGGAGAATGCATTGTTAATGCTGAGTGTATACAGTTAGTGGGAGCAGTCTGGTACAGGAGGAGGTGTAGATAGGTCTGTTGGAGATGAAGGAGAATGCATTGTTAATGCTGAGTGTATACAGTTACTGGGAGCAGTCTGGTACAGGAGGTGGGGTAGATAGGTCTGTTGGAGAAGAAGGAGAATGCATTGATAATGCTGAGTGTATACAGTTAGTGGGAGCAGTCTGGTACAGGAGGTGGTGTAGATAGGTCTGTTGGAGATGAAGGAGAATGCATTGTTAATGCTGAGTGTATACAGTTAGTGGGAGCAGTCTGGTACAGGAGGTGGTGTAGATAGGTCTGTTGGAGATGAAGGAGAATGCATTGTTAATGCTGAGTGTATACAGTTAGTGAGAGAAGTCTGGTACAGGAGGTGGTGTAGATAGGTCTGTTGGAGATGAAGGAGAATGCATTGTTAATGCTGAGTGTATACAGTTAGTGGGAGCAGTCTGGTACAGGAGGTGGAGTAGATAGGTCTGTTGGAGATGAAGGAGAATGCATTGTTAATGCTGATTGTATACAGTTAGTGGGAGCAGTCTGGTACAGGAGGTGGTGTAGATAGGTCTGCTGGAGATGAAGGAGAATGCATTGTTAATGTTGAGTGTATACAGTTAGTGGGAGCAGTCTGGTACAGGAGGTGGTGTAGATAGGTCTGTTGAAGATGAAGGAGAATGCATTGTTAATGCTGAGTGTATACAGTTAGTGGGAGCAGTCTGGTACAGGAGGTGGTGTAGATAGGTCTGTTGGAGATGAAGGAGAATGCATTGTTAATGCTGAGTGTATACAGTTAGTGGGAGCAGTCTGGTACAGGAGGTGGAGTAGATAGGTCTGTTGGAGATGAAGGAGAATGCATTGTTAATGTTGAGTGTATACAGTTAGTGAGAGAAGTCTGGTACAGGAGGTGGTGTAGATAGGTCTGTTGGAGATGAAGGAGAATGCATTGTTAATGCTGAGTGTATACAGTTAGTGGGAGCAGTCTGGTACAGGAGGTGGTGTAGATAGGTCTGTTGGAGATGAAGGAGAATGCATGGTTAATGCTGATTGTATACAGTTAGTGGGAGCAGTCTGGTACAGGAGGTGGTGTAGATAGGTCTGTTGGAGATGAAGGAGAATGCATTGTTAATGCTGAGTGTATACAGTTAGTGGGAGCAGTCTGGTACAGGAGGTGGTGTAGATAGGTCTGTTGGAGATGAAGGAGAATGCATTGTTAATGCTGAGTGTATACAGTTATTGGGAGCAGTCTGGTACAGGAGGTGGTGTAGATGGGTCTGTTGGAGATAATGGAGAATGCATTGTTAATGTTGAGTGTATACAGTTAGTGGGAGCAGTCTGGTACAGGAGGTGGTGTAGATGGGTCTGTTGGAGATGATGGAGAATGCATTGTTAATGTTGAGTGCATACAGTTAGTGGGAGCAGTCTGGTACAGGAGGTGGTGTAGATAGGTCTGTTGGAGATGAAGGAGAATGCATTGTTAATGCTGAGTGTATACAGTTAGTGGGAGCAGTCTGGTACAGGAGGTGGTGTAGATAGGTCTGTTGGAGATGAAGGAGAATGCATTGTTAATGCTGAGTGTATACAGTTAGTGGGAGCAGTCTGGTACAGGAGGTGGTGTAGATAGGTCTGTTGGAGATGAAGTAGAATGCATTGTTAATGCTGAGTGTATACAGTTACTGGGAGCAGTCTGGTACAGGAGGTGGTGTAGATAGGTCTGTTGGAGATGAAGGAGAATGCATTGTTAATGCTGAGTGTATACAGTTAGTGGGAGCAGTCTGGTACAGGAGGTGGTGTAGATAGGTCTGTTGGAGATGAAGGAGAATGCATTGTTAATGCTGAGTGTATACAGTTACTGGGAGCAGTCTGGTACAGGAGGTGGTGTAGATAGGTCTGTTGTAGATGAAGGAGAATGCATTGTTAATGCTGAGTGTATACAGTTAGTGAGAGAAGTCTGGTACAGGAGGTGGTGTAGATAGGTCTGTTGGAGATGAAGGAGAATGCATTGTTAATGCTGAGTGTATACAGTTAGTGGGAGCAGTCTGGTACAGGAGGTGGAGTAGATAGGTCTGTTGGAGATGAAGGAGAATGCATTGTTAATGCTGATTGTATACAGTTAGTGGGAGCAGTCTGGTACAGGAGGTGGTGTAGATAGGTCTGCTGGAGATGAAGGAGAATGCATTGTTAATGTTGAGTGTATACAGTTAGTGGGAGCAGTCTGGTACAGGAGGTGGTGTAGATAGGTCTGTTGAAGATGAAGGAGAATGCATTGTTAATGCTGAGTGTATACAGTTAGTGGGAGCAGTCTGGTACAGGAGGTGGTGTAGATAGGTCTGTTGGAGATGAAGGAGAATGCATTGTTAATGCTGAGTGTATACAGTTAGTGGGAGCAGTCTGGTACAGGAGGTGGAGTAGATAGGTCTGTTGGAGATGAAGGAGAATGCATTGTTAATGTTGAGTGTATAAAGTTAGTGAGAGAAGTCTGGTACAGGAGGTGGTGTAGATAGGTCTGTTGGAGATGAAGGAGAATGCATTGTTAATGCTGAGTGTATACAGTTAGTGGGAGCAGTCTGGTACAGGAGGTGGTGTAGATAGGTCTGTTGGAGATGAAGGAGAATGCATGGTTAATGCTGATTGTATACAGTTAGTGGGAGCAGTCTGGTACAGGAGGTGGTGTAGATAGGTCTGTTGGAGATGAAGGAGAATGCATTGTTAATGCTGAGTGTATACAGTTAGTGGGAGCAGTCTGGTACAGGAGGTGGTGTAGATAGGTCTGTTGGAGATGAAGGAGAATGCATTGTTAATGCTGAGTGTATACAGTTATTGGGAGCAGTCTGGTACAGGAGGTGGTGTAGATGGGTCTGTTGGAGATAATGGAGAATGCATTGTTAATGTTGAGTGTATACAGTTAGTGGGAGCAGTCTGGTACAGGAGGTGGTGTAGATGGGTCTGTTGGAGATGATGGAGAATGCATTGTTAATGTTGAGTGTATACAGTTAGTGGGAGCAGTCTGGTACAGGAGGTGGTGTAGATAGGTCTGTTGGAGATGAAGGAGAATGCATTGTTAATGCTGAGTGTATACAGTTAGTGGGAGCAGTCTGGTACAGGAGGTGGTGTAGATAGGTCTGTTGGAGATGAAGGAGAATGCATTGTTAATGCTGAGTGTATACAGTTAGTGGGAGCAGTCTGGTACAGGAGGTGGTGTAGATAGGTCTGTTGGAGATGAAGGAGAATGCATTGTTAATGCTGAGTGTATACAGTTAGTGGGAGCAGTCTGGTACAGGAGGTGGTGTAGATAGGTCTGTTGGAGATGATGGAGAATGCATTGTTAATGCTGAGTGTATACAGTTAGTGGGAGCAGTCTGGTACAGGAGGTGGTGTAGATAGGTCTGTTGGAGATGATGGAGAATGCATTGTTAATGTTGAGTGTATACAGTTAGTGGGAGCAGTCTGGTACAGGAGGTGGTGTAGATAGGTCTGTTGGAGATGAAGGAGAATGCATTGTTAATGCTGAGTGTATACAGTTAGTGGGAGCAGTCTGGTACAGGAGGTGGTGTAGATAGGTCTGTTGGAGATGAAGGAAAATGCATTGTTAATGCTGAGTGTATACAGTTAGTGGGAGCAGTCTGGTACAGGAGGTGGTGTAGATAGGTCTGTTGGAGATGATGGAGAATGCATTGTTAATGCTGAGTGTTTACAGTTAGTGGGAGCAGTCTGGTACAGGAGGTGGTGTAGATAGGTCTGTTGGAGATGATGGAGAATGCATTGTTAATGCTGAGTGTATACAGTTAGTGGGAGCAGTCTGGTACAGGAGGTGGTGTAGATAGGTCTGCTGGAGATGAAGGAGAATGCATTGTTAATGTTGAGTGTATACAGTTAGTGGGAGCAGTCTGGTACAGGAGGTGGTGTAGATAGGTCTGTTGAAGATGAAGGAGAATGCATTGTTAATGCTGAGTGTATACAGTTAGTGGGAGCAGTCTGGTACAGGAGGTGGTGTAGATAGGTCTGTTGGAGATGAAGGAGAATGCATTGTTAATGCTGAGTGTATACAGTTAGTGGGAGCAGTCTGATACAGGAGGTGGAGTAGATAGGTCTGTTGGAGATGAAGGAGAATGCATTGTTAATGTTGAGGGTATACAGTTAGTGAGAGAAGTCTGGTACAGGAGGTGGTGTAGATAGGTCTGTTGGAGATGAAGGAGAATGCATTGTTAATGCTGAGTGTATACAGTTAGTGGGAGCAGTCTGGTACAGGAGGTGGTGTAGATAGGTCTGTTGGAGATGAAGGAGAATGCATGGTTAATGCTGATTGTATACAGTTAGTGGGAGCAGTCTGGTACAGGAGGTGGTGTAGATAGGTCTGTTGGAGATGAAGGAGAATGCATTGTTAATGCTGAGTGTATACAGTTAGTGGGAGCAGTCTGGTACAGGAGGTGGTGTAGATAGGTCTGTTGGAGATGAAGGAGAATGCATTGTTAATGCTGAGTGTATACAGTTATTGGGAGCAGTCTGGTACAGGAGGTGGTGTAGATGGGTCTGTTGGAGATGATGGAGAATGCATTGTTAATGTTGAGTGTATACAGTTAGTGGGAGCAGTCTGGTACAGGAGGTGGTGTAGATGGGTCTGTTGGAGATGATGGAGAATGCATTGTTAATGTTGAGTGTATACAGTTAGTGGGAGCAGTCTGGTACAGGAGGTGGTGTAGATAGGTCTGTTGGAGATGAAGGAGAATGCATTGTTAATGCTGAGTGTATACAGTTAGTGGGAGCAGTCTGGTACAGGAGGTGGTGTAGATAGGTCTGTTGGAGATGAAGGAGAATGCATTGTTAATGCTGAGTGTATACAGTTAGTGGGAGCAGTCTGGTACAGGAGGTGGTGTAGATAGGTCTGTTGGAGATGAAGTAGAATGCATTGTTAATGCTGAGTGTATACAGTTACTGGGAGCAGTCTGGTACAGGAGGTGGTGTAGATAGGTCTGTTGGAGATGAAGGAGAATGCATTGTTAATGCTGAGTGTATACAGTTAGTGGGAGCAGTCTGGTACAGGAGGTGGTGTAGATAGGTCTGTTGGAGATGAAGGAGAATGCATTGTTAATGCTGAGTGTATACAGTTACTGGGAGCAGTCTGGTACAGGAGGTGGTGTAGATAGGTCTGTTGTAGATGAAGGAGAATGCATTGTTAATGCTGAGTGTATACAGTTAGTGAGAGAAGTCTGGTACAGGAGGTGGTGTAGATAGGTCTGTTGGAGATGAAGTAGAATGCATTGTTAATGCTGAGTGTATACAGTTACTGGGAGCAGTCTGGTACAGGAGGTGGTGTAGATAGGTCTGTTGGAGATGAAGGAGAATGCATTGTTAATGCTGAGTGTATACAGTTAGTGGGAGCAGTCTGGTACAGGAGGTGGTGTAGATAGGTCTGTTGGAGATGAAGGAGAATGCATTGTTAATGCTGAGTGTATACAGTTACTGGGAGCAGTCTGGTACAGGAGGTGGTGTAGATAGGTCTGTTGTAGATGAAGGAGAATGCATTGTTAATGCTGAGTGTATACAGTTAGTGAGAGAAGTCTGGTACAGGAGGTGGTGTAGATAGGTCTGTTGGAGATGAAGGAGAATGCATTGTTAATGCTGAGTGTATACAGTTAGTGGGAGCAGTCTGGTACAGGAGGTGGAGTAGATAGGTCTGTTGGAGATGAAGGAGAATGCATTGTTAATGCTGATTGTATACAGTTAGTGGGAGCAGTCTGGTACAGGAGGTGGTGTAGATAGGTCTGCTGGAGATGAAGGAGAATGCATTGTTAATGTTGAGTGTATACAGTTAGTGGGAGCAGTCTGGTACAGGAGGTGGTGTAGATAGGTCTGTTGAAGATGAAGGAGAATGCATTGTTAATGCTGAGTGTATACAGTTAGTGGGAGCAGTCTGGTACAGGAGGTGGTGTAGATAGGTCTGTTGGAGATGAAGGAGAATGCATTGTTAATGCTGAGTGTATACAGTTAGTGGGAGCAGTCTGGTACAGGAGGTGGAGTAGATAGGTCTGTTGGAGATGAAGGAGAATGCATTGTTAATGTTGAGTGTATAAAGTTAGTGAGAGAAGTCTGGTACAGGAGGTGGTGTAGATAGGTCTGTTGGAGATGAAGGAGAATGCATTGTTAATGCTGAGTGTATACAGTTAGTGGGAGCAGTCTGGTACAGGAGGTGGTGTAGATAGGTCTGTTGGAGATGAAGGAGAATGCATGGTTAATGCTGATTGTATACAGTTAGTGGGAGCAGTCTGGTACAGGAGGTGGTGTAGATAGGTCTGTTGGAGATGAAGGAGAATGCATTGTTAATGCTGAGTGTATACAGTTAGTGGGAGCAGTCTGGTACAGGAGGTGGTGTAGATAGGTCTGTTGGAGATGAAGGAGAATGCATTGTTAATGCTGAGTGTATACAGTTATTGGGAGCAGTCTGGTACAGGAGGTGGTGTAGATGGGTCTGTTGGAGATAATGGAGAATGCATTGTTAATGTTGAGTGTATACAGTTAGTGGGAGCAGTCTGGTACAGGAGGTGGTGTAGATGGGTCTGTTGGAGATGATGGAGAATGCATTGTTAATGTTGAGTGTATACAGTTAGTGGGAGCAGTCTGGTACAGGAGGTGGTGTAGATAGGTCTGTTGGAGATGAAGGAGAATGCATTGTTAATGCTGAGTGTATACAGTTAGTGGGAGCAGTCTGGTACAGGAGGTGGTGTAGATAGGTCTGTTGGAGATGAAGGAGAATGCATTGTTAATGCTGAGTGTATACAGTTAGTGGGAGCAGTCTGGTACAGGAGGTGGTGTAGATAGGTCTGTTGGAGATGAAGGAGAATGCATTGTTAATGCTGAGTGTATACAGTTAGTGGGAGCAGTCTGGTACAGGAGGTGGTGTAGATAGGTCTGTTGGAGATGATGGAGAATGCATTGTTAATGTTGAGTGTATACAGTTAGTGGGAGCAGTCTGGTACAGGAGGTGGTGTAGATAGGTCTGTTGGAGATGAAGGAGAATGCATTGTTAATGCTGAGTGTATACAGTTAGTGGGAGCAGTCTGGTACAGGAGGTGGTGTAGATAGGTCTGTTGGAGATGAAGGAAAATGCATTGTTAATGCTGAGTGTATACAGTTAGTGGGAGCAGTCTGGTACAGGAGGTGGTGTAGATAGGTCTGTTGGAGATGATGGAGAATGCATTGTTAATGCTGAGTGTTTACAGTTAGTGGGAGCAGTCTGGTACAGGAGGTGGTGTAGATAGGTCTGTTGGAGATGATGGAGAATGCATTTTTAATGCTGAGTGTATACAGTTAGTGGGAGCAGTCTGGTACAGGAGGTGGTGTAGATAGGTCTGCTGGAGATGAAGGAGAATGCATTGTTAATGTTGAGTGTATACAGTTAGTGGGAGCAGTCTGGTACAGGAGGCGGTGTAGATAGGTCTGTTGGAGATGATGGAGAATGCATTGTTAATGCTGAGTGTATACAGTTAGTGGGAGCAGTCTGGTACAGGAGGTGGTGTAGATAGGTCTGTTGGAGATGATGGAGAATGCATTGTTAATGTTGAGTGTATACAGTTAGTGGGAGCAGTCTGGTACAGGAGGTGGTGTAGATAGGTCTGTTGGAGATGAAGGAGAATGCATTGTTAATGCTGAGTGTATACAGTTAGTGGGAGCAGTCTGGTACAGGAGGTGGTGTAGATAGGTCTGTTGGAGATGATGGAGAATGCATTGTTAATGTTGAGTGTATACAGTTAGTGGGAGCAGTCTGGTACAGGAGGTGGTGTAGATAGGTCTGTTGGAGGTGATGGAGAATGCATTGTTAATGCTGAGTGCATACAGTTAGTGGGAGCAGTCTGGTACATGAGGTGGTGTAGATAGGTCTGTTGTAGATGAAGGAGAATGCATTGTTAATGCTGAGTGTATACAGTTAGTGGGAGCAGTCTGGTACAGGAGGTGGTGTAGATAGGTCTGTTGGAGATGAAGGAGAATGCATTGTTAATGCTGAGTGTATACAGTTAGTGGGAGCAGTCTGGTACAGGAGGTGGTGTAGATAGGTCTGTTGGAGATGAAGGAGAATGCATTGTTAATGCTGAGTGTATACAGTTAGTGGGAGCAGTCTGGTACAGGAGGTGGTGTAGATAGGTCTGTTGGAGATGAAGGAGAATGCATTGTTAATGCTGAGTGTATACAGTTAGTGGGAGCAGTCTGGTACGGGAGGTGGTGTAGATAGGTCTGTTAGAGATGAAGGAGAACGCATTGTTAATGCTGAGTGTATACAGTTAGTGGGAGCAGTCTGGTACAGGAGGTGATGTAGATAGGTCTGTTGGAGATGAAGGAGAATGCATTGTTAATGCTGAGTGTATACAGTTAGTGGGAGCAGTCTGGTACAGGAGGTGGTGTAGATAGGTCTGTTGGAGATGATGGAGAATGCATTGTTAATGCTGAGTGTATACAGTTAGTGGGAGCAGTCTGGTACAGGAGGTGGTGTAGATAGGTCTGTTGGAGATGAAGGAGAATGCATTGTTAATGCTGAGTGTATACAGTTAGTGGGAGCAGTCTGGTACAGGAGGTGGTGTAGATAGGTCTGTTGGAGATGAAGGAGAATGCATTGTTAATGCTGAGTGTATACAGTTAGTGGGAGAAGTCTGGTACAGGAGGTGGTGTAGATAAGTCTGTTGGAGATGATGGAGAATGCATTGTTAATGCTGAGTGTATACAGTTAGTGGGAGCAGTCTGGTACAGGAGGTGGTGTAGATAGGTCTGTTGGAGGTGATGGAGAATGCATTGTTAATGCTGAGTGTATACAGTTAGTGGGAGCAGTCTGGCAACAGGAGGTGGTGTAGATAAGTCTGTTGGAGATGATGGAGAATGCATTGTTAATGCTGAGTGTATACAGTTAGTGGGAGCAGTCTGGTACAGGAGGTGGTGTAGATAGGTCTGTTGGAGATGATGGAGAATGCATTGTTAATGTTGAATGTATACAGTTAGTGGGAGCAGTCTGGTACAGGAGGTGGTGTAGATAGGTCTGTTGGAGATGAAGGAGAATGCATTGTTAATGCTGAGTGTATACAGTTAGTGGGGGCAGTCTGATACAGGAGGTGGTGTAGATAGGTCTGTTGGAGATGAAGGAGAATGCATTGTTAATGCTGAGTGTATACAGTTAGTGGGAGCAGTCTGGTACAGGAGGTGGTGTAGATAGGTCAGTTGGAGATGATATAGAATGCATTGTTAATGCTGAGTGTATACAGTTAGTGGGAGCAGTCTGGTACAGGAGATGGTGTAGATAGGTCTGTTGGAGATGAAGGAGAATGCATTGTTAATGCTGAGTGTATACAGTTACTGGGAGCAGTCTGGTACAGGAGGTGGTGTAGATAGGTCTGTTGGAGATGATGGAGAATGCATTGTTAATGCTGAGTGTATACAGTTAGTGGGAGCAGTCTGGTACAGGAGGTGGTGTAGATAGGTCTGTTGGAGATGAAGGAGAATGCATTGTTAATGCTGAGTGTATACAGTTAGTGGGAGCAGTCTGGTACAGGAGGTGGTGTAGATAGGTCTGTTGGAGATGAAGGAGAATGCATTGTTAATGCTGAGTGTATACAGTTAGTGGGAGAAGTCTGGTACAGGAGGTGGTGTAGATAAGTCTGTTGGAGATGATGGAGAATGCATTGTTAATGCTGAGTGTATACAGTTAGTGGGAGCAGTCTGGTACAGGAGGTGGTGTAGATAGGTCTGTTGGAGGTGATGGAGAATGCATTGTTAATGCTGAGTGTATACAGTTAGTGGGAGCAGTCTGGTACAGGAGGTGGTGTAGATAAGTCTGTTGGAGATGATGGAGAATGCATTGTTAATGCTGAGTGTATACAGTTAGTGGGAGCAGTCTGGTACAGGAGGTGGTGTAGATAGGTCTGTTGGAGATGATGGAGAATGCATTGTTAATGTTGAATGTATACAGTTAGTGGGAGCAGTCTGGTACAGGAGGTGGTGTAGATAGGTCTGTTGGAGATGAAGGAGAATGCATTGTTAATGCTGAGTGTATACAGTTAGTGGGGGCAGTCTGATACAGGAGGTGGTGTAGATAGGTCTGTTGGAGATGAAGGAGAATGCATTGTTAATGCTGAGTGTATACAGTTAGTGGGAGCAGTCTGGTACAGGAGGTGGTGTAGATAGGTCAGTTGGAGATGATATAGAATGCATTGTTAATGCTGAGTGTATACAGTTAGTGGGAGCAGTCTGGTACAGGAGATGGTGTAGATAGGTCTGTTGGAGATGAAGGAGAATGCATTGTTAATGCTGAGTGTATACAGTTACTGGGAGCAGTCTGGTACAGGAGGTGGTGTAGATAGGTCTGTTGGAGATGATGGAGAATGCATTGTTAATGCTGAGTGTATACAGTTAGTGGGAGCAGTCTGGTACAGGAGGTGGTGTAGATAGGTCTGTTGGAGATGAAGGAGAATGCATTGTTAATGCTGAGTGTATACAGTTAGTGGGAGCAGTCTGGTACAGGAGGTGGTGTAGATAGGTCTGTTGGAAATGATAGAGAATGCATTGTTAATGCTGAGTGTATACAGTTAGTGGGAGCAGTCTGGTACAGGAGGTGGTGTAGATAGGTCTGTTGGAGATGAAGGAGAATGCATTGTTAATGCTGAGTGTATACAGTTAGTGGGAGCAGTCTGGTACAGGAGGTGGTGTAGATAGGTCTGTTGGAGATGAAGGAGAATGCATTGTTAATGCTGAGTGTATACAGTTAGTGGGAGCAGTCTGGTACAGGAGGTGGTGTAGATAGGTCTGTTGGAGATGATGGAGAATGCATTGTTAATGTTGAGTGTATACAGTTGGTTGATTTATATATAATCATTGTGAAGAGCTGCTGATATTACGAATGTCTCAAGTCAGCTATTCTGGCCATAAGTTGGGATCTCCATTCACAATCTGCCATCATGAATGTAGTAACGTGAGAGAACAGTATTAATACATATCAACATCTAACCATAAAACACCGGTGGATGGTCAATACCGCCGGTAAGTTTGGGTCAACTGCACCGTTAAATCCCGTGACAGTCTCTGGCCCCATGAAATCCAGCAGTTAAGCTGGCTCTGGAGAAGCTGCAGTGACATGGTGGAAGCGTCTTCCTCGTCACCTGTCTCTTTATGTCTGAGTATCTGAAATATACCAGTGGAACATTGCTTTTGGCATACTACCACCAATCATCTGTACGTATTATGCTATTTACACATCTCTCATTATACTGATACAGATATGTACTGTAACTCTCAGCATTCATTTGTACATGTTGTGACCAGTTATAGTACATATTAATGATTATACTGAATGATAGCCAATCACATCCAGCTTACTCCTGGTAAGGTTAAATGTGATTTGTTAACACATTCTGCTCTAAAATTGATATGTTAAAACATAACATAAATAGACAGTGAGATGATATTCAAGATCTGGTTACAACAGCATAAGGATGTTAGAAGTGTTGTAATGCCCTCCTCTGTCCTGCTCTCCTCATCTGTCCTGCTCTCCTCCTCTGTTTTGCTCTCCTCCTCTGTTTTGCTCTCCTACTCTGTCCTGCCCTCCTCGGTCCTGCTCTCCTCCTCTGTTTTGCACTCCTCCTAGGTTCTGCCCACCTCCTCTGTTCTGCCCTCCTCCTCTGTCCTGCTCTCCTTGGCTTTCCTGCTCTCCTCCTCTGTTTTGCTCTCCTATTCTGTCCTGCCCCCCTCCTCGGTCCTGCTCTCCTCCTCTGTTTTGTTCTCCTCCTCTGTCCTGCTCTCCTCCTCTGTTTTGCTCTCTTCCTCGGTTCTGCCCTCATCGGTCCTGCTCTCCTCCTCGCTCCTGCCCTCCTCCTCTGTCCTGCCCTCCTACTTGGTTCTGCCTTCATCGGTCCTGTCATCCTCCTCTGTTTTGCTCTCCTTCGCTGTACTATCCTCCTCCTCTGTTCTGCTCTCCTCTGACTTTTCCGCTTTGCTGCTGCCTACATCATCACATTGTAGTTCTGGTACATGGTTTAATACGTAATTTTGTTACGATCCTTATAGTGTGATGGACAGGGATCCCCATTGTTTAATACATGTCATTGTCAGGAACTGACTGTACCTGGACTTGAGCCCTGACTTCCATGTTCTTTTGCTGTGCTACAGCAGAAGCTACTCTCCTTAACATACATCAAGGGAGGGGCTCTATGGCTGAATATGCTGCTGAATTCAGGCATTGGATTGCTGATACTACTTGGTACCAATCAGCTCAGAGAGCTTTTAGATGCTATAAAAGTTGGACTGGCTCGCTTTGACCTTCCTGATGAATTTGATTACTTTGTGCAGTTGGCTATCCGTATAGATCGGAGACTCTCAGAAAGAAGATTGGAAAGACTGGGCTCATTTAAATCAAGTCCTGCATTCCATTCAAGACTTTCTGCTCAAACCACTCAATTATCTGTGGACTCTGAACCAGAGGCTATGTAGGTCGATCTAATAATAGGGCCACTGTCCACTGAATAAAAACAGTGGCAAAGCAATCACAATTTATGTCTCTATTGTGGTAGTGCAGGGCATTATGCCATCAATTGCCCTAGCAAGCCTAAAAGAACAATAGCTATGACTGCTGAAGGTGCACAGATCCAACACCAACCCCAGCTGGATTCTGTCACACAACCCTTATTTTCTCTGGCACAAGGCATCCTCATCTAGTGGTACCCATCACCTTGTAATATGTCACCTTCAGCTATGATAGACTCCGGAGCAGGAGGCAACTTCATGGACATCACATGTGCTGCAGGAAATTAGTCTAAACTTAAACCTTCACCTGTGTTAATGGAATCAGTGGATGGTTCTCCACTCACATCAGGACCGGTTACACATGAGACTGTACCCTTGGTTCTGGAAGTAAATCACCATGTGTTTTTGGGTATACCCTGGCTTGCTGTGCTTAACCCACAGATTGACTGGAAGACTAGAGCCTTGTCATTCCCTTCAGAACACTGCTTGATTAGCTGTCAACCTTCTAATGCAACCCCTGTGTTTACAGAACTGCTACCTAGAGCTGCTATCCCATTTGGGCAGATATACTCTATTTCTGAACCTGAATTGAAAGTAGTGCGAGAATATCTCCAAGAAAATCTTAGGTCATATACTTTCCCAGCAGGCGCTCCAATATTTTTTGTGGAAAAGAAAGATGGCTGTCTGCAGCAGTGCATTGATTACAGAGAAATGATATCACGATTAAAAAAACACTATCCCTCGCCTTATTCATGAACTTCTGGAGAGACTACCTTCAGCTAAAATGTTCACAAAACTTGATTTACTAGGGGCTCATAATCTGGTTTGCATATGATCGGGTGATGAGTGGAAAACAGCTTTCAGAACCAGGTATAGACTAATGAATATCAAGTTATGCCGCTTGGGCTTTGTAATACCCCTGCAACCTTTCAAAATCTAATCAATGATGTATTACGGGACCACCTAGATCAGTTTGTCGTAGCATACTTGGAGGATATACTGATATTTTATGATAATTTTGAAGATCACAGAAAACAGGTCTGCATTGTTCTTGAACGCCTCCCTGCCCACCAACTCTACATTAAACTGGAAAAATGTGAGTTTGAACAAACAGAGATTCAATTCCTTGGCTATATAATAACTCCAGAAGGTTTAAGTATGGATGCAAGTAAAATGGACAGACTGAGAGAACTAACCAAACCCTGGAGCAATATTTGCAGTGTTTTATTAGCAACCTGCAGGATGACTGGCTAGACTTTCTACCCACGGCAGAGTTTGCCTCCAACAATGCTCAACACAGCTCTACTTGTCAGATTACTGTTTACCGTCCAAACGTTATAGCGAGTCCAATTACTACTTCCACTCCTGCAGTGGCAGACCGGCTTACTACCTCACAGCAATCCCAGGAACTATTGAAGGAAACTCTTTAGAAGGTTCAGGGTTGTTACAAAAGAGCTGCTGATAGGCATAGGAAAGAGGCCCCAGTTTATCACATTGGTGACAAGGTATGGCTTTCCACTAAGAACCTCAAGCTCCATATTCCGTCTCACAAATTGGGTCATTAATGTATTGGGCCTTTTGAGATCATCGCTCAGATTAATTCAGTCACTTTCCACCTGCAGCTCCCAGATTCCATAATAGTACATCCCGTATTGCACACTGCATTGCTAAAACCTTATCATGAAATCCTTTTCCCAGACGGACCTTACCTGCCCCGGCTCCAGTCCTGGTGGATGGTGAAGATGAATATGAGGTTCTTGATTCCAGGATCTTCCGTAATAAACTAGAGTACTCGGTTCATTGGAAAGGCTATGGTGATGAGGATAGGTTAGGGAGTCAGTGGAGAATGTTCATGCCCCTCCTCTGATTACGGCTTTTCACCAGCAGTACCCCGATAAACCAGGAAAAAGTGTGTCCAGAGGCTGCTCCTGTAGAGGAGGGGGTGATGTCAGGAACTGACTGTGCCTGGACTTGAACACAGACGTAAAATTGAATATATAAAGCCTTGTTATAATTATCAACTCTCCACAGCTGTCTGGTCATGTGCTGTCTCTCCCTATAAAAGCCAATTCCTGTCACCATAACTATGCAAGATTATTGTAGTTCCTGCCTGCATCATCAAGCTTGTTACTGATCTCTATTTACCTGTTACCGATTTTGGACCATCTGCCTTCTCCTACCTACTGTCCTCAGCTTGCATGACTACACTTCTACTCTTTGTTCCAACCTCTCAGCTCTGCTAAAGACCAGATTGTCACTCAAAGCTCAAGGGTAACAAGTGGCTGCTTCTGGCAGAAGACCTTGCTGATCTGGCTGCTGGACTCCAATACCTGCTAACATCAGTATCATTATAGTAATTTTATTATAATGAGGAGGTTTATTTTTAGTCAGATGGAAAGGGATCTCCATGGTTTAACACATTATACTGGGTTACTCGATCCTTATAGTGCGGTGGACGAGGATTCCCAATGGTCATTATATTAGGTTACTCGATCCTTATAGTGTGATGGACGGGGATCCCTGTGGTTTAATACAATATATTGGGGAGCTCGATCCTTATAGTGTGATGGACGGGGATCTCCATGGTTTAACACATTATATTGGGTTACTCGATCCTTATAGTGAGATGGACGGGGATTCCCAATGGTCATTATATTGAGTTACTCGATCCTTATAGTGCGATGGACCCTGTGGTTTAACACATTATATTGGGTTGCTCGATCCTTATAGTGCGATGGACCCTGTGGTTTAACACATTATATTGGGTTACTCGATCCTTATAGTGAGATGGACGGGGATTACCAATGGTCATTATATTGGGTTACTCGATCCTTATAGTGCGATGGACAGGGATCCCTATGGTCATTATATTGGGGAGCTCGATCCTTATAGTGTGATGGACGGGGATCCCTGTGGTTTAATACATTATATTGGGTTACTTGATCCTTATAGTGTGATGGACGAGGATTCCCATGGTCATTATATTGGGGAGCTCGATCCTTATAGTGTGATGGACGGGGATCCCCAATGGTCATTATATTGGGGAGCTTGATCCTTATAGTGTGATGGACGAGGATTCCCATGGTCATTATATTGGGGAGCTTGATCCTTATAGTGTGATGGACGAGGATTCCCATGGTCATTATATTGGGGAGCTCGATCCTTATAGTGCGATGGACCCTGTGGTTTAATACATTATATTGGGTTACTTGATCCTTATCGTGTGATGGACGTGGATCCCCAATGGTCATTATATTGGGGAGCTCAATCCTTATAGTGTGATGGACGGAGATCACTGTGGTTTAACACATTATATTGGGGAGCTCGATCCTTATAGTGTGATGGACGGGGATCCCTGTGGTTTAATACATTATATTGGGTTACTTGATCCTTATAGTGTGATGGACGGGGATCCCTATGGTCATTATATTGGGGAGCTCAATCCTTATAGTGTGATGGACGGGGATCCCTGTGGTTTAATACATTATATTGGGGAGCTTGATCCTTATAGTGTGATGGACGGGGATCCCTATGGTCATTATATTGGGAAGCTCAATCCTTATAGTGTGATGGACGGGGATCCCAATGGTCATTATATTGGGGAGCTCGATCCTTATAATGTGATGGACGGGGATCCCTGTGGTTTAACACATTATATTGGGTTACTTGATCCTTATAGTGTGATGGACGGGGATCCCTATGGTCATTATATTGGGGAGCTCAATCCTTATAGTGTGATGGACGGGGATCCCTGTGGTTTAACACATTATATTGTGGAGCTCGATCCTTATAGTGTGATGGATGGGGATCCCTGTGGTTTAATACATTATATTGGGTTACTCGACCCTGTGAGATGGACAGGGATCCCCATGGTCATTATATTGTGTTACTCGACCCTTATAGTGAGATGGACAGGGATCCCCATGGTCATTATATTGGGGAGCTCGATCCTTATAGTGCGATGTACGGGGATCCCCATGGTCATTATATTGGGTTACTTGATCCTTATAGTGAGATGGACAGGGATCCCCATGGTCATTATATTGGGGAGCTCGATCCTTATAGTGCGACGGACGTGGATCCCCAATGGTCATTATATTGGGGAGCTCAATCCTTACAGTGCGATGGACGGGGATCCCTGTGGTTTAATACATTATATTGGGGAGCTCGATCCTTATAGTGTGATGGACGGGGATCCCTGTGGTTTAATACATTATATTGGGTTACTCGATCCTTATAGTGTGATGGATGGGGATCAACGTGGTTTAATACATTATATTGGGGATCACAATCCTTATAGTGAGATGGATGGGGATTCCCAATAGTCAATATATTGGGTTACTCAATCCTTATAGTGCGATGGACGGGGATCCCCAATGGTTTAATACATTATATTGGGTTACTTGATCCTTATAGTGAGATGGACAGGGATCCCCATGGTCATTATATTGGGTTACTTGATCCTTATAGTGGGATGGACGGGGATCCCCAATGGTTTAAAACATTATATTGGGGAGCTCCATCCTTACAGTGAGATGGACGGGGATTCCCAGTGGTCATTATATTGGGTTACTCGATCCTTATAGTGTGATGGACGGGGATCCCTGTGATTTAATACATTATATTGGGGAGCTCGATCCTTATAGTGTGATGGACGGGGATCAACGTGGTTTAATACATTATATTGGGTTACAAGATCCTTATAGTGCGATGGACCCTGTGGTTTAATACATTATATTGGGTTACTCGACCCTTATAGTGAGATGGACAGGGATCCCCATGGTCATTATATTGGGGAGCTCAATCCTTATAGTGTGATGGACGGGGATCCACAATGGTTTAATACATTATATTGGGTTACTCGATCCTTATAGTGCGATGGACGAGGATTCCCATGGTCATTATATTAGGGAGCTTGATCCTTATAGTGTGATGGACGGGGATCCCCATGGTCATTATATTGGGTTACTTGATCCTTATAGTGAGATGGATGGGGATCCCAGTGGTCATTATATTGGGTTACTCAATCCGTATAGTGTGATGGACGGGGATCAACGTGGTTTAATACATTATATTGGGGAGCTCGATCCTTATAGTGAGATGGACGGGGATTCCCAGTGGTCATTATATTGGGTTACTCGATCCTTATAGTGTGATGGACGGGGATCCCTATGGTCATTATATTGGGGAGCTCAATCCTTATAGTGTGATGGAAGGGGATCCCTGTGGTTTAACACATTATATTGGGGAGCTCGATCCTTATAGTGTGATGGATGGGGATCCCTGTGGTTTAATACATTATATTGGGTTACTCGACCCTTATAGTGAGATGGACAGGGATCCCCATGGTCATTATATTGTGTTACTCGACCCTTATAGTGAGATGGACAGGGATCCCCATGGTCATTATATTGGGGAGCTCGATCCTTATAGTGCGATGTACGGGGATCCCCATGGTCATTATATTGGGTTACTTGATCCTTATAGTGAGATGGACAGGGATCCCCATGGTCATTATATTGGGGAGCTCGATCCTTATAGTGCGACGGACGTGGATCCCCAATGGTCATTATATTGGGGAGCTCAATCCTTACAGTGCGATGGACGGGGATCAACGTGGTTTAATACATTATATTGGGGAGCTCGATCCTTATAGTGTGATGGACGGGGATCCCTGTGGTTTAATACATTATATTGGGTTACTCGATCCTTATAGTGTGATGGATGGGGATCAACGTGGTTTAATACATTATATTGGGGATCACAATCCTTATAGTGAGATGGATGGGGATTCCCAATAGTCAATATATTGGGTTACTCAATCCTTATAGTGCGATGGACGGGGATCCCCAATGGTTTAATACATTATATTGGGTTACTTGATCCTTATAGTGAGATGGACAGGGATCCCCATGGTCATTATATTGGGTTATTTGATCCTTATAGTGGGATGGACGGGGATCCCCAATGGTTTAAAACATTATATTGGGGAGCTCCATCCTTACAGTGAGATGGACGGGGATTCCCAGTGGTCATTATATTGGGTTACTCGATCCTTATAGTGTGATGGACGGGGATCCCTGTGATTTAATACATTATATTGGGGAGCTCGATCCTTATAGTGTGATGGACGGGGATCAACGTGGTTTAATACATTATATTGGGTTACTGGATCCTTATAGTGCGATGGACCCTGTGGTTTAATACATTATATTGGGTTACTCGACCCTTATAGTGAGATGGACAGGGATCCCCATGGTCATTATATTGGGGAGCTCAATCCTTATAGTGTGATGGACGGGGATCCACAATGGTTTAATACATTATATTGGGTTACTCGATCCTTATAGTGCGATGGACGAGGATTCCCATGGTCATTATATTAGGGAGCTCGATCCTTATAGTGTGATGGACGGGGATCCCCATGGTCATTATATTGGGTTACTTGATCCTTATAGTGAGATGGATGGGGATCCCAGTGGTCATTATATTGGGTTACTCAATCCGTATAGTGTGATGGACGGGGATCAACGTGGTTTAATACATTATATTGGGGAGCTCGATCCTTATAGTGAGATGGACGGGGATTCCCAGTGGTCATTATATTGGGTTACTCGATCCTTATAGTGTGATGGACGGGGATCCCTGTGGTTTAATACATTATATTGGGGAGCTCGTTCCTTATAGTGTGATGGACGGGGATCAACGTGGTTTAATACATTATATTGGGTTACTGGATCCTTATAGTGAGATGGATGGCGATTCCCAATGGTCATTATATTGGGTTACTCAATCCTTATAGTGAGATGGATGGGGATCCCAGTGGTCATTATATTGGGTTACTCAATCCTTATAGTGTGATGGACGGGGATCAACGTGGTTTAATACATTATATTGGGGAGCTCGATCCTTATAGTGAGATGGACGGGGATTCCCAGTGGTCATTATATTGGGTTACTCGATCCTTATAGTGTGATGGACGGGGATCCCTGTGGTTTAATACATTATATTGGCGAGCTCGATCCTTATAGTGAGATGGACGGGGATTCCCAGTGGTCATTATATTGGGTTACTCGATCCTTATAGTGTGATGGACGGGGATCCCTGTGGTTTAATACATTATATTGGGTTACTGGATCCTTATAGTGCGATGGACCCTGTGGTTTAATACATTATATTGGGTTACTCGACCCTTATAGTGAGATGGACAGGGATCCCCATGGTCATTATATTGGGGAGCTCAATCCTTATAGTGTGATGGACGGGGATCCACAATGGTTTAATACATTATATTGGGTTACTCGATCCTTATAGTGCGATGGACGAGGATTCCCATGGTCATTATATTAGGGAGCTCGATCCTTATAGTGTGATGGACGGGGATCCCCATGGTCATTATATTGGGTTACTTGATCCTTATAGTGAGATGGATGGGGATCCCAGTGGTCATTATATTGGGTTACTCAATCCGTATAGTGTGATGGACGGGGATCAACGTGGTTTAATACATTATATTGGGGAGCTCGATCCTTATAGTGAGATGGACGGGGATTCCCAGTGGTCATTATATTGGGTTACTCGATCCTTATAGTGTGATGGACGGGGATCCCTGTGGTTTAATACATTATATTGGGGAGCTCGTTCCTTATAGTGTGATGGACGGGGATCAACGTGGTTTAATACATTATATTGGGTTACTGGATCCTTATAGTGAGATGGATGGCGATTCCCAATGGTCATTATATTGGGTTACTCAATCCTTATAGTGAGATGGATGGGGATCCCAGTGGTCATTATATTGGGTTACTCAATCCTTATAGTGTGATGGACGGGGATCAACGTGGTTTAATACATTATATTGGGGAGCTCGATCCTTATAGTGAGATGGACGGGGATTCCCAGTGGTCATTATATTGGGTTACTCGATCCTTATAGTGTGATGGACGGGGATCCCTGTGGTTTAATACATTATATTGGCGAGCTCGATCCTTATAGTGCAATGGACGGGGATTCCCATGGTCATTATATTGGGGAGCTCAATCCTTATAGTGCGATGGCCGGGGATCCCCAATGGTTTAATACATTATATTGGGGAGCTCAATCCTTATAGTGTGATGGACAGGGATCCCCAATGGTTTAATACATTATATTGGGTTACTCGATCCTTATAGTGCGATGGACGAGGATTCCCATGGTCATTATATTAGGGAGCTTGATACTTATAGTGTGATGGACGGGGATCCCCATGCTCATTATATTGGGTTACTCGATCCTTATAGTGCGATGGACGAGGATTCCCATGGTCATTATATTAGGGAGCTTGATACTTATAGTGTGATGGACGGGGATCCCCATGGTCATTATATTAGGGAGCTCGATACTTATAGTGCGATGGACGAGGATTCCCATGGTCATTATATTAGGGAGCTCGATACTTATAGTGCGATGGACGAGGATTCCCATGGTCATTATATTAGGGAGATTGATACTTATAGTGTGATGGACGGGGATCCCCATGGTCATTATATTGGGTTACTTGATCCTTATAGTGAGATGGACGGGGATACGCAGTGGTCATTATATTGGGTTACTCGATCCTTATAGTGTGATGGATGGGGATCCCCAATGGTTTAATACATTATATTGGGTTACTCGATCCTTATAGTGCGATGGACGGGGATCAACGTGGTTTAATACATTATATTGGGTTACTTGATCCTTATAGTGAGATGGACAGGGATTTCCAGTGGTCATTATATTGAGTTATTCGATCCTTATAGTGTGATGGATGGGGATCCCTGTGGTTTAATACATTATATTGGGGAGCTTTATCCTTATAGTGCGATGGACGGGGATCCCCAATGGTTTAATACATTATATTGGGTTACTCGATCCTTATAGTGCGATGGACGGGGATTCCCATGGTCATTATATTAGGGAGCTCGATCCTTTTAGTGAGATGAACAGGGATCCCCAATGGTTTAATACATTATATTGGGTTACTCGATCCTTATAGTGCGATGGACGGGGATTCCCTTGGTCATTATATTAGGGAGCTCGATCCTTATAGTGTGATGGACAGGGATCCCCAATGGTTTCACACATTATATTGGGGAGCTCGATTCTTTATAATGCAATGGACGGGGATCCCCAATGGTTTAATACATTATATTGGGGAGCTTGATCCTTATAGTGTGGACAGGGATCCCCAATGGTTTAATACATTATATTGGGGAGCTTAATCCTTATAGTGCGATGGACGAGGATCCCCAATGGTTTAATACATTATATTGGGGAGCTTGATCCTTATAGTGTGATGGACGGGAATCCCCAATGGTTTAATACATTATATTGGGGAGCTTGATCCTTATAGTGCGATGGACGGGGATCCCCATGGTCATTATATTGGGGAGCTCAATCCTTATAGTGCGATGGATGGGGATCCCCAATGGTTTAAAACATTATATTGGGGAGCTTGATCCTTATAGTGTGATGGACGGGGATCCCCATGGTCATTATATTGGGGAGCTTGATCCTTATAATGCAATGGACGGGGATCCCCAATGGTTTAACACATTATATTGGGTTGCTCGATCCTTATAGTGCGATGGACAGGGATCCCAGTGGTTTAACACATTATATTGGGTTGCTCGATCCTTATAGTGTGATGGACGGGGATCCCTGTGGTTTAATACATTATATTGGGTTACTCGATCCTTATAGTGCGATGGACGAGGATTCCCATGGTCATTATATTAGGGAGCTCGATCCTTTTAGTGAGATGAACGGGGATCCCCAATGGTTTAATACATTATATTGGGTTACTCGATCCTTATAGTGCGATGGACGGGGATTCCCTTGGTCATTATATTAGGGAGCTCGATCCTTATATTGTGATGGACAGGGTTTCACACATTATATTGGGGAGCTCGATTCTTTATAATGCAATGGACGGGGATCCCCAATGGTTTAATACATTATATTGGGGAGCTTGATCCTTATAGTGTGGACAGGGATCCCCAATGGTTTAATACATTATATTGGGGAGCTTGATCCTTATAGTGCGATGGACGGGGATCCCCAATGGTTTAATACATTATATTGGGGAGCTTAATCCTTATAGTGCGATGGACGGGGATCCCCAATGGTTTAATACATTATATTGGGGAGCTTGATCCTTATAGTGCGATGGACGGGGATCCCCATGGTCATTATATTGGGAAGCTCAATCCTTATAGTGCGATGGACGGGGATCCCCAATGGTTTAAAACATTATATTGGGTTGCTCGATCCTTATAGTGTGATGGACGGGGATCCCCATGGTCATTATATTGGGGAGCTTGATCCTTATAGTGCAATGGACGGGGATCCCCAATGGTTTAACACATTATATTGGGTTGCTCGATCCTTATAGTGCGATGGACAGGGATCCCATTGGTTTAACACATTATATTGGGTTGCTCGATCCTTATAGTGTGATGGACGGGGATCCCCAATGGTTTAATACATTATATTGGGGAGCTTGATCCTTATAGTGTGATGGACGGGGATCCCCAATGGTTTAATACATTATATTGGGTTGATCTATCCTTATAGTGTGATGGACGGGGATCCCCAATGGTTTAATACATTATATTGGGGAGCACAATCCTTATAGCATCACAGACAGGGATCACCGTGGCTTGATACATCTCTTATATTTGCTTTCACCTTTATTCTCTCCTCTTACCTAAAGGTCTGTCTACTTTGTTTAATTAGTGAACAGCAGCTGCTTTGCCTAAAACAAAACTCATTAAAGTATTGTAATTAAAGACTAACAGCTGCTGGAGCACAGGGATCTCTGTGCACCCCCGGCCCTGCATGTAAGGCACCCCCCAGCAGCTTCAACATGCCAGGAACTTGTGTGAGCAGACACTAGATAGCACTAGCAACTCTCACCCACATACTGACCTCTTGACCATATGGGACTAGGATGCTATAAAGTATAACCAGCCTTCCTGCCCTTCATGCAGCAGGGATCCATCTCTCCCTCTCTCTTTTCTTTTACCACATTTCCCAAAGCCTTTGTTTCAGTTCTGGTTTTAAGTCCTTACCTCTTCTGATGTCTGTTAATCCCCGCACCTATACACCGGTGAGTTTAATTAATACAAATAATAATAAAGACTCCAGTTTGTGTGAAGATAAAAAATATATTTTGTAAAAAATACAAAGTACACTGATCCTCTCACATAAATCATAGGATACAGAGGATCTGTACCAGAGACAACAGTCTGCCCCACGCTAAGAGAGGAAGAGTCTGACCCAGGGACAACAGTCTGCCCCACGCTAAGAGAGGAAGAGTCTGACCCAGGGACAACAGTCTGCCCCACCCTAAGAGAGGAAGGGTCTGACCCAGACACAAAAGTCTGGCCAATGCTAAGAGAGGAAGAGTCTGACCCAGGGACAACAGTCTGCCCCACGCTAAGAGAGGAAGAGTCTGACCCAGGGACAACAGTCTGCCCCACGCTAAGAGAGGAAGGGTCTGACCCATTGACAACAGTCTGCCCCACGCTAAGAGAGGAAGGGTCTGACCCAGACACAAAAGTCTGGCCAATGCTAAGAGAGGAAGGGTCTGACCCAGGGACAACAGTCTGCCCCACGCTAAGAGAGGAAGGGTCTGACCCAGGGACAACAGTCTGCCCCACGCTAAGAGAGGAAGGGTCTGACCCAGGGACAACAGTCTGCCCCACGCTAAGAGAGGAAGAGTCTGACCCAGGGACAACAGTCTGCCCCACGCTAAGAGAGGAAGGGTCTGACCCAGGGACAACAGTCTGCCCCACGCTAAGAGAGGAAGAGTCTGACCCAGGGACAACAGTCTGCCCCACGCTAAGAGAGGAAGGGTCTGACCCAGGGACAACAGTCTGCCCCACGCTAAGAGAGGAAGGGTCTGACCCAGGGACAACAGTCTGCCCCACGCTAAGAGAGGAAGGGTCTGACCCAGGGACAACAGTCTGCCCCACGCTAAGAGAGGAAGAGTCTGACCCAGGGACAACAGTCTGCCCCACGCTAAGAGAGGAAGGGTCTGACCCAGGGACAACAGTCTGCCCCACGCTAAGAGAGGAAGGGTCTGACCCAGGGACAACAGTCTGCCCCACGCTAAGAGAGGAAGGGTCTGACCCAGGGACAACAATCTGCCGCCCGCTAAGAGAGGAAGGGTCTGACCCAGGGACAACAGTCTGCCCCACGCTAAGAGAGGAAGGGTCTGACCCAGGGACAACAGTCTGCCCCACGCTAAGAGAGGAAGAGTCTGACCCAGGGACAACAGTCTGCCCCACGCTAAGAGAGGAAGAGTCTGACCCAGGGACAACAGTCTGCCCCACGCTAAGAGAGGAAGGGTCTGACCCAGGGACAACAATCTGCCCCACGCTAAGAGAGGAAGAGTCTGACCCAGACACAAAAGTCTGGCCAATGCTAAGAGAGGAAGGGTCTGACCCAGGGACAACAGTCTGCCCAACGCTAAGAGAGGAAGGGTCTGACCCACAGAGATGGGGCTTTGATGATGAGAGTGGTTTGATGGTGTTTCAGAAACACTGCAGCACATGTTAGATTCACAGCAAATAACATTTACAACAGACATAAAGTGTGCAAAGTCAAGTGATTAAATACAATATTATAAGACTGTGTTAAATCAAGGCAGTCCATCCCTCACACCTCTGGCACATTTTACATCAATTCCCTTCTGAACAGTTGAACTTGAGAATATTCACTTAATACAAAGGTGCTAAAAGATACACAGCACAGGTAATGTAAGGAGCAATCAATTCTGGATAATCAATAGCTTATCTTACTGTCAACAAGTGCAACAAACAATCCTCATGAATACTAGGAATCCCAACACCTCCAACCGACTGTGACACTATCACCTGCTGGGCTCTGTTCATGATCTGAGATTCAATACCATTAAAATACTGAGTTAAATAGTATGGGTCATGTTAAATTACCTGGTATCACTTAATAAAGGATAAAAAGATGAATATTTTTAATAAAATAAAAGCCAATTTGCTGGCACATATATATTTATATATAACTTAAATAAAAATATTGACGGTCAGCAAAAACAAATTAGTTGTTTAACTGAAAGATTGCATAAAGTGTAGACATTAAATACAAACACTTTAATGAAAGAATAGAAATAAAAGCAGCTTATTGAGCACTCTGTGTTCTTTATAGCTCTATCAGGGGCAGACATGTTTAGAATCTTTGCTCTGTATAACTCTATCAGGGAGCGGACATGTTGTTTAGAATCTTTGCTCTGTATAGCTCTATCAGGTAGCGGACATGCTGTTTAGAATCTTTGCTCTGTATAGCTCTATCAGGGAGTGGACATGTTGTTTAGAATCTTTGCTCTGTATAGCTCTATCAGTGGGGGCATGTTGTTTAGAATCTTTGCTCTGTATAGCTCTATCAGAGAGCGGACATGTTGTTTACAATCTTTGCTCTGTATAGCTCTATCTGGGGGAGGACATGTTGTTTAGAATCTTTGCTCTGTATAGCTCTATCAGGTGGTGGACATGTTGTTTAGAATCTTTGCTCTCTATAGCTCTTTCAGGGGTGGACATGTTGATTAAAATCTTTGCTCTGTATAGCTCTATCAGGGAGCGGACATGTTGTTTAGAATCTTTGCTCTGTATTGCTCTATCAGGGAGCGGACATGTGGTTTAGAATCTTTATTCTGTATAGCTCTATCGAGGGAGGACATGTTGTTTAGAATCTTTGCTCTGTATAGCTTTATCAGAGGCGGAAATGTTGTTTAGAATCTTTGCTCTGTATAGCTCTATCAGGAAGCAGACATGTTGTTTAGAATCTTTGCTCTGTATAGCTCTATCGAGGGAGGACATGTTGTTTAGAATCTTTGCTCTGTATAGCTCTATCAGGGGGCAGACATGTTGTTTAGAATCTTTGCTCTGTATAGCTCTATCAGGGAGCGGACATGTTGTTTAGAATCTATGCTCTGTATAGCTCTATCGTGGGAGGACATGTTGTAAAGAATCTTTGCTCTGTATAGCTCTATCAGGGGGCGGACA
Organism: Pelodytes ibericus; assembly: GCA_036172795.1. Lineage (NCBI taxonomy): Eukaryota > Metazoa > Chordata > Amphibia > Anura > Pelodytidae > Pelodytes > Pelodytes ibericus. The sequence goes on from CM069859.1 coordinate 2,284,183, forward strand.
TGTTGTTTAGAGTCTTTGCTCTGTATAGCTCTATCAGGTGGTGGACATGTTGTTTAGACTCTTTGCTCTGTATAGCTCTATCAGGGGCGGACATGTTGTTTAGAACCTTTGCTCTGTATAGCTCTATCGGGGGGTGGACATGTTGTTTACAATCTTTGCTCTGTATAGCTCTATCAGGTGGTGGACATGTTGTTTAGACTCTTTGCTCTGTATAGCTCTATCAGGTGGTGGACATTTTGTTTAGACTCTTTGCTCTGTATAGCTCTATCAGGGGGAGGACATGTTGTTTACAATCTTTGCTCTGTATAGCTCTATCAGGGGGAGGACATGTTGTTTAGAATCTTTGCTCTGTATAGCTCTATCAGGGGCGGACATGTTGTTTAGAACCTTTGCTCTGTATAGCTCTATCGGGGGTGGACATGTTGTTTAGACTCTTTGCTCTGTATAGCTCTATCAGGTGGTGGACATGTTGTTTAGACTCTTTGCTCTGTATAGCTCTATCGGGGGTGGACATGTTGTTTAGAATCTTTGCCCTGTATAGCTCTATCAGGGGGAGGACATGTTGTTTAGAATCTTTGCTCTGTATAGCTCTATCAGGGGGAGGACATGTTGTTTAGAATCTTTGCTCTGTATAGCTCTATCTGGGGTGGACATGTTGTTTAGAATCTTTGCTCTGTATATCTCTATCGGGGGTGGACATGTTGTTTAGAATCTTTGCTCTGTATAGCTCTATCGGGGGTGGACATGTTGTTTATAATCTTTGCTCTGTATAGCTCTATCTGGGGTGGACATGTTGTTTAGAATCTTTGCTCTGTATAGCTCTATCTGGGGTGGACATGTTGTTTAGAATCTTTGCTCTGTATAGCTCTATCTGGGGTGGACATGTTGTTTAGAATCTTTGCTCTGTATAGCTCTATCAGGGGGAGGACATGTTGTTTAGAATCTTTGCTCTGTATATCTCTATCGGGGGTGGACATGTTGTTTAGAATCTTTGCTCTGTATAGCTCTATCTGGGGTGGACATGTTGTTTAGAATCTTTGCTCTGTATAGCTCTATCAGGGGTGGACATGTTGTTTAGAATCTTTGCTCTGTATAGCTCTATCAGGGGGCGGACATGTTGCTTAGAATCTTTGCTCTGTATAGCTCTATCAGGGGGAGGACATGTTTAGAATCTTTGCTCTGTATAGCTCTATCAGGGGGCAGACATGTTTAGAATCTTTGCTCTGTATAGCTCTATCAGGGGGCGGACATGTTGCTTAGAATCTTTGCTCTGTATAGCTCTATCAGGGGGAGGACATGTTGTTTAGAATCTTTGCTCTGTATAGCTCTATCAGGGGGAGGACATGTTGTTTAGAATCTTTGCTCAGTATAGCTCTATCAGGGGGCAGACATGTTTAGAATCTTTGCTCTGTATAGCTCTATCAGGGGGCGGACATGTTGCTTAGAATCTTTGCTCTGTATAGCTCTATCAGGGGGAGGACATGTTGTTTAGAATCTTTGCTCTGTATAGCTCTATCAGGGGGAGGACATGTTGTTTAGAATCTTTGCTCTGTATAGCTCTATCAGGGGTCAGTCATGTTGGTTAGAATCTTTGCTCTGTATAGCTCTATCAGGGGGCGGACATGTTGCTTAGAATCTTTGCTCTGTATAGCTCGATCGGGGGCGGACATGACTTTTTGAATCTTGTCCCAGATTAAGGAAGAAAGAACGAGAAAAAAGTTTCTCATGCTGCTCCCGTTTAGCGTTTGTGTGGAGTCACAATCAGGCTTAGTCCCATCAATACATCATAAAGAAATGTTCACTCTTGTCCAGAGACTACCAACTCCAATACCAATACTAAGATCGCAATGATATGTGAGCAAAAAATAGCGCCAACATATCTTTCAGAAGAAGGAAGAGCTGACCAAACATGTCCGCCCCAAGATACGAGTATACAAGCAAAGAGGGCTCAAGAAGGTACTTTATTTTTATTCTTTTTTTAAAGTGTTTATATATGAACCAGCTACACCTCTTGTAGACAGTTTAACCATTTTATGCCTTTCGAAGTCCTAGTGGTCAAAAACTGCAAATATTGTGGAAGCCCCATTATCCCCTCAAAGACTGATGCGAGGCCTGGTACTCGAGGTCGGGTCGGTACTCGATGGGGCTTGTTATTCACACAGTACTGATCACACGAGGTCTGGTCTCTACTCGATGGGGCTCGTTATACACACGGTACTGATAACACAAGGTCTGGTCTGTACTCGATGGGGCTTGTTATTCACACAGTACTGATAACACGAGGTCTGGTCTGTACTCGATGGAGCTCGTTATTCACACGGTACTGATAACACGAGGTCTGGTCTCTACTCGATGGGGCTCGTTATTCACACAGTACTGATAACACGAGGTCTGGTCTGTACTCGATGGAGCTCGTTATTCACACAGTACTGATAACACGAGGTCTGGTCTGTACTTGATGGAGCTCGTTATTCACACAGTACTGATAACACGAGGTCTGGTCTCTACTCGATGGGGCTCGTTATTCACACAGTACTGACAACACGAGGTCTGGTCTCTACTCGATGGGGCTCGTTATTCACACAGTACTGATAACACGAGGTCTGGTCTGTACTCGATGGAGCTCGTTATTCACACAGTACTGATAACACGAGGTCTGGTCTGTACTCGATGGGGCTAGTTAGTCACACGGTACTGATAACACGAGGTCTGGTCTCTACTCGATGGGGCTCGTTATTCACACAGTACTGATAACACGAGGTCTGGTCTCTACTCGATGGGGCTCGTTATACACACGGTACTGATAACACAAGGTCTGGTCTGTACTCGATGGGGCTTGTTATTCACACAGTACTGATAACACGAGGTCTGGTCTGTACTCGATGGAGCTCGTTATTCACACGGTACTGATAACACGAGGTCTGGTCTCTACTCGATGGGGCTCGTTATTCACACAGTACTGATAACACGAGGTCTGGTCTGTACTCGATGGAGCTCGTTATTCACACAGTACTGATAACACGAGGTCTGGTCTGTACTTGATGGAGCTCGTTATTCACACAGTACTGATAACACGAGGTCTGGTCTGTACTCGATGGGGCTAGTTAGTCACACGGTACTGATAACACGAGGTCTGGTCTCTACTCGATGGGGCTCGTTATTCACACAGTACTGATAACACGAGGTCTGGTCTGTACTTGATGGGGCTCGTTATTCATACAGTACTAATAACACAAAGTCTGGTCCGTACTCGATGGGGCTCGTTAGTCACACGGTACTGATAACACGAGGTCTGGTCCGTACTCGATGGGGCTCGTTAGTCACACGGTACTGATAACACGAGGTCTGGTCTGTACTCGATGGGGCTCGTTATACACACGGTACTGATAACACGAGGTCTGGTCTGTACTTGATGGGGCTTGTTATTCATCCAGTACTGATAACACGAGGTTAGGTCTGGACTTGATGGAGCTCGTTATTCACACAGTACTGATAACACGAGGTCTGGTCTGTACTCATTGGGGCTCGTTAGTCACACGGTACTGATAACACGAGGTCTGGTCTGTACTCGATGGGGCTTGTTATTCACACAGTACTGATAACACAAAGTCTGGTCTGTACTCGATGGGGCTCGTTAGTCACACAGTACTGATAACACAAAGTCTGGTCTGTACTCGATGGGGCTCGTTAGTCACACGGTTCTGATAACACGAGGTCTGGTCTGTACTTGATGGGGCTCGTTATTCATACAGTACTGATAACAAAAAGTCTGGTCTGTACCCAATGGGGCTAGTTAGTCACACAGTACTGATAACACGAGGTCTGGTCTGTACTTGATGGGGCTTGTTATTCATACAGTACTGATAACACGAGGTTAGGTCTGTACTTGATGGAGCTCGTTATTCACACAGTACTGATAACACGAGGTCTGGTCTGTACTCAATGGGGCTCGTTATACACACGGTACTGATAACACGAGGTCTGATCTCTACTTGATGGGGCTTGTTATTCATACAGTACTTTTAGCTTGGTCCATGCTACAGACAATTGGGATTTTCTAGTCCACGCATGGGTCTTCAGAATAGTTGTAGCAGCAGTTCTGGGCCCCATTCCAGGGCACTTTGAGTAACAGCTAGTGCAGCAGCCCCCAGAGAGGCAGACAGACCCCACACAGCAAGTTTCACCAGTCTATTCCGAGATTGGAGGGGCTGAATATGGGTTTCAGCCACAGGCGGTCTGCTGAGTATAAAGTCTGGGCGCTGCGAGGAAGTGGAAAGCAAAAGGGAATTGAACGAAGAAATGGAAGTACTGAGAAAGGCATAGTGAGTGAATGAATGGGTAAGAGATGGCGTGAGAGACAACGTGAGTGCAAGGGAAAGATGGTGTTTGGAATGAAGAGGTGTGCGAGATTGGGCGTAAGGTGTATGAATGTGAGAATTGAGTGCAAGGCAGAATGAGGCCAAGGATGAGCGCAAGAAGGAATGAACCCAAGAGTGAGAGGAAGGCGAGAAAGTGTAGAGGAGAATGTGTGTGAGATGGAGTAGAGCAAGCAAGAAAGAAGGAAAGGAAAAGTAGAAAAAAAAAACACATTAATAAATTATTAATAAATCAAATTGTGGATATAAAATACTTCTTACACTGAGTTACTAAGAAATTACTGGGTAATTATAGACCAGTGAGCTTGACATCTGTAGTGGGGAAATTATTTGAAGGATTGCTAAAGGTGTACACTCAAGAATACATCTTGAACCAGAATATAATTAGTAAAAGTTAACATGGTTTTGTGAAAGACAGGTCTTGTCAAACAAACTTAATAACATTCTATGAAGAAGTCAGTAATAATATAGATCTAGGTGTGGCAGGTGATGTGATCTATTTGGATTTTGCTAAAGCATTTGATACAGTTCCACACAAAAGGTTACTCTACAAATTGAGAGAAATAGGATTGGGGGCAAATGTATATATTTGGATTGAAAATTGGCTAAAAGATAGAACACAGAGGGTTGTTGTAAATGGAAAATCCTCAAATTGGACCAGGGTAGTGAGCGGAGTACCTCAGGGGTCTGTTTTGGGACCTCTTCTTTTTAATCTGTTTATTAATGATCTCCCACGTTGTGCTGAGTGCCATGTCTCCGTGTTTGCTGATGACACAAAATTAGGTAACAGAGTGGGGGACTGGGCAGAAAAGTGGCAAATGAGGTTCAATATAGACAAATGTAAAGTTATACATTATGGGAAAAATAATAACAAAGCAACATATACGTTAAATGGTATTTCCCTGGGAAAAACTACTAACGAAAAGGATTTAGGAATCATTGTAGATAACAAACCTGGCAACAGTGCCCAATGCCAGTCAGCAGCTGCAAGGGCCAATAAGATATTGGCATGTATAAAACGAGGTATAGATTCACGGGAGGAGGACATCATCTTGCCTCTTTACAAATCAATGGTAAGACCTCACCTTGAATATGCAGTACAATTCCGGGCACCAGTCCTTAAAAAGGATATTATGGAACTAGAAAAAGTGCAAAGGAGGGCTTCAAAATTAATAAGGGGATTGGAGGATCTTAGTTATGAAGAGAGACTTAAAAAATTTAATTTATATACGTTAGAAAAAAGGCGTCTCAGAGGGGATATGATAGCATTATATAAATATGTGCAGGGCCAAAATAAAGAGCTCTCCAGGGACCTGTTCATTAACAGAAAGGTACAAAGTGAAATTGGTAAGATAGTGAGGTGAATGGCGCTAGAAAGAAAATCACACTAGCAGAAAACCGTCCGGCAACTATCCCTCAATGTCACAAAAAAATACAAAACAGTTAACACAAGGTGACAGTGCGCTAAAATGTTGTTAAAGTGGCCAGTGCAACAGATGGTTATATTCAAACTGTGCAAGATAATGTGAATCAATATATGGAGGAATGCAAAACATATATATATAGCACTCACATATAATTAGTCCATATTATATAGGACAAACAATCTATAAATATATGGAGGAATGCAAGACATAAATATATATAGCACTCACATATAATTAGTCCATATTGGATAGGACAAACAATATATAAATATATGGAGGAATGCAAGACATATATATATAGAACTCACATATAATTAGTCCATATTATATAGGACAAACAATATATAAATATATGGAGGAATGCAAGACATATATATATATATAGCACTCACATATAATTAGTCCATATTGGATAGGACAAACAATATATAAATATATGGATGAATGCAAAACATATATATATATAGCACTCACATATAATTAGTCCATATTGGATAGGACAAGCAATATATAAAAATATGGAGGAATGCAAGACATATATATATATATATATATATATATATATATAGCACTCACATATAATTAGTCCATATTGGATAGGACAAACAATATATAAATATATGGAGGAATGCAAGACATATATATATATATATATATATATATAGCACTCACATATAATTAGTCCATATTATATAGGACAAACAATCTATAAATATATGGAGGAATGCAAGACATATATATATATATAGCACTCACATATAATTAGTCCATATTATATAGGACAAACAATCTATAAATATATGGAGGAATGCAAGACATATATATATATATATATATATAGCACTCACATATAATTAGTCCATATTATATAGGACAAACAATCTATAAATATATGGAGGAATGCAAGACATATATATATATATATAGCACTCACATATAATTAGTCCATATTATATAGGACAAACAATCTATAAATATATGGAGGAATGCAAGACATAAATATATAGCACTCACATATATCCTATGTCCTATCCTATGTCCTATCCATATTGTCCTATCCAATATGGACTAATTATATGTGAGTGCTATATATATATATGTCTTGCATTCCTCCATATATTTATATATTGATTGTCCCATCCAATATGTACTAATTATATGTGAGTGCTATATATATATATGCCTTGCATTCATCCATATATTTATATATTGTTTGTCCTATCCAATATGGACTAATTATATGTGAGTGCTATATATATATATATATATGTCTTGCATTCCTCCATATATTTATATATTGTTTGTCCTATATAATATGGACTAATTATATGTGAGTGCTATATATATATGTCTTGCATTCCTCCCTATATTTATATATTGTTTGTCCTATCCAATATGGACTAATTATATGTGAGTGCTATATATATATATATGTCTTGCATTCCTCCATATATTTATATATTGATTGTCCTATCCAATATGTACTAATTATATGTGAGTGCTATATATATATATATATGTCTTGCATTCCTCCATATATTGTTTGTCCTGTATAATATGGACTCATTATATGTGAGTGCTATATATATATGTCTATATAATATGGACTCATTATATGTGGGTGCTATATATATATATATATGTCTTGCATTCCTTCCTATATTGATTCACATTATCTTGCACAGTTTGAATATAACTATCTGTTGCACTTGTCACATTTTAGCCACTGTCACCTTGTGTTAACAGAAATGTACAAAGGACAAGAGGTCACCTCCTGAGTCTGGAAGAACAAAGATTTCATAGACAGTAAGGACAAGAAGAGTCAAGAAGGATTTTTCCCCCTCAGACAGAAGGATGGATTTGGGAGACTTGGCCGCTGCCCCTGCATTAAAGGTGCAATGTTAAATCTGCCAAATACTCATTCCCTGACCGAAATACCTTTTGTATTTCTGGAGAGATGCCTGCCGCATTACTTCAGATGGAGGGTGTCTCTGGAAGAGGCTGTGTGTTTGGGAAATAAGGGTTTCGTATGGGAAGTCAGTGGGGATGTTGGAGAGAAGCTGGTGTACACTGGGCATATCACAGTCCGCTTGCAAAACCTCTCTCTCTCTCATTAGCACCATCTGGCAAGAGACCAACAAATCAGTAGTAAAAGGTATTTACCCCCCCAACTCCTTTACCTGTGTATGATCCCCCTCCCTCTGTATGCTATAGCACATTATACAGGCGTGAAACCTCTGTCCCTATACAGCACATTATACAGACGTGAGCCCTCTGCCCCTATACAGCACATTATACAGGCGTGAACCCTCTGCTCCTATACAGCACATTATACAGACGTGAACCCTCTGCCCCTATACAGCACATTATACAGACGTGAACCCTCTGCTCCTATACGACACATTATACAGGCGTGAACCCTCTGCCCCTATACAGCATATTATACAGACGTGAACCCTCTGCTCCTATACGGCACATTATACAGGCGTGAAACCTCTGCCCCTATACAGCATATTATACAGACGTGAACCCTCTGCTCCTATACGGCACATTATACAGGCGTGAACCCTCTGCCCCTATACAGCACATTATACAGACGTGAACCCTCTGCCTCTATACAACACATTATACAGACGTGAACCCTCTGCCCCTATACAGCACATTATACAGATGTGAACCCTCTGCTCCTATACAGCACATTATACAGGTGTGAACCCTCTGCTCCTATACAGCACATTATACAGACGTGAACCCTCTGCCCCTATACAGCACATTATACAGATGTGAACCCTCTGCTCCTATACCGCACATTATACAGACGTGAACCCTCTGCTCCTATACAGCACATTATACAGACGTGAACCCTCTGCTCCTATACAGCACATTATACAGACGTGAACCCTCTGCTCCTATACAGCACATTATACAGACGTGAACCCTCTGCCCCTATACAGCACATTATACAGACGTGAACCCTCTGCCCCTATACAGCACATTATACAGATGTGAACCCTCTGCTCCTATACAGCACATTATACAGGCGTGAACCCTCTGCTCCTATACAGCACATTATACAGACGTGAACCCTCTGCTCCTATACAGCACATTATACAGGCATGAAACCAATGTCCCTATACAGCACATTATACAGGCGTGAAACCTCTGCCCCTATTCAGCACATTCTACAGGCGTGAACCCTCTGTCTCTATACAGCACATTCTACAGGCGTGAACCCTCTGCCCTTACACAGCACATTATACAGGCGAGAAACCCTCTGACCCTATACAGCACATTATACAGACGTGAACCCTCTGCCCCTATACAGCACATTATACAGACGTGAACCCTCTGACCCTATACAGCACATTATATAGACGTGAACCCTCTGCCCCTATACTGGACATTATACAGTATGTTGGCAAGCCCCCATACAGTATGTTATGTCGATAGAGCCTATGATTAAGTGCTTTTGAAGCACGAAACGCGTAAGGCGTCTTTCTCACTGTGTGGTTCATTTCCTTTTTTGTACTAGCCTGTTTTACGTAAGCATTAAACTCTGGCTTATTTTCCCATACCTGCTTTGATTGTGAGCTCCTTCCGCAAACCGTTTTTGCTTCCTTTTTTTTTTCCTATGTCGATAGTAACACCAGCTCCACACAGTATATTCTATAGATAATAACCCCACCCCATACAGTATAATATATAAATACTAACCCCACCTCCATTCAGTATATTATGTAGATAATAACCCCAGCTCCACACAGTATATATTATACAGATAATAACCCCAGCCCCATACAGTATATTATATAGATAATAACCCCAGCCCCATACAGTATATTATATAGATAATAACCCCGGCCCCATACAGTATATTATATAGATAATAACCCCGGCCCCATACAGTATATTATATAGATAATAACCCCGGCCCCATACAGTATATTATATAGATAATAACCCCGGCCCCATACAGTATATTATATAGATAATAACCCCAGCCCCATACAGTATATTATATAGATAATAACCCCGGCCCCATACAGTATATTATATAGATAATAACCCCAGCCCCATACAGTATATTATATAGATAATAACCCCGGCCCCATACAGTATATTATACAGATAATAACCCCGGCCCCATACAGTATATTATATAGATAATAACCCCGGCCCCATACAGTATATTATATAGATAATAACCCCGGCCCCATACAGTATATTATATAGATAATAACCCCAGCCCCATACAGTATATTATATAGATAATAACCCCAGCCCCATACAGTATATTATATAGATAATAACCCCGGCCCCATACAGTATATTATATAGATAATAACCCCGGCCCCATACAGTATATTATATAGATAATAACCCCGGCCCCATACAGTATATTATATAGATAATAACCCCGGCCCCATACAGTATATTATATAGATAATAACCCCAGCCCCATACAGTATATTATATAGATAATAACCCCGGCCCCATACAGTATATTATATAGATAATAACCCCAGCCCCATACAGTATATTATATAGATAATAACCCCGGCCCCATACAGTATATTATACAGATAATAACCCCGGCCCCATACAGTATATTATACAGATAATAATCCCAGCCCCACACAGTATATTCTAAAGATAATAACCCCACCCCATACAGTATAATATATAAATACTAACCCCACCTCCATTCAGTATATTATGTAGATAATAACCCCAGCCCCATACAGTATATATTATATAGATAATAACCCCGGCCCCATACAGTATATATTATATAGATAATAACCGCAGCCCCATACAGTATATTATACAGATAATAACCACCGGCCCCATACAGTATATTATATAGATAATAACCCCAGCCCCATACAGTATATTTTATAGATAATAACCCCGGCCCCATACAGTATATTATATAGATAATAACCCCAGCCCCATACAGTATATTATATAGATAATAACCCCAGCCCCATACAGTATATTATATAGATAATAACCCCAGCCCCATACAGTATATATTATATAGATACAGTATATTATATAGATAATAACCCCAGCCCCATACAGTATATTATATAGATAATAACCCCGGCCCCATACAGTATATTATACAGATAATAACCCCAGCCCCATACAGTATATTATACAGATAATAACCCCGGCCACATACAGTATATTATATAGATAATAACCCCGGCCCCATACAGTATATTATATAGATAATAACCCCAGCCCCATACAGTATATTATACAAATAATAACCCCAGCCCCATACAGTATATTATATAGATAATAACCCCAGCCCCATACAGTATATTATATAGATAATAACCCCGGCCCCATACAGTATATTATACAGATAATAACCCCGGCCCCATACAGTATATTATATAGATAATAACCCCAGCCCCATACAGTATATTATATAGATAATAACCCCAGCCCCATACAGTATATATTATATAGATAATAACCCTGGCCCCATACAGTATATTATATAGATAATAACTCCGGCCCCATACAGTATATTATATAGATAATAACTCCGGCCCCATACAGTATATTATATAGATAATAACTCCGGCCCCATACAGTATATTATATAGATAATAACGCCGGCCCCATACAGTATATTATACAGATAATAACGCCGGCCCCATACAGTATATTATACAGATAATAACTCCGGCCCCATACAGTATATTATATAGATAATAACTCCGGCCCCATACAGTATATTATACAGATAATAATCCCAGCCCCACACAGTATATTCTATAGATAATAACCCCACCCCATACAGTATAATATATAAATACTAACCCCACCTCCATTCAGTATATTATGTAGATAATAACCCCAGCCCCATACAGTATATATTATATAGATAATAACCCCGGCCCCATACAGTATATATTATATAGATAATAACCGCAGCCCCATACAGTATATTATACAGATAATAACCACCGGCCCCATACAGTATATTATATAGATAATAACCCCAGCCCCATACAGTATATTTTATAGATAATAACCCCGGCCCCATACAGTATATTATATAGATAATAACCCCAGCCCCATACAGTATATTATATAGATAATAACCCCAGCCCCATACAGTATATTATATAGATAATAACCCCAGCCCCATACAGTATATATTATATAGATACAGTATATTATATAGATAATAACCCCAGCCCCATACAGTATATTATATAGATAATAACCCCGGCCCCATACAGTATATTATACAGATAATAACCCCAGCCCCATACAGTATATTATACAGATAATAACCCCGGCCACATACAGTATATTATATAGATAATAACCCCGGCCCCATACAGTATATTATATAGATAATAACCCCAGCCCCATACAGTATATTATACAGATAATAACCCCAGCCCCATACAGTATATTATATAGATAATAACCCCAGCCCCATACAGTATATTATATAGATAATAACCCCGGCCCCATACAGTATATTATACAGATAATAACCCCGGCCCCATACAGTATATTATATAGATAATAACCCCAGCCCCATACAGTATATTATATAGATAATAACCCCAGCCCCATACAGTATATATTATATAGATAATAACCCTGGCCCCATACAGTATATTATATAGATAATAACTCCGGCCCCATACAGTATATTATATAGATAATAACTCCGGCCCCATACAGTATATTATATAGATAATAACTCCGGCCCCATACAGTATATTATATAGATAATAACGCCGGCCCCATACAGTATATTATACAGATAATAACGCCGGCCCCATACAGTATATTATACAGATAATAACTCCGGCCCCATACAGTATATTATATAGATAATAACTCCGGCCCCATACAGTATATTATATAGATAATAACTCCGGCCCCATACAGTATATTATATAGATAATAACGCCGGCCCCATACAGTATATTATACAGATAATAACGCCGGCCCCATACAGTATATTATACAGATAATAACGCCGGCCCCATACAGTATATTATACAGATAATAACCCCGGCCCCATACAGTATATTATATAGATAATAACCCCAGCCCCATACAGTATATTATATAGATAATAACCCCGGCCCCATACAGTATATTATACAGATAATAACCCCGGCCCCATACAGTATATTATACAGATAATAACCCCGGCCCCATACAGTATATTATACAGATAATAACCCAGGCCCAAATACAGTATATTATATAGATAATAACCCCAGCCCCATACAGAATATTATATAGATAATAACCCCAGCCCCATACAGTATATTATATAGATAATAACCCCAGCCCCATACAGTATATTATATAGATAATAACCCCAGCCCCATACAGTATATTATATAGATAATAACCCCAGCCCCATACAGTATATTATATAGATAATAACCCCAGCCCCATACAGTATATATTATATAGATAATAACCCCAGCCCCATACAGTATATATTATATAGATACAGTATATTATATAGATAATAACCCCAGCCCCATACAGTATATTATATAGATAATAACCCCGGCCCCATACAGTATATTATACAGATAATAACCCCAGCCCCATACAGTATATTATACAGATAATAACCCCGGCCACATACAGTATATTATATAGATAATAACCCCGGCCCCATACAGTATATTATATAGATAATAACCCCAGCCCCATACAGTATATTATACAGATAATAACCCCAGCCCCATACAGTATATTATATAGATAATAACCCCAGCCCCATACAGTATATTATATAGATAATAACCCCGGCCCCATACAGTATATTATACAGATAATAACCCCAGCCCCATACAGTATATTATACAGATAATAACCCCGGCCACATACAGTATATTATATAGATAATAACCCCGGCCCCATACAGTATATTATATAGATAATAACCCCGGCCCCATACAGTATATTATACAGATAATAACCCCAGCCCCATACAGTATATTATATAGATAATAACCCCAGCCCCATACAGTATATTATATAGATAATAACCCCAGCCCCATACAGTATATTATATAGATAATAACCCCAGCCCCATACAGTATATATTATATAGATACAGTATATTATATAGATAATAACCCCAGCCCCATACAGTATATTATATAGATAATAACCCCGGCCCCATACAGTATATTATACAGATAATAACCCCAGCCCCATACAGTATATTATACAGATAATAACCCCGGCCACATACAGTATATTATATAGATAATAACCCCGGCCCCATACAGTATATTATATAGATAATAACCCCGGCCCCATACAGTATATTATATAGATAATAACCCCAGCCCCATACAGTATATTACATAGATAATAACCCCGGCCCCATACAGTATATTATATAGATAATAACCCCGGCCCCATACAGTATATTATATAGATAATAACCCCGGCCCCATACAGTATATTATATAGATAATAACCCCGGCCCCATACAGTATATTATATAGATAATAACCCCGGCCCCATATAGTATATTATATAGATAATAACCCCGGCCCCATACAGTATATTATATAGATAATAACCCCAGCCCCATACAGTATATTATATAGATAATAACCCCGGCCCCATACAGTATATATTATATAGATACAGTATATTATATAGATAATAACCCCAGCCCCATACAGTATATTATATAGATAATAACCCCGGCCCCATACAGTATATTATACAGATAATAACCCCGGCCCCATACAGTATATTATATAGATAATAACCCCAGCCCCATACAGTATATTATATAGATAATAACCCCGGCCCCATACAGTATATTATATAGATAATAACCCCGGCCCCATACAGTATATTATATAGATAATAACCCCAGCCCCATACAGTATATTACATAGATAATAACCCCGGCCCCATACAGTATATTATACAGATAATAACCCCGGCCCCATACAGTATATTATATAGATAATAACCCCGGCCCCATACAGTATATTATATAGATAATAACCCCAGCCCCATACAGTATATTATATAGATAATAACCCCGGCCCCATACAGTATATTATATAGATAATAACCCCGGCCCCATACAGTATATTACATAGATAATAACCCCGGCCCCATACAGTATATTATATAGATAATAACCCCAGCCCCATACAGTATATTATATAGATAATAACCCCGGCCCCATACAGTATATTATATAGATAATAACCCCGGCCCCCATACAGTATATTATATAGATAATAACCCCAGCCCCATACAGTATATTATATAGATAATAACCCCGGCCCCATACAGTATATTATATAGATAATAACCCCGGCCCCATACAGTATATTATATAGATAATAACCCCGGCCCCATACAGTATATTATACAGATAATAACCCCGGCCCCATACAGTATATTATATAGATAATAACCCCGGCCCCATACAGTATATTATATAGATAATAACCCCAGCCCCATACAGTATATTATATAGATAATAACCCCGGCCCCATACAGTATATTATATAGATAATAACCCCGGCCCCATACAGTATATTATATAGATAATAACCCCGGCCCCATACAGTATATTATATAGATAATAACCCCAGCCCCATACAGTATATTATATAGATAATAACCCCGGCCCCATACAGTATATTATATAGATAATAACGCCGGCCCCATACAGTATATTATACAGATAATAACGCCGGCCCCATACAGTATATTATACAGATAATAACGCCGGCCCCATACAGTATATTATACAGATAATAACGCCGGCCCCATACAGTATATTATACAGATAATAACTCCGGCCCCATACAGTATATTATATAGATAATAACTCCGGCCCCATACAGTATATTATATAGATAATAACTCCGGCCCCATACAGTATATTATATAGATAATAACGCCGGCCCCATACAGTATATTATACAGATAATAACGCCGGCCCCATACAGTATATTATACAGATAATAACGCCGGCCCCATACAGTATATTATACAGATAATAACCCCGGCCCCATACAGTATATTATATAGATAATAACCCCAGCCCCATACAGTATATTATATAGATAATAACCCCGGCCCCATACAGTATATTATACAGATAATAACCCCGGCCCCATACAGTATATTATACAGATAATAACCCCGGCCCCATACAGTATATTATACAGATAATAACCCAGGCCCAAATACAGTATATTATATAGATAATAACCCCAGCCCCATACAGAATATTATATAGATAATAACCCCAGCCCCATACAGTATATTATATAGATAATAACCCCAGCCCCATACAGTATATTATATAGATAATAACCCCAGCCCCATACAGTATATTATATAGATAATAACCCCAGCCCCATACAGTATATTATATAGATAATAACCCCAGCCCCATACAGTATATATTATATAGATAATAACCCCAGCCCCATACAGTATATATTATATAGATACAGTATATTATATAGATAATAACCCCAGCCCCATACAGTATATTATATAGATAATAACCCCGGCCCCATACAGTATATTATACAGATAATAACCCCAGCCCCATACAGTATATTATACAGATAATAACCCCGGCCACATACAGTATATTATATAGATAATAACCCCGGCCCCATACAGTATATTATATAGATAATAACCCCAGCCCCATACAGTATATTATACAGATAATAACCCCAGCCCCATACAGTATATTATATAGATAATAACCCCAGCCCCATACAGTATATTATATAGATAATAACCCCGGCCCCATACAGTATATTATACAGATAATAACCCCAGCCCCATACAGTATATTATACAGATAATAACCCCGGCCACATACAGTATATTATATAGATAATAACCCCGGCCCCATACAGTATATTATATAGATAATAACCCCGGCCCCATACAGTATATTATACAGATAATAACCCCAGCCCCATACAGTATATTATATAGATAATAACCCCAGCCCCATACAGTATATTATATAGATAATAACCCCAGCCCCATACAGTATATTATATAGATAATAACCCCAGCCCCATACAGTATATATTATATAGATACAGTATATTATATAGATAATAACCCCAGCCCCATACAGTATATTATATAGATAATAACCCCGGCCCCATACAGTATATTATACAGATAATAACCCCAGCCCCATACAGTATATTATACAGATAATAACCCCGGCCACATACAGTATATTATATAGATAATAACCCCGGCCCCATACAGTATATTATATAGATAATAACCCCGGCCCCATACAGTATATTATATAGATAATAACCCCAGCCCCATACAGTATATTACATAGATAATAACCCCGGCCCCATACAGTATATTATATAGATAATAACCCCGGCCCCATACAGTATATTATATAGATAATAACCCCGGCCCCATACAGTATATTATATAGATAATAACCCCGGCCCCATACAGTATATTATATAGATAATAACCCCGGCCCCATATAGTATATTATATAGATAATAACCCCGGCCCCATACAGTATATTATATAGATAATAACCCCAGCCCCATACAGTATATTATATAGATAATAACCCCGGCCCCATACAGTATATATTATATAGATACAGTATATTATATAGATAATAACCCCAGCCCCATACAGTATATTATATAGATAATAACCCCGGCCCCATACAGTATATTATACAGATAATAACCCCGGCCCCATACAGTATATTATATAGATAATAACCCCAGCCCCATACAGTATATTATATAGATAATAACCCCGGCCCCATACAGTATATTATATAGATAATAACCCCGGCCCCATACAGTATATTATATAGATAATAACCCCAGCCCCATACAGTATATTACATAGATAATAACCCCGGCCCCATACAGTATATTATACAGATAATAACCCCGGCCCCATACAGTATATTATATAGATAATAACCCCGGCCCCATACAGTATATTATATAGATAATAACCCCAGCCCCATACAGTATATTATATAGATAATAACCCCGGCCCCATACAGTATATTATATAGATAATAACCCCGGCCCCATACAGTATATTACATAGATAATAACCCCGGCCCCATACAGTATATTATATAGATAATAACCCCAGCCCCATACAGTATATTATATAGATAATAACCCCGGCCCCATACAGTATATTATATAGATAATAACCCCGGCCCCCATACAGTATATTATATAGATAATAACCCCAGCCCCATACAGTATATTATATAGATAATAACCCCGGCCCCATACAGTATATTATATAGATAATAACCCCGGCCCCATACAGTATATTATATAGATAATAACCCCGGCCCCATACAGTATATTATACAGATAATAACCCCGGCCCCATACAGTATATTATATAGATAATAACCCCGGCCCCATACAGTATATTATATAGATAATAACCCCAGCCCCATACAGTATATTATATAGATAATAACCCCGGCCCCATACAGTATATTATATAGATAATAACCCCGGCCCCATACAGTATATTATATAGATAATAACCCCGGCCCCATACAGTATATTATATAGATAATAACCCCAGCCCCATACAGTATATTATATAGATAATAACCCCGGCCCCATACAGTATATTATATAGATAATAACCCCGGCCCCCATACAGTATATTATATAGATAATAACCCCAGCCCCATACAGTATATTATATAGATAATAACCACGGCCCCATACAGTATATTATATAGATAATAACCCCGGCCCCATACAGTATATTATATAGATAATAACCCCAGCCCCATACAGTATATTATATAGATAATAACCCCAGCCCCATACAGTATATATTATATAGATAATAACCCCAGCCCCATACAGTATATTATATAGATAATAACCCCAGCCCCATACAGTATATTACATAGATAATAACCCCGGCCCCCATATACCTGTGCAGCACAGTATACAGGCATTAGCGGGTGTGAGGCCAGGAAGAAGTCATACAGCCGCAGGACCTTGTGATAGTGACTGAGAACATGACCGTACCATGTGATCAACCAGCTGAGGGCGAAGATATAGCCGACCTCTGACCTGCATGGAGACAAAGTAATATTAGTGATCTGTAGCCATGCCTATCACCCCCAGGATACAGACAGATCCCCCACAGTCTCTCACATGCGTGTAAATCTAATGGACACCATGACACGTTCCCATGATCACTAGTGAACAGTAGTTTCCAGAGCAATTAAAATATCTGATTTTATAAAACTATAGCTTATTGAATGTTCTGTTTTTTTTTCAAAGTATGATTAAGCGTGTTATCAACGCGAAACGCGTCAAGTGTTCCCTTTTTCCACACGTTTTTGTTAATGTATATGTTTAACTTTTGCCATTAAAACACTTTCTGTTTCTACTGAGTATCCAGAGTGTGAGTTTCCTCCTTTTTCTTGCTTTTGTTTGCTGCAAACGCGTGGTTAGCGTATGAGGACGGCACCTGGATAATTACTCTCAGCCAACACCCTTTTGATACTGGACAACTATTTGTTCCTGTCTCGGTGGAGCCCGGATTTCCCTTGTGGGATATTACTATTCCGAATTCTTTACAAATAACTTTTGTCAAGTGGTATTTTCCACAAAACAAACTAGTAAGAAAAAAAAAACATTCGGGTTAAATCAATACCATCTACAGATCTTCAGCTTATTAAAGCCAGAACTTAAGATTAAGCAGAGTCTTTTGGTTGAGAGGAAGCAGACACATGGTATTTGGTAGACTGCAAGCTCTGTGAGCAGGGCTCTCTACTTCATGTATCAGTCTGTCTCTGTTCATATAAATCAGTCTGTAATTCTCTTTTATCTAGATGGTAAGCTCTGTGAGCAGGGCTCTCTACCTCATGTATCAGTCAGTCTCTGTTCATATAACGCAGTCTGTAATTCCCTTTTATCTAGATTGTAAGCTCTGTGAGCAAGGCTCTCTACCTCATGTATCAGTCTGTCTCTGTTCATATAACGCAGGCTGTAATTCCCTTTTATCTAGATTGTAAGCTCTGTGAGCAATGCTCTCTACCTCATGTATCAGTCTGTCTCTGTTCATATAACACAGTCTGTAATTCCCTTTTATCTAGATTGTAAGCTCTGTGAGCGAGGCTCTCTACCTCATGTATCAGACTGTCTCTGTTCATATAACGCAGTCTGTAATTCCCTTTTATCTAGATTGTAAGCTCTGTGAGCAAGGCTCTCCACCTCATGTATCAGTCTGTCTGTTCATATAACACAGTGTGTAATTCCCTTTTATCTAGATTGTAAGCTCTGCGAGCAAGGCTCTCTACCTCATGTATCAGTCTGTCTCTGTTCATATAACACAGTCTGTAATTCCCTTTTTATCTAGATTGTAAGCTCTGGGAGCAGGGCTCTCTACCTCATGTATCAGTCTGTCTCTGTTCATGTAACACAGTCTGTAATTCCCTTTTATCTAGATTGTAAGCTCTGTGAGCAAGGCTCTCTACCTCATGTATCAGTCTGTCTCTGTTCATATAACGCAGTCTGTAATTACCTTGTATCTAGATTGTAAGCTCTGTGAGCAAGGCTCTCTGCCTCATGTATCAGTCTGTCTCTGTTCATATAACAGTCTGTAATTCCCTTGCATCTAGATTGTAAGCTCTGTGAGCAAGGCTCTCTACCTCATATAGCAGTCTGTGTCTGTTCATATAACACAGTCTGTAATTCCTTTTTATCTAGACTGTAAGCTCTGTTAGCAGGGCTCTCTACCTCATGTATCATTCTGTCTCTGTTCATATAACACAGTCTGTAATTCCCTTGTATCTAGATTGTAAGCTCTGTGAGCAAGGCTCTCTACCTCATGTATCATTCTGTCTCTGTTCATATAATGCAGTCTGTAATTCCCTTTTATCTAGATTGTAAGCTCTGTGAGCAGGGCTCTCTACCTCATGTATCAGTCTGTCTCTGTTCATACAAAGTAGTCTGTAATTCCCTTTTATCTAGATTGTAAGCTCTGTGAGCAAGGCTCTCTACCTCATGTATCAGTCTGTCTCTGTTCATATAACACAGTCTGTAATTCCCTTTTATCTAGATTGTTAGCTCTGTGAGCAAGGCTCTCTACCTCATGTATCAGTCTGTCTCTGTTCATATAACGCAGTCTGTAATTCCCTTTTATCTAGATTGTAAGCTCTGTGAGCAGGGCTCTCTACCTCATGTATCAGTCTGTCTGTTCATATAACACAGCCTGTAATTCCCTTTTATCTAGATTGTTAGCTCTGTGAGCAAGGCTCTCTACCTCATGTATCAGTCTGTCTCTGTTCATATAACGCAGTCTGTAATTCCCTTTTATCTAGACTGCAAGCTCTGTGAGCAGGGCTCTCTACCTCATGTATCAGTCTGTCTCTGTTCATATAACACAGTCTGTAATTCCCTTTTATCTAGATTGTAAGCTCTGTGAGCAGGGCTCTCTACCTCATGTACCAGTCTGTCTCTGTTCATATAATGCAGTCTGTAATTCTCTTTTAACTAGATTGTAAGCTCTGCGAGCAGGGCTCTCTACCTCATGTATCAGTATGTCTCTGTTCATATAATGCAGTCTGTAATTCCCTTTTATCTAGACTGTTAGCTCTGAGAGCAAGGCTCTCTACCTCATGTATTAGTCTGTTCCTCTAGATTGTAAGCTCTGAGAGCAAGGCTCTCAACCTCATTTATCAGTCTTTCTCTGTTCATATAACACAGTCTGTAATTCCCTTTTATCTAGATTGTAAGCTCTGTGAGCAAGGCTTTCTAACTCATGTATCAGTCTGTCTCTGTTCATATAACACAGTTTGTAATTCCCTTTTATCTAGATTGTAAGCTCTGTGAGCAGGGCTCTCTACCTCATGTATCAGTCTGTCTCTGTTCATATAACACACTCTGTAATTCCCTTTTATCTAGACTGTAAGCTCTGTGAGCAAGGCTCTCTACCTCATGTATCAGTCTGTCTCTGTTCATATAACACAGTCTGTAATTCCCTTGTATCTAGATTGTAAGCCCTGTGAGCAAGGCTCTCTACCTCATGTAACATTCTGTCTCTGTTCATATAACGCAGTCTGTAATTCCCTTTTATCTAGATTGTAAGCTCTGTGAGCAGGGCTCTCTACCTCATGTATCAGTCTGTCTCTGTTCATATAACACAGTTTGTGATTCCCTTTTATCTAGATTGTAAGCTCTGTGAGCAAGGCTATCTGCTTCATGTAACAGTCTGTCTCTGTTCATATAATGCAGTCTGTAATTCTCTTTTATCTAGATTGTAAGCTCTGTGAGCAAGGCTCTCTACCTCATGTATCAGTCTGTCTCTGTTCATATAACGCAGTCTGTAATTCCCTTTTATCTAGACTGCAAGCTCTGTGAGCAGGGCTCTCTACCTCATGTATCAGTCTGTCTCTGTTCATATAACGCAGTCTGTAATTCCCTTTTATCTGGATTGTAAGCTCTGTGAGCAAGGCTCTCTACCTCATGTATCAGTCTGTCTCTGTTCATATAACACAGTCTGTAATTCCCTTTTATCTAGATTGTAAGCTCTGTGAGCAAGGCTCTCTACCTCATGTATCAGTCTGTCTCTGTTCATATAACACAGTCTGTAATTCCCTTTTTATCTAGATTGTAAGCTCTGTGAGCAGGGCTCTCTACCTCATGTATCAGTCTGTCTGTGTTCATATAATGCAGTCTGTATTTCTCTTTTAACTAGATTGTAAGCTCTGTGAGCCGGGCTCTCTACCTCATGTATCAGTCTGTCTCTGTTCATATAATGCAGTCTGTAATTCCCTTTTATCTAGACTGTTAGCTCTGAGAGCAAGGCTCTCTACCTCATGTATTAGTCTGTTCCTCTAGATTGTAAGCTCTGAGAGCAAGACTCTCTACCTCATTTATCAGTCTGTCTCTGTTCATACAACACAGTCTGTGATTCCCTTTTATCTAGATTGTAAGCTCTGTGAGCAGGGCTCTCTACCTCATATATCAGTCTGTCTGTTCATATAACACAGTCTGTAATTCCCTTTATCTAGATTGTAAGCTCTGTGAGCAAGGCTTTCTAACTCATGTATCAGTCTGTCTCTGTTCATATAACACAGTCTGTAATTCCCTTTTATCTAGACTGTAAGCTCTGTGAGCAAGGCTCTCTACCTCATGTATCAGTCTGTCTCTGTTCATATAACACAGTCTGTAATTCCCTTTTATCTAGATTGTAAGCTCTGTGAGCAGGGCTCTCTACCTCATGTATCAGTCTGTCTCTGTTCATTTAACACAGTCTGTAATTCCCTTGTATCTAGATTGTAAGCTCTGTGAGGAAGGCTCTCTACCTCATGTATCATTCTGTCTCTGTTCATATAACGCAGTCTGTAATTCCCTTTTATCTAGATTGTAAGCTCTGTGAGCAAGGCTCTCTACCTCATGTATCAGTCTGTCTCTGTTCATATAACACAGTCTGTAATTCCCTTTTATCTAGATTGTAAGCTCTGTGAGCAGGGCTCTCTACCTCATGTATCAGTCTGTCTCTGTTCATATAACACAGTCTGTGATTCCCTTTTATCTAGATTGTAAGCTCTGTGAGCAAGGCTATCTGCCTCATGTAACAGTCTGTCTCTGTTCATATAATGCAGTCTGTAATTCCCTTTTATCTAGATTGTAAGCTCTGTGAGCAGGGCTCTCTACCTCAAGAATCAGACTGTCTCTGTTCATATAACACAGTCTGTAATTCCCTTTTATCTAGATTGTAAGCTCTGTGAGCAAGGCTCTCTACCTCATGTATCAGTCTGTCTCTGTTCATATAACGCAATCTGTAATTCCCTTTTATCTAGATTGTTAGCTCTGTGAGCAGGGCTCTCTACCTCATGTAACATTCTGTCTCTGTTCATTTAACGCAATCTGTAATTCCCTTTTATCTAGATTGTTAGCTCTGTGAGCAGGGCTCTCTACCTCATGTATCAGTCTGTCTCTGTTCATATAACGCAGTCTGTAATTCCCTTTTATCTAGATTGTAAGCTCTGTGAGCAAGGCTCTCTACCTCATGTATATGTCTGTCTCTGTTCATATAACGCAGTCTGTAATTCTCTTTTATCTAGATTGTAAGCTCTGTGAGCAAGGCTTTCTACCTCATGTATCAGTCTGTCTCTGTTTCCCCTGTGGCACACACTGGTTTTGGCTGAATCCATAAGACCAGTTGTTAATTGGCAGAATGGTTAAATAGAAAGATGAGAATGTGTTAAATGGTCATTAGCCTGTCCTGACCTCCTGCTCCCCGAGGGCCCATACTCTCTTTCAAACAGTAATAGAACTGGAATACTCATTACCTGAGCAAGAAGTCGTGGAGCCGAGCGCTTTCACATCTAATGAGGGGCATCAGGTAACTAAGCATGTGTTTGGTCTGATCCATTGTGTGCTCCATAAAATCACTGTGAACGAGATCCAAAGAACATCAATCAATTTAAAGCTACACTGGATGTAGTGTGATCAGGTTGTACAGTGACAATGCAACACTGGATGTAGTGTAATCATATTGTATGGTGACAATACTGCACTGGATGTACTGTAATCAGGTTGTACAGTGACAATACTGCGCTAGATGTAGTGTAATCAGGTTGTACAGTGACAATGCTGCACTGGATGTAGTGTGATCAGGTTGTACAGTGACAATGCAACACTGGATGTAGTGTAATCATATTGTATGGTGACAATACTGCACTGGATGTACTGTAATCAGGTTGTACAGTGACAATACTGCACTGGATGTAGTGTAATCAAGTTGTACATTGACAATACTGCACTAGATGTAGTGTAATCAGGTTGTACAGTGACAATGCTTCACTGGATGTAGTGTTATCAGGTTGTACATTGACAATGCTGCACTGGATGTAGTGTAATCATATTGTATGGTGACAATACTGCACTGGATGTAGTGTAATCAGGTTGTACAGTGACAATACTGCACTGGATGTAGTATAATCATATTGTACGGTGACAATACTGCACTGGATGTAGTGTAATCAGGTTGTACAGTGACAATACTGCACTGGATGTAGTGTAATCAGGTTGTACATTGAAAATACTGCACTAGATGTAGTGTAATCAGGTTGTACAGTGACAATACTGCACTGGATGTAGTGTAATCAGGTTGTACATTGACAATGCAACAATGGATGTAGTGTAATCATATTGTATGGTGACAATACTGCACTGGATGTAGTGTAATCATATTGTATGGTGACAATACTGCACTGGATGTAGTGTAATCATATTGTATGGTGACAATACTGCACTGGATGTAGTGTAATCAGGTTGTACAGTGACAATACTGCACTGGATGTAGTGTAATCAGGTTGTACATTGAAAATACTGCACTAGATGTAGTGTAATCAGGTTGTACAGTGACAATACTGCACTGGATGTAGTGTAACCATTGTGTACAGTGACAATGCTGCACTAGATGTAGTGTAATCAGGTTGTACATTGACAATGCTACACTGGATGTAGTGTAATCAGGTTGTACATTGACAATACTGCACTGGATGTAGTGTAATCATATTGTATGGTGACAATACTGCACTGGATGTAGTGTAATCAGGTTGTACAGTGACAATACTGCACTGGATGTAGTGTAATCAGGTTGTACAGTGACAATGCTGCACTGGATGTAGTGTAACCATTGTGTACAGTGACAATGCTGCACTGGATGTTGTGTAATCAGGTTGTACAGTGAAAAATACTGCACTGGATGTAGTGTAATCAGGTTGTACAATGACAATGCTGCACTAGATGTAGTGTAATTAGGTTGTACAGTGACAATGCTGCACTGGATGTAGTGTAATCAGGTTGTACAGTGACAATGCTGTACTGGATGTAGTGTAATCAGATTATACAGTGACAATGCTGCACTGGATATAGTGTAATCAGGTTGTACAGTGACAATACTGCGCTAGATGTAGTGTAATCAGGTTGTACAGTGACAATACTGCACTAGATGTAGTGTAATCAGGTTGTACAGTGACAATGCTGCACTGGATGCAGTGTAATCATATTGTACGGTGACAATACTGCACTAGATGTAGTGTAATCAGGTTGTACAGTGACAATACTGCACTGGATGTAGTGTAACCATTGTGTACAGTGACAATGCTGCACTGGATGTGGTGTAATCAGGTTGTACAGTGAAAAATACTGCACTGGATGTAGTGTAATCAGGTTGTACAATGACACTACTGCGCTAGATGTAGTGTAATCAGGTTGTACAGTGACAATGCTGCACTGGATGTAGTGTAATCAGGTTGTACAGTGACAATGCTGTACTGGATGTAGTGTAATCAGATTGTACAGTGACAATGCTGCACTGGATGAAGTGTGATCAGGTTGTACAGTGACACTGCTGCACTGGATGTAGTGTAATCAGGTTGTACAGTGACAATGCTGTACTGGATGTAGTGTAATCAGATTGTACAGTGACACTGCTGCACTGGATGTAGTGTAATCAGGTTGTACAGTGACAATGCGGCACTGGATGTAGTGAAATCATGTTGTACAGTGACAATGCTGCACTAGATGTAGTGTAATCAGATTGTACAGTGACAATGCTGCACTAGATGTAGTGTGATCAGGTTGTACAGTGACACTGCTGCACTGGATGTAGTGTAATCAGGTTGTACAGTGACAATGCTGCACTGGATGTAGTGTAATCATATTGTACAGTGACAATGCGGCACTGGATGTAGTGTAATCATGTTGTACAGTGACAATACTGCACTGGATGTAGTGTAATCAGGTTGTACAGTGACAATGCTGCACTGGATGTAGTGTAATCATGTTGTACAGTGACAATGCTGCACTGGATGTAGTGTAATCAGATTGTACAGTGACAATGCTGCACTGGATGAAGTGTGATCAGGTTGTACAGTGACACTGCTGCACTGGATGTAGTGTAATCAGGTTGTACAGTGACAATGCTGTACTGGATGTAGTGTAATCAGGTTGTACAGTGATACTGCTGCACTGGATGTAGTGTAATCAGGTTGTACAGTGACAATGCGGCACTGGATGTAGTGAAATCATGTTGTACAGTGACAATGCTGCACTAGATGTAGTGTAATCAGATTGTACAGTGACAATGCTGCACTAGATGTAGTGTGATCAGGTTGTACAGTGACACTGCTGCACTGGATGTAGTGTAATCAGGTTGTACAGTGACAATGCTGCACTGGATGTAGTGTAATCAGGTTGTACAGTGACAATGCTGCACTGGATGTAGTGTAATCATGTTATACAGTGACACTACTGCTCTAGATGTAGTGTAATCAGGTTGTACAGTGACAATACTGCGCTAGATGTAGTTTAATCAGGTTGTACAGTGACAATGCTGCACTGGATGTAGTGTAATCAGGTTGTACAGTGACAACACTGCACTAGATGTAGTGTAATCATGTTGTACAATGAGGATACTGCACTGGATGTAGTGTAATCAGGTTGTACAGTGATAATACTGCGCTAGATGTAGTGTAATCAGGTTGTTCAGTGACAATACTGCACTAGATGTAGTGTAATCATGTTGTACAGTGACACTACTGCACTGGATGTAGTGTAATCATGTTGTACAGTGACATTGCTGCACTGGATGTAGTGTAATCAGGTTGTACAGTGACAATACTGCACTGGATGTAGTGTGATCGTGCTGTATCTATTCCACAGGAATCTAACTGTATGCATCTCATACACAGAACTAGAATAATACAATATGCTATAACCGTATGCATCTAATACACAGGACTAGAATAATACAATATACTATAACCGTAATCGGGTTGTACAGTGACAATGCTGCACTGGATGTAGTGTAATCAGGTTGTACACTGACAACGCTGCACTGGATGTAGTGTAATCATGATGTACAGTGACAATGCTGCATTGGATGTAGTGTAATCGTGTTGTATCTATTCCACAGGAATATAACTGTATGCATCTCATACACAGAACTAGAATAATACAATATGCTATAACCGTATCCATCTAATACACAGGACTAGAATAATATAATATACTATAACTGTATGCATCTAATACACAGGACTTGAATAATACAATATACTATAACTGTATGCATCTAATACACAGGACTATAATAATACAATATACTATAACAGTATGCATCTAATACACAGGACTATAATAATACAATATACTATAACCGTATGCATCTAATACACAGGACTAGAATAATACAATATACTATAACTGTATGCATCTAACACACAGGACTAGAATAATACAATATACTATAACAGTATGCATCTAATACACAGGACTATAATTATACAATATACTATAACCGTATGCATCTAATACACAGGACTAGAATAATACAATATACTATAACAGTATGCATCTAATACACAGAACTAGAATAATACAATATGCTATAACCGTATGCATCTAATACACAGGACTTGAATAATACAATATACTATAACTGTATGCATCTAATACACAGGACTATAATAATACAATATACTATAACAGTATGCATCTAATACACAGGACTATAATAATACAATATACTATAACCGTATGCATCTAATACACAGGACTAGAATAATACAATATACTATAACTGTATGCATCTAACACACAGGACTAGAATAATACAATATACTATAACAGTATGCATCTAATACACAGGACTATAATTATACAATATACTATAACCGTATGCATCTAATACACAGGACTAGAATAATACAATATACTATAACAGTATGCATCTAATACACAGAACTAGAATAATACAATATGCTATAACCGTATGCATCTAATACACAGAACTAAAAAATTAAATATACTATAACCGTATGTATCTAATACACAGGACTAGAATAATACAATATACTATGACTGTATGCATCTAATACACAAGACTAGAATAATACAATATACTATAACCGTATGCATCTAATACACAGAACTAGAATAATACAATACGCTATAACCGTATGCATCTAATACACAGGACTAGAATAATACAATATACTATAACCGTATGCATCCAATACACAGAACTAGAATAATACAATATACTATAACTGTATGCATCTCAAACACAGAACTAGAATAATACAATATGCTATAACCGTATGCATCTAATACACAGAACTAGAATAATACAATATACTATAACCGTATGCATCTAATACACAGAACTAGAATGATACAATATACTATAACCGTATGCATCTAAGACACAGGACCAGAAAAATACAATATACTATAACCGTATGCATCTAATACACAGGACTAGAATAATACAATATACTATAACCGTATGCATCTAATACACAGAACTAGAATAATACAATATACTATAACCGTATGCAAGACACAGGACCAGAATAATACAATATACTATAACCGTATGCATCTAATACACAGGACTAGAATAATACAATATACTATAACTGTATGCATATAATACATAGAACCAGAATAATACAATATGCTATAACTGTATGTATCTAATACACAGGACTAGAATAATACAATATACTATAACCGTATGCATCTAATACACAGGACTAGAATAATACAATATACTATAACCGTATGTATCTAATACACAGGACTAGAATAATACAATATACTATAACCGTATGTATCTAATACACAGAACTAGAATAATACAATATACTATAACCGTATGCATCTAATACACAGGACTAGAATCAGTAGTGTATCTTCCATAAGGCAAACAAGGCACTTGCCTAGGGCGGCACTTTGCCAGAGGGTGTTAAACCACACTTCTGGTACTTGAAACATTTCCGCTCCCTCCCCCACCATTCAGCAAGCTTTAGCTCCTTCCAGTTAATCAGGGTGATGAGGGCATGTAATGGACGTGGTGGGGGTATGAAATGAGGGTGATGGTGGCATGTAATGGGGGTGGTGGGGCATTTAGCGTGTGTGCAATGTGGGTGACGGGGCATGTAATGGGGTGATGAGGCATGTCGTGGGTGGGCAATGTGGATGATGGGGCATGTCGTAGGTGTACAACGTGGGTGGGTGCCCGAATTTTGTCTGCCTAGGGCAGCACAAAACCAAGATACACCACTGACTAGAATAATACAATATACTATAACCGTATGCATCTAATACACAGGACTAGAATAATACAATGTACTATAACCGTATGCATCTAATACACAGGACTAGAATAATACAATATACTATAACTGTACACATCTAATACACAGAACTAGAATAATACAATGTACTATAACCGTATGCATCTAATACACAGGACTAGAATAATACAATATACTATAACCGTATGCATCTAATTCACAGAACTAGAATAATACAATATACTATAACCGTATGCATCTAATACAAAGGACTAGAATAATACAATATGCTATAACTGTATGCATCTAATAAACAGAACTAGAATAATACAATATACTATAACCGTATGTATCTAATACACAGGACTAGAATAATACAATATGCTATAACCGTATGTATCTAATACACAGGACTAGAATAATACAATTTGCTATAACCGTATACATCTCATACACAGGACTACAATAATACAATATACTATAAACGTATGCATCTCATACACAGTACTAGAATAATACAATATGCTATAACCTTATGCATCTAATACACAGAACTAGAATAATACAATATGCTATAACTGTATGCATCTAATACACAGAACTAGAATAATACAATATGCTATAACCGTATGCATCTAATACACAGGACTAGAATAATACAATGTACTATAACCGTATCCATCTAATACACAGAACTAGAATAATAGAATATACTATAACCGTATGCATCTAATACACAGAACTAGAATAATACAATATACTATAACTGTATGCATCTAATACACAGGACTAGAATAATACAATATGCTATAACCGTATGCATCTAATACACAGGACTAGAATAATACAATATACTATAACTGTACACATATAATACACAGAACTAGAATAATACAATGTACTATAACCGTATGCATCTAATACACAGGACTAGAATAATACAATATACTATAACTGTACACATCTAATACACAGAACTAGAATAATACAATGTACTATAACCGTATGCATCTAATACACAGGACTAGAATAATACAATATACTATAACCGTATGCATCTAATTCACAGAACTAGAATAATACAATATACTATAACCGTATGCATCTAATACACAGGACTAGAATAATACAATATACTATAACAGTATGCATCTAATACACAGAACTAGAATAATACAATATGCTATAACCGTATGCATCTAATACACAGGACTAGAATAATACAATATACTATAACAGTATGCATCTAATACACAGAACTAGAATAATACAATATGCTATAACCGTATGCATCTAATACACAGAACTAAAAAATTAAATATACTATAACCGTATGTATCTAATACACAGGACTAGAATAATACAATATACTATGACTGTATGCATCTAATACACAAGACTAGAATAATACAATATACTATAACCGTATGCATCTAATACACAGAACTAGAATAATACAATACGCTATAACCGTATGCATCTAATACACAGGACTAGAATAATACAATATACTATAACCGTATGCATCTAATACACAGAACTAGAATAATACAATATACTATAACTGTATGCATCTAATACATAGAACTAGAATAATACAATATACTATAACCGTATGCATCTAATACACAGGACTAGAATAATACAATATACTATAACTGTATGCATCTAATACACAGAACTAGAATAATACAATATGCTATAACCGTATGCATCTAATACACAGGACTAGAATAATACAATATACTATAACAGTATGCATCTAATACACAGAACTAGAATAATACAATATGCAATAACCGTATGCATCTAATACACAGAACTAAAAAATTAAATATACTATAACCGTATGTATCTAATACACAGGACTAGAATAATACAATATACTATGACTGTATGCATCTAATACACAAGACTAGAATAATACAATATACTATAACCGTATGCATCTAATACACAGAACTAGAATAATACAATACGCTATAACCGTATGCATTTAATACACAGGACTAGAATAATACAATATACTATAACCGTATGCATCTAATACACAGAACTAGAATAATACAATATACTATAACTGTATGCATCTAATACATAGAACTAGAATAATACAATATACTATAACCGTATGCATCTAATACACAGAACTAGAATAATACAATATACTATAACTGTATGCATCTAATACATAGAACCAGAATAATACAATATCCTATAACTGTATTCATCTAATACACAGGACTAGAATAATACAATATACTATAACCGTATTCATCTAATACACAGGACTAGAATAATACAACATACTATAACCGTATGTATCTAATACACAGGACTAGAATAATACAACATACTATAACCGTATGCATCTAATACACAGAACTAGAATAATACAATATACTATAACCGTATGTATCTAATACACAGGACTAGAATAATACAATATGCTATAACCGTATGCATCTAATACACAGGACTAGAATAATACAATATACTATAACCGTATGTATCTAATACACAGGACTAGAATAATACAACATACTATAACCGTATGCATCTAATACACAGGACTAGAATAATACAATATACTATAACCGTATGCATCTAATACACAGAACTAGAATAATACAATATACTATAACCATATGCATCTAATACACAGGACTATAATAATACAATATGCTATAACTGTATGCATCTAATACATAGAACCAGAATAATACAATATACTATAACCGTATGCATCTAATACACAGAACTAGAATAATACAACATACTATAACTGTATTCATCTAATACACAGGACTAGAATAATACAATATACTATAACCGTATGCATCTAATACACAGGACTAGAATAATACAATATCCTATAACTGTATTCATCTAATACACAGGACTAGAATAGTACAATATACTATAACCGTATGCATCTAATACACAGGACTAGAATAATACAATATACTATAACCGTATGCATCTAATACACAGGACTAGAATCAGTAGTGTATCTTCCATAAGGCAAACAAGGCACTTGCCTAGGGCGGCACTTTGCCAGAGGGTGTTAAACCACACTTCTGGTGCTTGAAACATTTCCGCTCCCTCCCCCACCATTCAGCAAGCTTTAGCTCCTTCCAGTTAATCAGGGTGATGAGGGCATGTAATGGACGTGGTGGGGGTATGAAATGAGGGTGATGGTGGCATGTAATGGGGGTGGTGGGGCATTTAGCGTGTGTGCAATGTGGGTGATGGGGCATGTAATGGGGTGATGAGGCATGTCGTGGGTGGGCAACGTGGATGATGGGGCATGTCGTAGGTGTGCAACGTGGGTGGGTGCCCGAATTTTGTCTGCCTAGGGCAGCACAAAACCAAGATACACCACTGACTAGAATAATACAATATACTATAACCGTATGCATCTAATACACAGGACTAGAATAATACAATGTACTATAACCGTATGCATCTAATACACAGGACTAGAATAATACAATATACTATAACTGTACACATCTAATACACAGAACTAGAATAATACAATGTACTATAACCGTATGCATCTAATACACAGGACTAGAATAATACAATATACTATAACTGTATGCATCTAATACACAGGACTAGAATAATACAATATACTATAACCGTATGCATCTAATTCACAGAACTAGAATAATACAATATACTATAACCGTATGCATCTAATACACAGGACTAGAATAATACAACATACTATAACCGTATGTATCTAATACACAAGACTAGTATAATACAATATACTATAACCGTATGTATCTAATACACAAGACTAGAATAATACAATATACTATAACCGTATGCATCTAATACACAAGACTAGAATAATACAATATACTATAACCGTATGCATCTAATACACAGGACTAGAATAATACAACATACTATAACCGTATGTATCTAATACACAAGACTAGAATAATACAATATACTATAACCGTATGTATCTAATACACAAGACTAGAATAATACAATATACTATAACTGTATGCATCTAATACACAGGACTAGAATAATACAATATACTATAACCGTATGCATCTAATACACAGGACTAGAATAATACAACATACTATAACCGTATGTATCTAATACACAAGACTAGAATAATACAATATACTATAACCGTATGTATCTAATACACAAGACTAGAATAATACAATATACTATAACCGTATGCATCTAATTCACAGGACTAGAATAATACAATATACTATAACCATATGCATCTAATACACAGGACTAGAATAATACAATACCCCGTATTTGCTCGAATATAAGACAAGGTTTTTTTCAGAGCAAATGCTCTGAAAAAGTTCCCTCGTCTTATATTCGAGGTCGTCTTATAATCTGACCTCAAATCGAGGTCAGATTATAAAACTGGGATCCAGGTCCCCCACAGAGCTGCAGGGGACCTGGATCCCCCTCTCAAGCAGCCAGGGGATGTCTGCGCGATGTGCGCAGACATCCTCCCCTGACGCCAGGCACGACCGCCGGGACTTCTATGATGAAGCCGGGTCCTTCCGGCTTCAACATAAAGTGCCGGGCAGCAGCGGAGGATGTCTGCATGTATCGTGCAGACATTCTCCAGCTGCCTCCACTTGGCACCAGGGATATCTGGGCAGCTGGGGGATGTCAGCACGATAGTGCAGACATTCTCCATGCTGCCCGGCACTGCCTTCTATTATGACGGACCGGCTGTCCATCATAATGGACGGAACTGTCGGGCAGCATGGAGGATGTCTGCACGTATCGTGCAGTCATCCCCCGGCTGCCCCCACAAGCCACCAGGGAGCAAGAAACATGGTGAGGGGGGCAGAGAGACAAGGGGAGGGAGGGGGGCATAGAGACAAGGGGAGGAAGAGGGGGAGAGGGAAGAGAAAGACAAGGGGAGGGAGGGGGAAGAGAAAGACAAGGGGAGAGAGGGAGGGGAAAGAGAAAGACAAGGGGAGGGAGGGAGGGGAAAGAGAAAGACAAGGGGAGGGAGGGAGGGAGGGAGGGGGAAGAGAAAGACAAGGGGAGGGAGGGAGGGAGGGAGGGAGGGGGAAGAGAAAGACAATGGGAGGGAGGGAGGGGGAAGAGAAAGACAAGGGGAGGGAGGGAGGGGGAAGAGAAAGACAAGGGGAGGGAGGGAGGGGGAAGAGAAAGACAAGGGGAGGGAGGGAGGGAGGGAGGGGGAAGAGAAAGACAAGGGGAGGGAGGGAGGGAGGGAGGGGGAAGAGAAAGACAAGGGGAGGGAGGGAGGGGGAAGAGAAAGACAAGGGGAGGGAGGGAGGGAGGGAGGGAGGGGGAAGAGAAAGACAAGGGGAGGGAGGGAGGGGGAAGAGAAAGACAAGGGGAGGGAGGGGAAAGAGAAAGACAAGGGGAGGGAGGGGGAAGAGAAAGACAAGGGGAGGGGGAAGAGAAAGACAAGGGGAGGGGGAAGAGAAAGACAAGGGGAGGGAGGGAGGGAGGGAGGGAGGGAGGGGGAAGAGAAAGACAAGGGGAGGGAGGGAGGGAGGGAGGGAGGGAGGGAGGGGGAAGAGAAAGACAAGGGGAGGGAGGGAGGGGGAAGAGAAAGACAAGGGGAGGGAGGGAGGGGGAAGAGAAAGACAAGGGGAGGGAGGGGGAGAGATACATGGGGAGAGAAAGACAAGGGGAGGAAGGGAAAAGTTTGGGGGGAGGGAGAGACAACGTGGGAGGGGGAGAGAGATAACACTGAGGCAGAGAGAGGCAGCATTGGCACATAAAAGGAAATAAAAACAAGAAATGGATTTGTTTAATATCATCATTTTTATTAAATATTAAAAAGCAATTTACATGTGAATATACACAAGTTAAACTTTTTTTTCCTATAGGGTAGTCTTATATTTAGGCTTTTAGATTTTTTCCTAAAGGAATATCCAAAGTCGTCTTATAATCAGGGTCGTCTTATATTCGAGCAAATACGGTACTCTAACTGTATGCATCCAATACAAAGGACTAGAATAATATAGTATGATATAACTGTATGCATCTAATACACAGGACTAGAATAATACAATATACACATACATATACTGCGGTTAGTATTGGATAAATATACTAGGGTTAGTATTGATACACATACATATACTGGGATTAGCATTGATACACATACATATACTGCGGTTAGTATTGGATACACATACATATACTGCGGTTAGTATTGGATACACATACATATACTGCGGCTAGTCTTGATACACTTACATATACTGGGGTCAGTATTGGATACACATACATATACTGCGGTTAGTACTGGATACACATACATATACTGCGGCTAGTCTTGATACACTTACATATACTGGGGTTAGTATTGATACACATACATATAATGCGGTTAGTATTGGATACACATACATATACTGCGGTTAGTATTGGATACACATACATATACTGCGGTTAGTCTTGATACACATACATATAATGCGGTTAGTATTGGATACACATACATATACTGCGGTTAGTATTGGATACACATACATATACTGGGGCTAGTATTGATACACATACATATACTGCGGTTAGTATTGGATACACATACATATACTACGGATAGTATAGGATTTATACATACATATACTCGGGTTAGTATTGATACACATACATATACTGCGGTTAGTATTGGATACACATACATATACTGGGGTTAGTATTGATACACATACATATACTGGGGTTAGTATTGGGTACACATACATATACTGCAGATAGTATAGGATTTATACATACATATACTGCGGTTAGTATTGGATACACATACATATACTGCGGTTAGTATTGGATACACATACATATACTGCGGATAGTATAGGATTTATACATACATTTACTGGGGTTAGTATTGGATACACATACATATACTGCCGATAGTATAGGATTTACACATACATATACTGGGGTTAGTATTGATACACATACATATACTGGGGTTAGTATCGGATACACATATATATACTACGGATAGTATAGGATTTATACATATATATACTCGGGTTAGTATTGATACACATACATATACTGCGGTTAGTATTGGATACACATACATATACTGGGGTTAGTATTGATACACATACATATACTGGGGTTAGTATTGGATACACATACATATACTGCAGATAGTATAGGATTTATACATACATATACTGCGGTTAGTATTGGATACACATACATATACTGCGGATAGTATAGGATTTATACATACATATACTGGGGTTAGTATTGGATACACATACATATACTGCGGAGTGTATAGGATTTACACATACATATACTGGGGTTAGTATTGATACACATACATATACTGCGGTTAGTATTGGATACACATACATGTACTGGGGTTAGTATTGATACACATACAGTGGATATAAAAAGTCTACACACCCCTGTAAAAATGTCAGGTTTCTGTGCTGTAAAAAAATGTGACAAAGATAAATCATTTCAGAACTTTTTCCACCTTTAATGTGACCTATAAACTGTACAACTCAATTGAAAAACAAACTGAAATCTTTAAGGTAGAGGGAAGAAAAAATATAAAAATAAAATAATGTGGTTGCATAAGTGTGCACACCCTTAAACTAATACTTTGTTGAAGCACCTTTTGATTTTATTACAGCACTCAGTCTTTTTGGGTATGAGTCTATCAGCATGGCACATTTTGACTTGGCAAGATTTGCCCACTCTTCTTTGCAAAAACACTCCAAATCTGTCAGATTGCGAGGGCATCTCCTGTGCACAGCCCTCTTCAGATCACCCCACAGATTTTCAATCGGATTCAGGTCTGGGCTCTGGCTGGGCCATTCCAAAACTTTAATCTTCTTCTGGTGAAGCCATTCCTTTGTTGATTTGGATGTTTGCTTTGGGTCGTTGTCATGCTGAAAGATGAAGTTCCTCTTCATGTTCAGCTTTCTAGCAGAAGCCTGAAGGTTTTGTGCCAATATTGACTGGTATTTGGAACTGTTCATAATTCCCTCTATCTTAACTAAGGCCCCAGTTCCAGCTGAAGAAAACCAGCCCCAAAGCATGATGCTGCCACCACCATGCTTCACTGTGGGTATGGTGTTCTTTTGGTGATGTGCAGTGTTGTTTTTGCACCAAACATATCTTTTGGAATTATGGCCAAAAAGTTCAACCATGGTTTTATCAGACCATAACACCTTTTCCCACATGCTTTTGGGAGACTTCAGATGTGTTTTTGCAAAATGTAGCCTGGCTTGAATGTTTTTCTTCGTAAGAAAAGGCTTTCGTCTTGCCACTCTACCCCATAGCCCAGACATATGAAGAATACAGGAGATTGTCGTCACATGTACCACACAGCCAGTACTTGCCAGATATTCCTGCAGCTCCTTTAATGTTGCTGTAGGCCTCTTGGTAGCCTCCCAGACCAGTTTTCTTCTCGTCTTTTCATCAATTTTGGAGGGAGCTCCAGTTCTTGGTAATGTCACTGTTGTGCCATATTTTCTCCACTTGATGACGACTGTCTTCACTGTGTTCCATGGTATATCTAATGCCTTGGGAATTCTTTTGTACCCTTCTCCTGACTGATACCTTCTAACAATGAGATCCCTCTGATGCTTTGGAAGCTCTCTGTGGACCATGGACCAACTAGAGCAGCTGAACTTTATTTGGGGTTAATCAGAGGCACTTTAAATGATGGCAGGTGTATGCTGACTCCTATTTAACATGATTTGGAATGTGATTGCTTAATTCTGAACACAGCTACATCCCCAGTTATAAGAGGGTGTGCACACTTATGGAACCACATTATTTTATTTTTATATTTTTTCTTCCCTCTATGTAAAAGATTTCAGTTTGTTTTTCAATTGAGTTGTACAGTTTATAGGTCACATTAAAGGTGGAAAAAGTTCTGAAATGATTTATCTTTGTCTCATTTTTTTACAGCACAGAAACCTGACATTTTAACAGGGGTGTGTAGACTTTTTATATCCACTGTACATATACTGCAGATAGTATAGGATTTATACATAGATATACTGGGGTTAGTATTGAATTTATGATTTTCTTGTGGTGAAGGTTTTTTCACATTATATATGAATTTATTATTAAGGTGATACTATATAAATAAGTGCTGTGCCCTTGTTTTTTCTTTAATAATAATAATAATAATAATAATAATAATAATAATAATAAATACACTATAACTGTGAGTCATTTTTCATTGCTTCATTTGTCGTTTTTTTCTTTCCTCTGTTATGTAGTTTTAGTCCCACCTACTGTCCTTTTATAGGTACTAAAAAAGCAAGTAGATTGTCTGATGATGTCAAATAGCCATGTGGCACTGTATAATGATCCAGAGTACTTACCGCAGGTGGTGAGTGGACAGGCTAGATAGCATGGCGGTACCAAGCCGTGGACCCACGGTCAGTAGGAGCGTCACAGCAATATCATGATAGCCTTGGTAATAATGCAGCTCAGGGTGAGACTGCAAAACATACAGAATCATATCCGTCAGCTGCTGCAGGAGAATGTCACGCTCTGTGTCGGGCATCCCTGAAAACATAGAGTATGATACAGAGACGTGTGCTGCTTGTGAGAGGAATTCATGAAAAACTAAACTGTTACATGTACTGCAAGAAATGCAAAAAGTAAGAGAAATGTAGGTTATAACATCACCTTGTGGGTTAACGTGCAAATGACACATTTCCCATTGAAAATATGTTAATTTGCATATAAAGCCGCAACTTACATTTATTTCTGTTATTTCATGTACTAGCTGCAATTCTGCTAAAACAAAGTATAACAACGTGTATGAGATGCATACGGTTATAGTATGTTGTATTATTCTAGTTCTGTGTATTAGATGCATACGGTTATAGTATATTGTATTATTCTAATCCTGTGCATTAGATGCATACGGTTATAGTATATTGTATTATTCTAGTTCTGTGTATTAGATGCATACGGTTATAGTATATTGTATTATTCTAGTTCTGTGTATTAGATGCATACGGTTATAGTATATTGTATTATTCTAGTTCTGTGTATTAGATGCATACGGTTATAGTATATTGTATTATTCTAGTTCTGTGTATTAGATACATACGGTTATAGTATATTGTATTATTCTAGTCCTGTGTATTAGATGCATACGGTTATAGTATATTGTATTATTCTAGTCCTGTGTGTTAGATGCATACGGTTATAGTATATTGTATTATTCTAGTCCTGTGTATTAGATGAATACAGTTATAGGATATTGTATTATTCTAGTCCTGTGTATTAGATGCATACGGTTATAGTATATTGTATTATTCTAGTCCTGTGTGTTAGATGCATACGGTTATAGTATATTGTATTATTCTAGTCCTGTGTATTAGATGCATACGGTTATAGTATATTGTATTATTCTAGTCCTGTGTATTAGATGCATACGGTTATAGTATATTGTATTATTCTAGTCCTGTGTATTAGATGCATACGGTTATAGTATATTGTATTATTCTAGTTCTGTGTATTAGATGCATACAGTTATAGTATATTGTATTATTCTAGTCCTGTGTATTAGATGCATACGGTTATAGTATATTGTATTATTCTAGTTCTGTGTATTAGATGCATACGGTTATAGTATATTGTATTATTCTAATCCTGTGCATTAGATGCATACGGTTATAGTATATTGTATTATTCTAGTTCTGTGTATTAGATGCATACGGTTATAGTATATTGTATTATTCTAGTTCTGTGTATTAGATGCATACGGTTATAGTATATTGTATTATTCTAGTTCTGTGTATTAGATGCATACGGTTATAGTATATTGTATTATTCTAGTTCTGTGTATTAGATACATACGGTTATAGTATATTGTATTATTCTAGTCCTGTGTATTAGATGCATACGGTTATAGTATATTGTATTATTCTAGTCCTGTGTGTTAGATGCATACGGTTATAGTATATTGTATTATTCTAGTCCTGTGTATTAGATGAATACAGTTATAGGATATTGTATTATTCTAGTCCTGTGTATTAGATGCATACAGTTATAGTATATTGTATTATTCTAGTCCTGTGTGTTAGATGCATACGGTTATAGTATATTGTATTATTCTAGTCCTGTGTATTAGATGCATACGGTTATAGTATATTGTATTATTCTAGTCCTGTGTATTAGATGCATACGGTTATAGTATATTGTATTATTCTAGTCCTGTGTATTAGATGCATACGGTTATAGTATATTGTATTATTCTAGTTCTGTGTATTAGATGCATACAGTTATAGTATATTGTATTATTCTAGTCCTGTGTGTTAGATGCATACGGTTATAGTATATTGTATTATTCTAGTCCTGTGTATTAGATGCATACGGTTATAGTATATTGTATTATTCTAGTCCTGTGTATTAGATGCATACAGTTATAGTATATTGTATTATTCTAGTCTTGTGTATTAGATACATACGGTTATAGTATGTTGTATTATTCTAGTCCTGTGTATTAGATACATATGGTTATAGTATATTGTATTATTCTAGTCCTGTGTGTTAGATGCATACGGTTATAGTATATTGTATTATTGTAGTCCTGTGTATGAGATGTATACGGTTATAGTATATTGTATTATTCTAGTCCTGTGTATTAGATGCATACGGTTATAGCATATTGTATTATTCTAGTTCTGTGTATTAGATGCATACGGTTATAGTATATTGTATTATTCTAGTTCTGTGTATTAGATGCATACGGTTATAGTATATTGTATTATTCTAGTCCTGTGTATTAGATGCATACGGTTATAGTATATTGTATTATTCTAGTCCTGTGTATTAGATGCATACGGTTATAGTATATTGTATTATCCTAGTCCTGTGTGTTAGATGCATACGGTTATGGTATATTGTATTATTCTAGTTCTGTGCATTAGATGCATACGGTTATAGTATATTGTATTATCCTAGTCCTGTGTGTTAGATGCATACGGTTATAGTATATTGTATTATTCTAGTCCTGTGTATTAGATGCATACGGTTATAGTATATAGTATTATTCTAGTCCTGAGTATTAGATGCATACAGTTATAGCATATTGTATTATTCTGGTTCTATGTATTAGATGCATACGGTTATAGTATATTGTATTATTCTAGTTCTGTGTATTAGATGCATACGGTTATAGTATATTGTATTATTCTAGTCCTGTGTATTAGATGCATACGGTTATAGTATATTGTATTATTCTAGTCCTGTGCATTAGATGCATACGTTTATAGTATATTGTATTATTCTAGTTCTGTGTATTAGATGCATACTGTTATAGTATATTGTATTATCCTAGTCCTGTGTATTAGATGCATACAGTTTTAGTATATTGTATTATTATAGTTCTGTGTATTAGATGCATACGGTTATAGTATATTGTATTATTCTAGCTCTGTGTATTAGATGCATACAGTTATAGTATATTGTATTATCCTAGTCCTGTGTATTAGATGCATACAGTTTTAGTATATTGTATTATCCTAGTCCTGTGTATTAGATGCATACGGTTATAGTATATAGTATTATTCTAGTCCTGAGTA
This sequence comes from Pelodytes ibericus, assembly GCA_036172795.1. NCBI lineage: Eukaryota > Metazoa > Chordata > Amphibia > Anura > Pelodytidae > Pelodytes > Pelodytes ibericus. The sequence goes on from CM069859.1 coordinate 2,326,763, forward strand.
TTAGATGCATATGGTTATAGCATATTGTATTATTCTGGTTCTATGTATTAGATGCATACAGTTATAGTATATTGTATTATTATAGTTCTGTGTATTAGATGCATACGGTTATAGTATATTGTATTATCCTAGTCCTGTGTGTTAGATGCATACGGTTATAGTATATTGTATTATTATAGTCCTGTGTATTAGATGCATACGGTTATAGTATATTGTATTATTCTAGTCCTGTGTATTAGATGCATACGGTTATAGCATATTGTATTATTCTGGTTCTATGTATTAGATGCATACGGTTATAGTATATTGTATTATTCTAGTTCTGTGTATTAGATGCATACAGTTATAGTATATTGTATTATTCTAGTCCTGTGTATTAGATGCATACGTTTATAGTATATTGTATTATTCTAGTTCTGTGTATGAGATGCATACGGTTATAGTATATTGTATTATTCTAGTTTTGTGTATTAGATGCAGTGCTGTATTTACCGCGAGGCATCCTAGGCGGATGCCTAGGGCGGCAAATTTTGGGGGGCGGCAGCGCCCCCCAGCACTGAAAAAAAAAAAAAAAAACGTAAACATTTTTTTAAAAAAAAGGCCGCGCTTGCAGGCAGAGACGGAGGTGAGAGGGGATTGGAAGAACCCCCTCACCATTGCTCTGCCGGCCAGGCTGCACGGGGAGCCGAACAGGCAGCACAGGGAAACCTCCGTGCTATCTGTTCGGCTCCCCGTGCAGTGTGACACGGAAGTGCCGACAGTCACGTGACGGGCGCGCTGACATCATACGCGCGCCCGGTCACGTGACCTGTCGGTACAATCGCCGGGAAGCCGAACAGGCAGCATGGAGAGACCATGCTGCCTGCCACTAGCCAGCAGGGAAAGGTAAGTGCTGATGGGAGTCAGAGTGTGTGTGATGGGAGACAGTGTGTGTGTGATGGGAGAGAGTGTGTGTGACTGAGTGTGATGGGAGTTAGAGTGTGTGTGATGGGAGACAGTGTGTGTGACAGAGTGTGATGGGAGTCAAAGTGTGTGATGGGAGACGGTGTGTGTGACTGAGTGTGATGGGAGTCAGAGTGTGTGTGATGGGAGACAGTGTGTGTGACTGAGTGAGATGGGAGTAGGAGTGTGTGACTGAGTGTGATTGGAGTAGGAGTGTGTGTGTGATGGGAGTATGAGCTTGATGTGAGTCTGAATGTTATGTGTGATGTGGGGTCATGAAATGGAGGTGATGGGGCATGTCTTAGGTGTGTAACGTGGGTGTGCAGCTTGGGTAGGGGGGTGCCTGGATTTTGTCTGCCTAGGGCAGCACAAAATCAAGATACACCACTGATTAGATGCATACAGTTATAGTATATTGTATTATTCTAGTCCTGTGTATTAGATGCATACGTTTATAGTATATTGTATTATTCTAGTCCTGTGTATGAGATGCATACGGTTATAGTATATTGTATTATTCTAGTCCTGTGTATTAGATGCATACGGTTATAGTATATTGTATTATTCTAGTTCTGTGTATTAGATGCATACGTTTATAGTATATTGTATTATTCTAGTCCTGTGTATTAGATGCATACGGTTATAGCATATTGTATTATTCTAGTTCTGTGTATGAGATGCATACGGTTATAGTATATTGTATTATTCTAGTTCTGTGTATTAGATGCATACGGTTATAGTATATTGTATTATTCTAGTTCTGTGTATTAGATGCATACGGTTATAGTATATTGTATTATTATAGTTCTGTGCATTAGATGCATACGGTTATAGTATATTGTATTATTCTAGTTCTGTGCATTAGATGCATACAGTTATAGCATATTGTATTATTCTAGTCCTGTGTATGAGATGCATACGGTTATAGTATATTGTATTATTCTAGTTCTGTGCATTAGATGCATACGGTTATAGTATATTGTATTATTATAGTTCTGTGCATTAGATGCATACGGTTATAGTATATTGTATTATTATAGTTCTGTGCATTAGATGCATACGGTTATAGTATATTGTATTATTCTAGTCCTGTGTATTGAATGCATACGATTATAGTATATTGTATTATTATATAGTTCTGTGCATTAGATGCATACGGTTATAGTATATTGTATTATTCTAGTCCTGTGTATTAGATGCATACGATTATAGTATATTGTATTATTCTAGTTCTGTGTATTAGATGCATACGTTTATAGTATATTGTATTATTCTAGTTCTGTGCATTAGATGCATACGGTTATAGTATATTGTATTATTCTAGTTCTGTGCATTAGATGCATACAGTTATAGCATATTGTATTATTCTAGTCCTGTGCATTAGATGCATACGGTTATAGCATATTGTATTATTCTAGTTCTGTGTATTAGATGCATACAGTTATAGTATATTGTATTATTCTAGTACTGTGTATTAGATGCATCCGGTTATAGTATATTGTATTATTCTAGTTCTGTGTATTAGATGCATACGGTTATAGTATATTGTATTATTATAGTTCTGTGCATTAGATGCATACGGTTATAGTATATTGTATTATTCTAGTCTTGTGTATTAGATGCATACGGTTATAGTATATTGTATTATTCTAGTCCTGTGTATTAGATGCATACGGTTATAGTATATTGTATTATTCTAGTTCTGTGTATTAGATGCATACAGTTATAGTATATTGTATTATTCTAGTCCTGTGTATTAGATACATACGGTTATAGTATATTGTATTATTCTAGTCCTGTGTATTAGATGCATACGGTTATAGTATATTGTATTATTCTAGTCCTGTGTATTAGATGCATACGGTTATAGTATATTGTATTATTCTAGTCCTGTGTATTAGATGCATACAGTTATAGTATATTGTATTATTCTAGTCCTGTGTATTAGATGCATACGGTTATAGTATATTGTATTATTCTAGTCGTGTATTAGATGCATACAGTTATAGTATATTGTATTATTCTAGTCTTGTGTATTAGATGCATACGGTTATAGTATATTGTATTATTCTAGTTCTGTGTATTAGATGCATACGGTTATAGCATATTGTATTATTCTAGTTCTATGTATTAGATGCATACAGTTATAGTATATTGTATTATTCTAGTCTTGTGTATTAGATGCATACGGTTATAATATATTGTATTATTCTAGTCCTGTGTATTAGATGCATACGGTTATAGTATATTGTATTATTCTAGTCCTGTGTATTAGATGCATACAGTTATAGTATATTGTATTATTCTAGTCCTGTGTATTAGATGCATACGGTTATAGTATATTGTATTATTCTAGTCGTGTATTAGATGCATACAGTTATAGTATATTGTATTATTCTAGTCTTGTGTATTAGATGCATACGGTTATAGTATATTGTATTATTCTAGTTCTGTGTATTAGATGCATACGGTTATAGCATATTGTATTATTCTAGTTCTATGTATTAGATGCATACAGTTATAGTATATTGTATTATTCTAGTCTTGTGTATTAGATGCATACGGTTATAATATATTGTATTATTCTAGTCCTGTGTATTAGATGCATACGGTTATAGTATATTGTATTATTCTAGTCCTGTGTATTAGATACATACGGTTATAGTATATTGTATTATTCTAGTTCTGTGTATTAGATGCATACAGTTATAGTATATTGTATTATTCTAGTCCTGTGTATTAGATGCATACGGTTATAGTATATTGTATTATTCTAGTTCTGTGTATTAGATGCATACGGTTATAGCATATTGTATTATTCTAGTCCTGTGTATTAGATGCATACGGTTATAGTATATTGTATTATTCTAGTCCTGTGTATTAGATGCATACGGTTATAGTATATTGTATTATTCTAGTTCTGTGTATTAGATGCATACGGTTATAGTATATTGTATTATTCTAGTTCTGTGTATGAGATGCATACAGTTATAGCATATTGTATTATTCTAGTCGTGTATTAGATGCATACAGTTATAGTATATTGTATTATTCTAGTCCTGTGTATTAGATGCATACGGTTGTAGTATATTGTATTATTATAGTTCTGTGCATTAGATGCATACGGTTATAGTATATTGTATTATTCTAGTTCTGTGTATTAGATGCATACGGTTATAGTATATTGTATTATTCTAGTCCTGTGCATTAGATGCATAAGGTTATAGTATATTGTATTATTCTAGTTCTGTGTATTAGATGCATACGGTTATAGTATATTGTATTATTATAGATCTGTGCATTAGATGCATACGGTTATAGTATATTGTTTTATTCTAGTTCTGTGTATGAGATGCATACAGTTATAGTATATTGTATTATTCTAGTCCTGTGTATTAGATGCATACAGTTATAGTATATTGTATTATTCTAGTCCTGTGTATTAGATGCATACAGTTATAGTATATTGTATTATTCTAGTCCTGTGTATTAGATGCATACGGTTATAGTATATTGTATTATTCTAGTTCTGTGTATTAGATGCATCCGGTTATAGTATATTGTATTATTCTAGTCTTGTGTATTAGATGCATACGGTTATAGTATATTGTATTATTATAGTTCTGTGCATTAGATGCATACGGTTATAGTATATTGTATTATTCTAGTCCTGTGTATTAGATGCATACGGTTATAGTATATTGTATTATTCTAGTTCTGTGTATTAGATGCATCCGGTTATAGTATATTGTATTATTCTAGTCCTGTGTATTAGATGCATACGGTTATAGTATATTGTATTATTATAGTTCTGTGCATTAGATGCATACGGTTATAGTATATTGTATTATTCTAGTCCTGTGTATCAGATGCATACGGTTATAGTATATTGTATTATTCTAGTTCTGTGTATTAGATGCATCCGGTTATAGTATATTGTATTATTCTAGTCCTGTGTATTAGATGCATACGGTTATAGTATATTGTATTATTCTAGTCCTGTGTATCAGATGCATACGGTTATAGTATATTGTATTATTCTAGTCCCGTGTATCAGATGCATACGGTTATAGTATATTGTATTATTCTAGTCCTGTGTATCAGATGCATACGGTTATAGTATATTGTATTATTCTAGTCCTGTGTATTAGAAACATACAGTTATTCATGATACTATGAAATGTGTGGAGTTGGTAAAATAAGTTCAGATGTCTTTAGCCGAGATGGATACTAACTTTCTTTCTTTGCGGCATAATTTATTGTTCGATACCATAGGATCCGTAACATATTAAATCACTATATTAATACACAATATACTTTTGAATTATTGCTTTAAAGGAAGTTAGGATTTTGGTTTACAGTGAAATCATCTGAAATAGCTTATTATACCTCTAAAGTCATTCTTCACTTAACCTCCTCAGTTTCCCTGTTGTTTTTAGTTCATCTTGTTTCTATGTCCTGCAGTTAAAATGTTTCTGCAATAAAGCAATGATTTGTTCGAGTTTCTTGGATGGGAGAGAGTTTGGTGAATTTAAATAGAGCTACTTCTGGAGGAAAAGTTTTAATTACTGAACCTTCCAGCAAATCTGTGATCTGTTTTATTCCTGTCATTTCCCATTTTTTAGAGCTATATTTTCCATGTTTACTTCATTGTTCTCAATATCCTTCCTTCTGTGATTTTATTAACCAGGTTTAATTTCTTTTTTATTTGCGTTTAATCTACAGCAATATTTTCCAATATTTTATTTTGACACTTTAAATTTTCCATCATCTTTTGGTTATTTTTATTCCCTATATAGAAGGATAACTCCTCCGTCACAATCTTATACCATGCCTGATTACTTGCATATTATAAACATGCAAAGCAGCGGAGGCCTCAAATTATTTTTTATGATAGGAATATTTGCATCTCCTTCTTTTTTGATAATTGCAAGGTGTTTATACATGGGGTTTTTTTCTTCTCCATATAAAGTTCTTTAAACTCGATTGTATAATCTGCAGCCAACTAGGGGTATGCCCAGTGGAACCATGCTAAATAGACCCATTTAGGGTACAAATGAATAATATTTATCCTTCCCCATCATGACATTTTTATTTTGCCGTTGTTTTACATTTTTAATAACTTCCTTGATTAAACGGAGACAATTTATCTCTATAATCCTTTCTATATTTTTTGGTATGATAATCCCTCTAAATTCACACAGTCCCTTTGAGCAGTTAAACGGAAAGTTTGACTCAATGAATCTTTTAGCCTGGCGATGATAGAATATACCAGTGATCTCTTAGGTTCTGTTAATGTGATCATGAGTTCATCAGCATGCATACTTTGAATTCTTCATTTTTAACAGGGTGTCCTCTTTTTTCTTTATTCGCTCCGATATTTATTGCAAAAGGTTCTAGAACTAGTACACAGAGAATTGGGGAGAGAGGACATCCCTGTCTGGTGCAATTTTTCAATTTAAACCACTCAGAGCACAAATCAGTACCAACTATTCTTGCTGAGGGATCTGTGTGTACAAACTAAATAGCTTCATAGCTATCCAACCCATAACCCTATAAAATAAATTGATAAAACAAATCAGGGCCTGGTGTGTTACATCCAACGAGCCTCTTCAGAGCTGACCTTACTTCTCCTGTATAGGTTGGGTGGTTTATTTGTTCTTGTTTATCCTCTGAGATTTTAGCCATATCCTTTTGACCTATATGTCATGTTATTTTGATGAAGAATCGATGTTATTTTATCCATATTTCCTTTTAATTTATTTGTCAGCCTCTTGGTCACTCTATTTGAATTATGATATTTTATCCTCAGTTTTGCTATATTTCTATCTATTTTGTCTCATTGTATTTGCAAACGTTTGTTTTGTTTGTTTGTTTTGAAAATAATCATGCTGTGATCAGACTACACATTCTCCTTTATCTGAATATCCTTCTTGTTCATCCAGATGTAGTGTACGCCAGATGTCAGTCAGTCCTGAGCCTCTAAGAGATCTATTTAGAGCTTTCGATTGCTTTTTAACTGTCTTATCTACTACTTTCGTCAATCTTCATTTTTTTGTCCTTTTCTACGTCTGAGAAACAATTCAAACCCCCCCTCTATTAACAATATTCCCTGATTTTCCTAGTTAGAACTTTATGTAAGTTTTTCACTGGAGCAATGTTTGGCATACAGACACTGACTGACATATAAATCTGATCATTTATCCTTCCCACTATCAATCCATATCTTCCTTCTACGTCTAACTCTTTATATATTAATCATTTACCTGCAGGAAGACGCCGCAGAGACCGTCTCACATCCATCTCAACCTGATTATAGTCTCGATGATTGAAGCGAACTGAAGCACCTGAAAAAAAGCATTACAGTGTCACCCTGCAGTGGGAGGGGCAGACTCCATGTCCCATAGCTCCCTTCTCTCCCAGCAGTGGGAGGGGCAAACTGTGTCACCCTGCAGTGGGATGGGCAGACTCCGTGTCACCCTGCAGTGGGAGGAGCAGATTCCGTGTCCCATAGCACCCATCTCTCTGTATAACCCTGCAGTGGGAGGAGCAGACTCCGTTTCCCATAGTGCCCTTCTGTCTGTGTCGCCCTGCAGTGGGAGGGGCAGACTCCATGTCCCATAGCTCCCTTCTGTCTGTATCGCTCTGTAGTGGGAGGAGCAGACTCCGTGTCCCATAACTCCCTTCTCACCCTGTCACCCTGCAGTGGGAGGGGCAGACTGTTTCACCCTCCAATGGGAGGGGCAGAGTCTGTGTCACCCTGCAGTGGGAGAGGTAGACTCCATGTCCCATAGTTCCCTTCTCTCCCAGCAGTGGGAGGGGCAAACTCTGTGTCACCCTGCAGTGGGATGGGCAGACTCCGTGTCACCCTGCAGTGGGAGGAGCAGACTCCGTGTCCCATACCTCTCTTCTGTCTGTATCACCCTGCAGTGGGAGGAGCAGACTCTGTGTCCCATAGCTCCCTCCTGTCACCCTGAGGAGGGAGGGGCAGACTCCATGTCCCATAGCTCCCTTCTGCCTGAGTAGCCCTGCAGTGGGAGGAGCAGACTCCGTGTCCCATAGCTCCCTTCAGTCTGTCGCCCTGCAGTGGGAGGGGCAGAGTCTGTGTCACCCTGCAGTGGGAGGGGCAGACTCCATGGCCCATAGCTCCCTTCTCTCCCATCAGTGGGATGGGCACACTCCGTGTCACCCTGCAGTGGGAGGGGCAGACACCGTGTTCCATAGCTCCCTTCTCTCCCTGCAGTGGGAGGGGCAGACTCATTGTCCCATAGCTCCCTTCTCTCCCTGACACCCTGCAGTGGGAGGGGCAGACTCATTGTCCCATAGCTCCCTTCTCTCCCTGCAGTGGGAGGGGCAGACTCAGTGTCCCATAGCTCCCTTCTGTCTGTGTCGCCCTACAGTGGGAGGGGCAGACTCATTGTCCCATAGCTCCCTTCTCTCCCTGTCACCCTACAGTGGGAGGGGCAGACTCATTGTCCCATAGCTCCCTTCTCTCCCTGTCACCCTGCAGTGGGAGGGGCAGAGTCTGTGTCACCCTGCAGTGGGAGAGGTAGACTCCATGTCCCATAACTCCCTTCACCCCATCAGTGGGAGGGGCAGAGTCTGTGTCACCCTGCAGTGGGATGGGCATGTGGCACACCTAGCCACTTTAGGTCATATTGCAGAACATTTAAAGGTTGTCTGAAATAGCTGTGTTAACCAGCTGTAAAAATGTATTCGTGTGTTTTAGAATAGAGAGCATGCATAGGCTCACAACCGAAAGCCGATAGTATGCATATGGTAGTTTCACGAAATGTGCGCTCAGACCCCAGCTATCTACCGGTCTAACGGTCATTTATTGTAATCCCACGAATAATGTTAAAGTTATATATTTTTATGTTAAAACCCGGTTCTGCTGTAAGGAGGGATAATCCACTTAACAGGATATTCTAGTGGGAGTGCCCCTCCCGTAAAGCAGTGCATGGTGGGAGAAATGTCCTGTATTTTCAGCTTCCCATGTAGTCCACTACTGTATAGCCCCTGTAAGGGGATTAAGGAAACCCTGTACGGAGAGATAATCCACTTAACAGGATATTCTAGTGGGAGTGCCCCTCCCATACAGCAGTGCATGGTGGGAGAAATGTCCTGTATTTTCAGCTTCCCATGTAGTCCACTACTGTATAGCCCCTGTAAGGGGATTAAGGAAACCCCGTACGGAGCGATAATCCACTTAACAGGATATTCTATTGGGAGTGCCCCTCCCGTACAGCAGTGCATGTTGGGAATTTCATAAATGCTGGAGCTGTGAATAAACTTATTAGTTGATTCCTAGAACTGTGTTTCGTCCGGTTACTGGGGGATTTGGGATATTGCCTTATTTTCCAGCGCTTTACTTGGATTACCTTATTTTACCAGCGGAGATATTGGGATTTAGGATTGCAGCTCCGCTACAGGGCACACTCCATGTCACCCTGCAGTGGGAGAGACAGACTCTGTGTCACCCTACAGTGGGAGGGGCAGACTCCATGTCCCATAGCTCCCTTCTCTCCCTGTCACCCTACAGTGGGAGGGGCAGACTCATTGTCCCATAGCTCCCTTCTCTCCCATCAGTGGGAGGGGAAAACTCTGTGTCACCCTGCAGTGGGATGGGCAGACTCCGTGTCACTCTTCAGTGGGATGGGCACACTCCATGTAACCCTGCAGTGGGAAGGGCAGACATCATGTCCCATAGCTCCCTTCTCTCCCTGTCACCCTGCAGTGGGAGGGGCAGACACTGTGTCACCCTGCAGTAAGAGGGTCAGACTCTGTGTCACCCTGCAGTGGGATGGGCAGACTCTGTGTCACCCTGCAGTGGGATGGGCAGACTCCGTGTCACCCTTCAGTGGGATGGTCACACTCCGTGTAACCCTGCAGTGGGAGGGGCAGACACCATGTCCCATAGCTCCCTTCTCTCCCTGTCACCCTGCAGTGGGAGGGGCAGACACTGTGTCACCCTGCAGTAAGAGGGTCAGACTCTGTGTCACCCTGCAGTGGGATGGGCAGACCCATTGTCCCTGTTGGGATCAATATGAGCAATACCTGGTTTAGGTGGGAGGCAGAAGACATTGACATTGAGTAGTTTAGGCCACACTTTCCTGCGGATCTCCTGGCTTAGAAGCCCACCCTCGCTCACTGCTGCATTCCTTAGTACTTCTATGTCTATGGGGTCAGAGGTCAGAGCATCATGTATTTGGAGAGTTTTCTGCTTGCGCCAGGACAGTCCTGTGTCTGCAAATAAACAAAGTAAAGTAGATAACCCCTGCCTTCAAGGTTGGACAAACCTTCTTAACAAAAAAAAGCCAGGTTTACGTTTTCATATATCTATGTGCACTTCGATGTCTGGTTATGTAATATTACATTAACATTTATTTATATAGCGCCAACAGTTTACGTGGCGGTGTGTGAGTGTATCACAGATTCCCCAGCAATTTAAAAAAAAAACTAACATTAAATGTAATGTAATGCGAGGTGATATAATGTAATGTAATATGAGGTCATGTAATGTGAGGTGATATAATGTAATGTAATATAAGGTCATGTAATGTGAGGTGATATAATGTAATGTAATGTGAGGTGATATAATGTAATGTAATATAAGGTCATGTAATGTGAGGTGATATAATGTAATGTAATATGAGGTCATGTAATGTGAGGTGATATAATGTAATGTAATATAAGGTCATGTAATGTGAGGTGATATAATGTAATGTAATATGAGGTCATGTAATTTGAGGTGATATAATGTAATGTAATATGAGGTCATGTAATGTGAGGTGATATAATGTAATGTAATATGAGGTCATGTAATGTGAGGTGATATAATGTAATGTAATATGAGGTCATGTAATGTGAGGTGATATAATGTAATGTAATATGAGGTCATGTAATGTGAGGTGATATAATGTAATATAATATGATGTCATGTAATTTGAGGTGATATAATGTAATGTAATATGAGGTGATATAATGTAATGTAATGTGATGTAATATGAGGTCATGTAATGTGAGGTGATATAATGTAATGTAATATGAGGTCATGTAATTTGAGGTGATATAATGTAATGTAATATGAGGTCATGTAATGTGAGGTGATATAATGTAATATGAGGTCATGTAATGTGAGGTGATATAATGTAATATGAGGTCATGTAATGTGAGGTGATATAATGTAATGTAATATGAGGTCATGTAATGTGAGGTGATATAATGTAATGTAATATGAGGTCATGTAATTTGAGGTGATATATTGTAATGTAATATGAGGTCATGTAATGTGAGGTGATATAATGTAATATAATATGAGGTCATGTAATTTGAGGTGATATAATGTAATGTAATATGAGGTGATATAATGTAATGTAATGTGATGTAATATGAGGTCATGTAATTTGAGGTGATATAATGTAATGTAATATCAGGTCATGTAATGTGAGGTGATATGATGTAATGTAATATGAGGTCATGTAATTTGAGGTGATATAATGTAATGTAATATCAGGTCATGTAATGTGAGGTGATATGATGTAATGTAATATGAGGTCGTGTAATTTGAGGTGATATAATGTAATCTAATATCAGGTCATGTAATGTGAGGTGATATGATGTAATGTAATATGAGGTTATGTAATGTGAGGTGATATAATGTAATGTAATGTGATGTTATGTAATGTGAGGTGATGTCATATAATGTAATGTGATGTCATGTAATGTGAGGTGATATAATGTAATGTAATATGAGGTCATGTAATGTGAGGTGATATAATGTAATGTAATGTGAGGTCATGTAATGTAATGTGAGGTCATGTAATGTGAGGTGATATAATATAATGTGAGGTCATGTAATGTGAGGTGATATCATATAATGTAATGTGAGGTCATGTAATGTGAGGTGATATCATAAAATGTAATGTGAGGTGATATAATGTAATGTAATGTGAGGTCATGTAATGTGAGGTGATATAATATAATGTGAGGTCATGTAATGTGAGGTGATATAATGTAATGTAATGCGAGGTGATATCATATAATATAATGTGAGGTGATATCATATAATATAATGTGAGGTGATATCATATAATGTAATGTGAGGTGATATAATGTAATATAATATAATGTGAGGTCATGTAATGTGAGGTGATATCATAAAATGTAATGTGAGGTGATATAATGTAATATAATATAATGTGAGGTCATGTAATGTGAGGTGATATCATAAAATGTAATGTGAGGTGATATAATGTAATATAATATAATATGAGGTCATGTAATGTGAGGTAATATCATATAATATAATGTGATGTTATGTAATGTGAGGTGATGTCATATAATGTAATGTGATGTCATGTAATGTAAGGTGATATAATGTAATGTAATATGAGGTCATGTAATGTGAGGTGATATAATGTAATGTAATATGAGGTCATGTAATGTGAGGTGATATAATGTAATGTAATATGAGGTCATGTAATCTGAGGTGATATAATGTAATATGATGTTATGTAATGTGAGGTGATGTCATGTAATGTGAGGTGATATAATGTAATGTAATATGAGGTCATGTAATGTGAGGTGATATAATGTAATATAATATAATGTGAGGTCATGTAATGTGAGGTGATATAATATAATGTGAGGTCATGTAATGTGAGGTGATATAATGTAATGTGAGGTGATATCATATAATATAATGTGAGGTGATATCATATAATATAATGTGAGGTCATGTAATGTAATGTGAGGTCATGTAATGTGAGGTGATATAATATAATGTGAGGTGATATAATGTAATGTAATGCGAGGTGATATAATGTAATGTAATATGAGGTCATGTAATGTGAGGTGATATAATATAATATAATGTGAGGTCATGTAATGTGAGGTGATATCATAAAATGTAATGTGAGCTGATATCATATAATGTAATGTGAGGTGAGGTCACAATGTAATATAATATAATGTGAGGTCATGTAATGTGAGGTAATATCATATAATATAATGTGAGGTCATGTAATGTGAAGTGATGTCATATAATGTAATGTGAGGTCATGTAATGTGAGGTCATATAATGTAATATAATAAAATGTGAGGTCATGTAATATAATGTAATATAATATAACGTGAGGTCATATAATGTAATATAATGTAATGCGAGGTCATATCATATAATATAATGTGAGGTCATGTAATGTGAGGTAATATCATATAATATAATGTGATGTTATGTAATGTGAGGTGATGTCATATAATGTAATGTGATGTCATGTAATGTAGGGTGATATAATGTAATGTAATATGAGGTCATGTAATGTGAGGTGATATAATGTAATGTAATATGAGGTCATGTAATGTGAGGTAATATAATGTAATGTAATATGAGGTCATGTAATCTGAGGTGATATAATGTAATGTGATGTTATGTAATGTGAGGTGATGTCATATAATGTAATGTGATGTCATGTAATGTGAGGTGATATAATGTAATGTAATATGAGGTCATGTAATGTAATGTGAGGTGATTTAATGTAATGTAATGTGAGGTGATGTCATATAATGTAATGTGATGTTATGTAATGTGAGGTGATATAATGTAATATAATATAATGTGAGGTCATGTAATGTGAGGTGATATAATGTAATGTAATGTGAGGTGATATCATATAATATAATGTGAGGTGATATCATATAATATAATGTGAGGTCATGTAATGTAATGTGAGGTGATATAATGTAATGTAATGTAATGTGAGGTGATATAATGTAATGTAATATGAGGTCATGTAATGTGAGGTGATATAATATAATATAATATGAGGTCATGTAATGTGAGGTGATATCATAAAATGTAATGTGAGCTGATATGATATAATGTAATGTGAGGTGAGGTCACAATGTAATATAATATAATGTGAGGTCATGTAATGTGAGGTAATATCATATAATATAATGTGAGGTCATGTAATGTGAAGTGATGTCATATAATGTAATGTGAGGTCATGTAATGTGAGGTCATATAATGTAATATAATAAAATGTGAGGTCATGTAATACAGGGCTTGACAAATTTAATTTGATTTTAGGAGCCAGACATTTTTTTTAGGAGCCAGACAATCACGCAAACATAAACACAATTCATAAACACACACGCCTACTTCACATATATACAAACACACATACTTTACATATACACATATATACAAACACCTCACACACACATATATACACAAACACCTCACACACACATATATACAAACACACATACTTTACATATACACATATATACAAACACCTCACACACATATATATACAAACACACATACTTTACATATACACATATATACAAACACCTCACACACATATATATACAAACACACATACTTTACATATACACATATATACAAACACCTCACACACATATATATACAAACACACATACTTTACATATACACATATATACAAACACCTTACACACACATATATAGAAACACACATACTTTACATATACACATATATACAAACACCTCACACACACATATATACAAACACCTCACACACACACATATATACAAACACCTCACACACCCATATATACAAACACCTCACACACACACATATATACAAACACCTCACACACCCATATATACAAACCCCTCACACACACCTACTTTACAATACATACACACACCCACCTCACACAGTCTTTTCTTGGGGGTTTCTTCTTGATGTGTCCCCCCTCCCAGCTGCTTTACCTCACTGCAGGGGAGGGGGACATTCACGCTGCAGCTTAACTCCGTTGGTCGGCGTGCTGAGTGCCAGGATGTCACGTGACGACACCCGGCACTCAGACACGCGTTGCGCGAGGGGGCGGAGCTTGCAGTCTGTGCCATCGGCCATCGGCACAGACTTTACCCCCTCGCGCTGCGGAAAAATCGGATGGCAGCGGCAAGGGGACCAGGAGGCTGACAGCACCCAGGCGCCAGGTCTAATTTCCTGGTCGCCATGGCGACCTGGCGCCTGGGGTTTGTCGAGCCCTGATGTAATATAATATAACGTGAGGTCATATAATGTAATATAATGTTATGTGAGGTCATGTAATGTGAGGTGATATCATATAATATAATGTGAGGTCATGTAATGTGAGGTGATATCATATAATGTGAGGTGATATCATATAATGTGAGGTGATATCATATAATGTAATGCGAGGTCACGTAATGTGAGGTGATATCATATAATGTAATGTGAGGTCATGTAATGTGAGGTGATATCATATAATATAATGTGAGGTCAAGTAATGTAAGGTGATATCATATAATGTAATGTGAGGTCATGTAATGTGAGGTGATATCATATAATATTATGTGAGGTCAAGTAATGTGAGGTGATATCATATAATGTAATGTGAGGTCATGTAATGTAAGGTGATATCATATAATGTAATGGGAGGTCATGTAATGTGAGGTGATATCATATAATATTATGTGAGGTCAAGTAATGTGAGGTGATATCATATAATGTAATGTGAGGTCATGTAATGTAAGGTGATATCATATAATGTAATGGGAGGTCATGTAATGTGAGGTGATATCATATAATGCAATGTGAGGTGATATCATATAATGTAATGCGAGGTCACGTAATGTGAGGTGATATCATATAATATAATGTGGGGTCATGTAATGTAATGTGAGGTGATATAATATAATGTGAGGTCATGTAATGTGAGGTGATATAATATAATATAATGTGAGGTCATGTAATGTAATGTGAGGTCATGTAATGTGAGGTGATATAATATAATGTGAGGTCATGTAATGTAATGTGAGGTGATATCATATAATATAATGTGAGGTGATATCATATAATGTGAGGTGATATCATATAATGTAATGCAAGGTCATGTAATGTGAGGTGATATCATAATATAATGTGAGGTCATGTAATGTGAGGTGATTTCATATAATGTAATGCAAGGTCATGTAATGTGAGGTGATATCATATAATGTGAGGTCATGTAATGTGAGGTGATATCACATAATGTGATGCGAGGTCATGTAATGTGAGGTGATATCATATAATGTAATGTGAGGTCATGTAATGTGAGGTGATATCATATAATGTAATGCGAGGTCATGTAATGTGAGGTGATATCATATAATGTAATGCGAGGTCATGTAATGTGAGGTGATATCACATAATGTAATGCGAGGTCATGTAATGTGAGGTGATATCATATAATGTAATGTGAGGTCATGTAATGTGAGGTGATATCATATAATGTAATGCAAGGTCATGTAATGTGAGGTGATATCATATAATGTGAGGTCATGTAATGTGAGGTGATATCACATAATGTAATGCGAGGTCATGTAATGTGAGGTCATGTAATGTGAGGTGATATCATATAATGTGAGGTCATGTAATGTGAGGTGATATCACATAATGTAATGCGAGGTCATGTAATGTGAGGTGATATCATGAAAATGAGGGTAAGGGACCTCATTTAGGGAAAAAGACTAATGAGTCTTTTGATGCATGTAAGTTTACAGAGGAAGAGGTTTTACTTCAGCTGTCTAAAGTAAAGACAAATAAGTCGATGTGACCTGATGGGATACATTCAAAGTTATTAAAAGAACTTAGTGGTGTACTAGCAAAACCGTTAACAGATTTATTTAACCAATCATTGTTAACGTGAGTAGTTCCAGAAGATTGGAAATTAGCTAATGTTGTGCCCATTCATAAGAAAGGTAGTAGGGAGGAGGCGGGCAACTATAGACCAGTAAGTCTTACTTCAGTAGTGGGGAAAATAATGGGAACCTTGTTAAAGAATAGGATTGTTGAACATCTAAAGTCGCTTGGATTTCAAGATCAGAGACAGCATGGGTTTACTTCAGGGAGATCATGCCAAACTAATCTTATTGATTTTTTTGATTGGGTAACTAAAATAATAGATCAGGGTGGTGCAGTAGACATTGCTTACCTAGATTTCAGTAAGGCTTTTGACACTGTCGCACATAGAAGGCTTATCAATAAACTGAAATCTTTAAGTTTGGATTTCAATATTGTTGAATGGATTAGACAATGGCTGAGTGACAGGCAACAGAGGGTTGTAGTCAATGGGGTATATTCGATGCAAGGTCTTGTTACTAGTGGGGTACCTCAGGGAACTGTTCTTGGACCCATTCTCTTTAATATTTTTATTAGCGATATTGCAGAAGGTCTTGTTGGCAAAGTATGTATTTTTGCTGATGATACAAAGATTTGCAGCAGGGTTGATATTCATGGAGGGATAAGCCAAATGGCAAATGATTTAGCTAAACTAGAAAAATGGTCAGAGCAGTGGCAACTGACATTTAATGTGGACAAGTGCAAGATTATGCACCTTGGGCGTAAAAACCCAAAAGCAGAATATAGACTATTTGGTACAGTACTAACCTCAACATCTGAGGAAAGGGATTTAGGAGTAATAATTTCAGAGGACTTGAAGGTAGGTAGGCAATGCAATAGAGCAGCAGGAAATGCTAGCAGAATGCTTGGTTGCATAGGGAGAGGTATTAGCAGTAGGAAGAGGGAAGTGCTCATGCCATTGTACAGAGCACTGGTGAGACCTCACTTGGAGTATTGTACAGAGCGCTGGTGAGACCTCACTTGGAGTATTGTACAGAGCACTGGAGAGACCTCACTTGGAGTATTGTACGCAGTACTGGAGACCGTATCTCCAGAAGGATATTGATACTTTGGAGAGAGTTCAGAGAAGGGCTACTAAACTGGTTCATGGGTTGAAGGATAAAACTTACCAGGAAAGGTTAAAGCATCTTAACATGTATAGCTTGGAGGAAAGACGTAACAGGGGGGATATGATAGAAACATTTAAATACATAAAGGGAATCAACACAGTAAAGGAAGAGAGTATATTTAAAAGAAGAAAAACTACCACAACTAGAGGACATAGTCTTAAATTAGAGGGGCAACGATTTAAAAGTAATATCAGGAAGTATTACTTTACTGAGAGGGTAGTGGATGTATGGAATAGCCTGCCAGCAGAAGTGGTAGAGGTAAACACAGTCAAGGATTTTAAGCATGCGTGGGATAGACACAAGGCTATCCTAGCTATAAGACTGGGAACGGGGGACTAATAAAAGCACTCAAAAAAAAAAATAATTGGGCAGACTAGATGGACTGTATGGTTCTTATCTGCCGACACATTCTATGTTATGTGAGGTGATATCATATAATGTAATGTGAGGTCATGTAATGTGAGGTGATATCATATAATGTAATGTGAGGTGATATCATATAATGTGAGGTCATGTAATGTGAGGTGATATCATATAATGTGAGGTCATGTAATGTGAGGTGATATCACATAATGTAATGCGAGGTCATGTAATGTGAGGTGATATCATATAATGTGAGGTGATATCATATAATGTAATGCAAGGTCATGTAATGTGAGGTGATATCATATAATGTGAGGTGATATCATATAATGTAATGCGAGGTCATGTAATGTGAGGTGATATCATATCATGTAATGTGAGGTGATATAATGTAATGCAAGGCCATGTAATTTGAGGTGATATAATGTAATATAATATAATGTGAGGTCATGTAATGTAAGGTGATATCATATAATGTAATGTGAGGTCATGTAATGTGAGGTGATATCATATAATGTAAAGTGAGGTCATGTAATGTAAGGTGATATAATGTAATATAATATACCAATGTGAGGTCATGTAATAAGAGGTAATATAATATAATGAAATTCGAGGCCATGTAATGTGAGGTAATATAATATAATGTAATGCGAGGTCATGTAATGTGAGGTGATATAATGTAATATAATATAATGTGAGATCATGTAATGTAAGGTGATATAATGTAATGCGAGGCCATGTAATGTAAGGTGATATAATATAATATAATATAATGTGAGGTCATGTAATGTGAGGTGATATCATATAATGTAATGCGAGGTCATGTAATGTGAGGCGATGTCATATAATGTAATGAGAGGTCATGTAATGTGAGGTGATATCACATAATGTAATGTGAGGTCATGTAATGTAATGTGAGGTCATGTAATGTGAGGTGATATAATAAAATGTAATGTGAGGTGATATAATATAATATAATGTGAGGTCATGTAATGTGAGGTGATATAATATAATATAATGTGAGGTCATGTAATGTGAGGTGATATAATATAATGCGAGGTCATGTAATGTGAGGTGATATAATATAATATAATGTGAGGTCATGTAATATAATGTGAGGTAATGTAATGTGGTCATATAATAAAAAGTAATGCAAGGTCATCTAAAGTGAGGTGATATAATGTAATATAATATCATGCGAGGTCATGTAATGTGAGGTGATATAATATAATATAATGTGAGGTCATGTAATGTAATGTGAGGTCATGTAATGTGGTCATATAATAAAATGTAATGCAAGGTCATCTAAAGTGAGGTGATATAATGTAATATAATATAATGCGAGGTCATGTAATGTGAGGTGATATAATATAATATAATGTGAGGTAATGTAATGTGAGGTGATATATATAATATAATGTGAGGTTATGTAATGTGAGGTGATATAATATAATATAATGTGAGGTCATGTAATGTAATGTGAGGTCATGTAATGTGAGGTGATATAATATAATATAATGTGAGGTCATGTAATGTAATGTGAGGTGATATAATATAATAAAATGTGAGGTCATGTAATGTAATGTGAGGTGATATAATATAATATAATGTGAGGTTATGTAATGTGAGGTGATATAATATAATATAATGTGAGGTCATGTAATGTAATGTGAGGTCATGTAATGTGAGGTGATATAATATAATGTGAGGTCATGTAATGTAATGTGAGGTGATATAATATAATATAATGTGAGGTTATGTAATGTGAGGTGATATAATATAATATAATGTGAGGTCATGTAATGTAATGTGAGGTCATGTAATGTGAGGTGATATAATAAAATGTAATGCAAGGTCATCTAAAGTGAGGTGATATAATGTAATATAATATAATGTGAGGTCATGTAATGTGAGGTGATATAATGTAATGTAATATGAGGTGATATAATGTAATGCAAGGCCATGTAATTTGAGGTGATATAATGTAATATAATATAATGTGAGGTCATGTAATGTAAGGTGATATCATATAATGTAATGTGAGGTCATGTAATGTGAGGTGATATCATATAATGTAAAGTGAGGTCATGTAATGTAAGGTGATATAATGTAATATAATATACCAATGTGAGGTCATGTAATAAGAGGTAATATAATATAATGAAATTCGAGGCCATGTAATGTGAGGTAATATAATATAATGTAATGCAAGGTCATGTAATGTGAGGTGATATAATGTAATATAATATAATGTGAGATCATGTAATGTAAGGTGATATAATGTAATGCGAGGCCATGTAATGTAAGGTGATATAATATAATATAATGTGAGGTCATGTAATGTGAGGTGATATCATATAATGTAATGCGAGGTCATGTAATGTGAGGCGATGTCATATAATGTAATGAGAGGTCATGTAATGTGAGGTGATATCACATAATGTAATGTGAGGTCATGTAATGTAATGTGAGGTCATGTAATGTGAGGTGATATAATAAAATGTAATGTGAGGTGATATAATATAATATAATGTGAGGTCATGTAATGTGAGGTGATATAATATAATATAATGTGAGGTCATGTAATGTGAGGTGATATAATATAATGCGAGGTCATGTAATGTGAGGTGATATAATATAATATAATGTGAGGTCATGTAATATAATGTGAGGTAATGTAATGTGGTCATATAATAAAATGTAATGCAAGGTCATCTAAAGTGAGGTGATATAATGTAATATAATATCATGCGAGGTCATGTAATGTGAGGTGATATAATATAATATAATGTGAGGTCATGTAATGTAATGTGAGGTCATGTAATGTGGTCATATAATAAAATGTAATGCAAGGTCATCTAAAGTGAGGTGATATAATGTAATATAATATAATGCGAGGTCATGTAATGTGAGGTGATATAATATAATATAATGTGAGGTAATGTAATGTGAGGTGATTTAATATAATATAATGTGAGGTTATGTAATGTGAGGTGATATAATATAATATAATGTGAGGTCATGTAATGTAATGTGAGGTCATGTAATGTGAGGTGATATAATATAATATAATGTGAGGTCATGTAATGTAATGTGAGGTGATATAATATAATAAAATGTGAGGTCATGTAATGTAATGTGAGGTGATATAATATAATATAATGTGAGGTTATGTAATGTGAGGTGATATAATATAATATAATGTGAGGTCATGTAATGTAATGTGAGGTCATGTAATGTGAGGTGATATAATATAATGTGAGGTCATGTAATGTAATGTGAGGTGATATAATATAATATAATGTGAGGTTATGTAATGTGAGGTGATATAATATAATATAATGTGAGGTCATGTAATGTAATGTGAGGTCATGTAATGTGAGGTGATATAATAAAATGTAATGCAAGGTCATCTAAAGTGAGGTGATATAATGTAATATAATATAATGTGAGGTCATGTAATGTGAGGTGATATAATGTAATGTAATATGAGGTCATGTAATGTGAGGTGATATAATATAATATAATGTGAGGTCATGTAGTGTAATGTGAGGTGATAAGACTATCCTAGATATAAGATAAGGCCAGGGACTAATGAGAGTATTACTTTACTGAGAGGGTAGTGGATGCATGGAATAGTCTTCAAGTAGAAGTGGTAGAGGTTAATACAGTGAAGGAGTTTAAGCATGCATGGGATAGGTATAAGGCTATCCTAGATATAAGCTAAGGCCAGGGACTAATGAAAGTATTACATTACTGAGAGGGTAGTGGATGCATGGAATAGTCTTCCAGTAGAAGTGATACAGGTTAATACAGTGAAGGAGTTTAAGCATGCATGGGGTAGGTATAAGGCTATCCTAGATATAAGATAAGGCCAGGGACTAATGAAAGTATTACATTACTGAGAGGGTAGTGGATGTATGGAATAGTCTTCCAGTAGAGGTGGTAGAGGTTAATACAGTGAAGGAGTTTAAGCATGCATGGGATAGGTATAAGGCTATCCTAGATATAAGATAAGGTCAGGGACTAATGAAAGTATTACATTACTGAGAGGGTAGTGGATGTATGGAATAGTCTTCCAGTAGAAGTGGTAGAGGTTAATACAGTGAAGGAGTTTAAGCATGCATGGGATAGGTATAAGGCTATCCTAGATATAAGATAAGGCCAGGGACTAATGAGAGTATTACTTTACTGAGAGGGTAGTAGATGTATGGAATAGTCTCCGGGAACTGGAGACTAATAAATTTATTTAGAAAATTGGGCAGACTAGATGGATTGGATGGTTCTTATCTGCCAACACATTCTATGTTTCTATATCATATAATGCAATGCTAATGTAAGAGTGAGACAGCGCTAAATGTGTATACCAAGACAGTTTAATATGATAGACTGCAAAGACAGAAATGTTATAAAAAAATATAAGATTTATTACAAGGAAATATAAATATACAAGTGGATGACCATATGAAATATACAGCAATATAGTCTAAAATCACAAAATAAGACTGAAATAATATGAACAAAAATACAATATATAATAGTACACAGAATAAAGGGACCCAAATGGAAGAAAAAGAAAGATTGTTAAAATTATATAAAAAAATACAAATAGAGCCAAAGATCCCTTAACCACTGGGTCTGCTCGCCTGGCCAGGTCTATTGAATAGTTAGGATATTGCACTATATAGAAACACAGCTACACCCCCACAGGATGCGTTTCGAATTATCTTCATCAGCTGGTGGGCGGTATTGCAATGACACCAGTGGGGAAGGGATCAGCTTATATAGTCACACATTTAGAAAAAAAAAACAATAAATGATTATTCTCGTCAGCTGTACACAATTGGAAGTGCTGACCATAGAAGATCGATGCTCAGTGAAAGACACAACCGTTTTCATAGATACGAAAATAACACATGGGATTCTCTGGTTTCTATTCGCTATAGAGAACCATAGAGAGACGTTTGGAAAGGAAAGAGCGTCGTCTCCATGGTAACGCGTCCCGTAGCGACGTGTCTCCGCCCTGCATACCAGGGGAGAGACAGTCGCGAAAGGAAGCAACCATGGGGAGGACACATAATCATAAGTTACTACGCAATAATGTATGTCCTATGGCAATTACTATTGGGGTATTGATCAGGACACAGAGTAACAAAAATGCCTACATATCTATAATATATAACAAGGAAGCACTAAGATGTTATGGGTAAGGGATCTTTGGCTCTATTTGTATTTTTTATATAATTTTACAATCTTTCTTTTTCATCCATTCGGGTCCCTTTATTCTGTGTACTATTATATATTGTATTTTTGTTCATATTATTTCAGTCTTATTTTGTGATTTTAGACTATATTGCTATATATTTCATATGGTCATCCACTTGTATATTTATATTTCCTTGTAACATAGTAATTTTTATTTAGCGCTGTCTCACTCTTACATTATCTCTCCTTTTTTGCAGTGGATTTTTCCATTGCATTCCATTATAAGACTAGCTGCTCCCATGTTTTCATTCTTTTAATCAAGTCATTTACTACTCCATATACTATCCGGGATTTTCCTCTCCCCATCGTGTACCTTCCCTGTCTTCAGTGGTCAGTATTGGTTTTATTATTTATTATTTGTGTATCCCTTTGTTGTTGGAGTGGAGGTCACTATATATATTATCTATTAGCACTGTGCCTCACCTTTTTTCCTATATAATGCAATGTGAGGTCATGTATGTAAGGTGATATAATGCATAGTAATTTAGGTTGAAAAAAGACACAAGTCCATCAAGTTCAACCCATCTACCTACCAGATTTTGATCCCAAAGAAGGAAAAAACCCCTAAGGAAGCTATTTCAAATTTTGCCTCCTAGGGGGAAAAAATTCCTTCTTGACTCCAAAGGGCAATCAGATTTCTCCTTGGATCAATAAGCTCTATTATTAATGCTTATTCTATTATTAATAGCCCTGTATGTTCTGCTTTTCCATGTTTAAATGCATCTATTGTGGTTGATAGCACTACCTCTCTTGGCAGTGAGTTCCATATCTTTATTGTCCTTACTGTAAAGAATCCCTTCCTTTGCCGTCTATGAAATCTTTGCTCTTCCAGTCTTAGGGGGTGACCTCTTGTTCTTTGTACATTTCTGTTAATGAGCAGGTCCCTGGAGAGCTCCTTATATTGGCCCTGCACATATTTATATAATGTTATCATATCCCCTCTAAGACGCCTTTTTTCTAACGTATATAAATGCAATTTTTTAAGTCTCTCTTCATAACTAAGATCCTCCAATCCCCTTATTAATTTTGTAGCCCTCCTTTGCACTTTTCCATAATATCCTTTTTAAGGACTGGTGCCCAGAACTGTACTGCATATTCAAGGTGAGGTCTTACCCTTGATTTGTAAAGAGGCAAGATGATGTCCTCCTCCCGTGAATCTATACCTCGGTTATATAATGTTATATAACATAATTTAATATGAGGTCATGTAACGTCATGTTATATGTAATATAATGGCTTAGTTCAGAGGCGTCCAACATGCGGCCTGTGCATTGAGGTGCGGCCTGTGCATTGAGGTGCGGCCTGTGCATTGAGGTGCGGCCTGTGCATTGAGGTGCGGCCTGTGCATTGAGGTGCGGCCCGTCTGAGCTCTGCTCAGGTAGCCACAACTCCAACTGCTCACGGGAAGCTGTCTCGGGGAACCCCTACACAGAGCGGTGCTGCTTTCCCCTCCTCTACCCTGCGCGTGGGGAGGGAACTTTGTTTCCCGACACAGCTTCCCGTGTGGTGAGCAGTTGGAGTTGTGGCTACCTGAGCAGAGCTCAGACGGGCCGCACCTCAATGCACAGGCCGCATGTTGGACGCCTCTGAACTAAGCCATTATATTACATATAACATGACGTTAGGGAGGGAAGAAGAGCACCAGCACCATGAAGGTAACGGGGAGCCCACAGCCCCGTTTAAAGTAAGTTTTTGGTAAGTTTGTGTGGGTAAGTGTATGTATGCGAGTGTATAAATGTGTATGTGTGTGTGGGGTGAGTGTATGTGTGTGTTAAATGTGTATGTGTGTGTGATAAATGTGTATGTGTGTGTGGGGTGAGTGTATGTATGCATGTGTGTGTGTATAAATGTGTATGTTTGTGTGTGGCGGGGGTAAGTGTTTGTATGGTGTGTGGGGGGGGTAAGTGTATGTATGGTGTGTGGGGGGGGGGGTAAGTGTATGTATGGTGTGGGGGGGGGGTAAGTGTATGTATTGTGTGTATGGGAGGGTAAGTGTATGTATGGTGTGTATGGGAGGGTAAGTGTATGTATGGTGTGTATGGGAGGGTAAGTGTATGTATGGTGTGTGGGGGGGTACGTGTATGTATGGTGTGTGTGGGGGGGTACGTGTATGTATGGTGTGTGTGGGAGGGTACGTGTATGTATGGTGTGTGTGGGGGGGTAAGTGTATGTATGGTGTGTGGGAGGGTAAGTGTATGTATGGTGTGTGGGGGGGTACGTGTATGTATGGTGTGTGTGGGGGGGTACGTGTATGTATGGTGTGTGTGGGAGGGTACGTGTATGTATGGTGTGTGTGGGGGGGTACGTGTATGTATAGTGTGTGGGAGGGTAAGTGTATGTATGGTGTGTGGGAGGGTAAGTGTATGTATGGTGTGTGGGGGGGGTAAGTGTATGTATGGTGTGTGTGGGAGGGTAAGTGTATGTATGGTGTGTGTGGGAGGGTAAGTGTATGTATGGTGTGTGGGGGGGTACGTGTATGTATGGTGTGTGGGGGAGGGTAAGTGTATGTATGGTGTGTGGGGGAGGGTAAGTGTATGTATGGTGTGTGGGGGAGGGTAAGTGTATGTATGGTGTGTGGGGGAGGGTAAGTGTATGTATGGTGTGTGGGGAGGGTAAGTGTATGTATGGTGTGTGGGGGAGGGTAAGTGTATGTATGGTGTGGGGGGGGGTAAGTGTATGTATGGTGTGTGGGGGGGTAAGTGTATGTATGGTGTGTGGGGGGGTTAGTGTATGTATGGTGTGTGGGGGGTAAGTGTATGTATGGTGTGTGGGAGGGTAAGTGTATGTATGGTGTGTGGGAGGGTAAGTGTATGTATGGTGTGTGGGAGGGTAAGTGTATGTATGGTGTGTGGAAGGGTAAGTGTATGTATGGTGTGTGGGGGGGGGTAAGTGTTTGTATGGTGTGTGGGGGGGTAAGTGTATGTATGGTGTGTGTGGGAGGGTAAGTGTATGTATGGTGTGTGTGGGGGGGTACGTGTATGTATGGTGTGTGTGGGAGGGTAAGTGTATGTATGGTGTGTGTGGGGGGGTACGTGTATGTATAGTGTGTGTGGGGGGGTACGTGTATGTATGGTGTGTGGGGGGGTACGTGTATGTATGGTGTGTGGGAGGGTACGTGTATGTATGGTGTGTGGGAGGGTAAGTGTATGTATGGTGTGTGGGGGGGTAAGTGTATGTATGGTGTGTGTGGGAGGGTAAGTGTATGTATGGTGTGTGGGGGGGTACGTGTATGTATGGTGTGGGGGGGTGTAAGTGTATGTATGGTGTGTGTGGGGGGGGTAAGTGTATGTATGGTGTGTGGGAGGGTAAGTGTATGTATGGTGTGTGGGGGGGGGTAAGTGTATGTATGGTGTGTGTGGGAGGGTAAGTGTATGTATGGTGTGTGGGGGGGTACGTGTATGTATGGTGTGTGGGGGGGTACGTGTATGTATGGTGTGTGTGGGGGGGTACGTGTATGTATGGTGTGTGGGAGGGTAAGTGTATGTATGGTGTGTGGGGGGGGTGCGTGTATGTATGGTGTGTGTGGGGGGTAAGTGTATGTATGGTGTGTGGTGGGGTACGAGTGTGTGGGAGGGTAAGTGTATGTATGGTGTGTGGGGGGGGGTGCGTGTATGTATGGTGTGTGTGCGTGTGGGGGGGGGGGGGTAAGTGTATGTATGCGAGTGTGACTGTGTATGCATGTGTGTGTAGTTAATGTGACCACTGCACATTAGTGTAAATTATATATAATATATATACACACACAAACGTGTGTGTGTATATATATATATATATATATATATATATATATATATATATATATATAATTATATATTATTCTCTGAATGAATGAAACATGAATGCGGACCACACACACATACATTTCTATCGACGTGGCCCTTTGCAGAATAAACTTGGACACCCCTGGCATAGTTCAATGGCCCCAATATTCGAAAAACTGGTGTTAGCTACTAACACCATTAACAGGTTACCGCATTAGTTAAAAATTATCACACCCGCTAAAAGCCTCTGTATTTTCTGTTCTGTGCGGTAATCCTTTACAATTAGCCACCTCCTCCCCAATAAAAATAAATGGCCGTCCATGGGGCCTGGGACCAGCCAAAGGCCCCTAGACCTTATATATTAGATTAGGACCGATATTAGGACGGGGGGCCAGGACAATTCATTTTTATTGGAGCGGGGTTCAGGGACCTTTGGCTATTAATTTAATTGGGGAGTTTTCTCAGCCTCCAAATCTTGAGGTGTGGTTAGGTAGACCTGGCCCAAAATGCATATAGTATGGGGGCTGGGAGCATACGGCCAGCTGCCAGGCCCATTTCTTATATGTATGGTGCGTTTCATGCAGGTATCGTTGTGCAATCAGCTATGATGTCCGAATTGCAAATCTATTCGGAGGCACATGAGGAACTTCTAGGGCAACGTGCAATACACTTTCACATGTGTTCCCAATGTGCCCTGAACCAGTCCGGTCTTTGGAGGCATCATTTCGGGGCCCGTCATCGGCGCATATTAAGTAGACCCTCTAATGTAATATGAGGTGAGGCGATCTAATGTAATATAATATATGCAATATGAGGTTATAGAATGTAATGTGAGGTGATATAAGGTAACATAATGTAATGTGATACAATGTAATGAAAGGTGATGTGTTGTTACCTTATTATGACATATTATAATGTAATATATGGTGATAGAATGTAACGTGAGGTGATGTAATTTAATAAGGTGATATAATGTAATATAATATAATGAAATATCAGGTTATATACTTTAATGTAATATTGCGTAATGTGAATTAATTTAATATTATAATAGGGATGTAATGTGAGGCGATATAATAATGTGATATAAGGTGACATAATGTAATGGGATATAATAATGTCATATAAAGTGAAATTATATAATGTGATAATATGAGGTGATATAATGTAATGTAATATAATGTGATAATATGATGTGATATAATGCAATATGATGCGATAATATGAGGTGATATAATGTAATATAATGTGATAATATAAGGTGATATAATGCAATATGATGTAATGTAATATAATGTGATAATATGATGTGATATAATGTGATAATTTATTTATTTATTTATTTTTATTTAGAAAGTGTTTTACCAGGAAAAATACATTGAGATTTCTCTCGTTTTCAAGTATGTCCTGGGGACCCAGTCCAGAATGGAGTTACACAGAGTTACACATTTAACAGTAGATTCAAAAATACATAATATGAGGTGATATAATGTAATATAATGTGATAATATAAGGTGATATGCAATATGATATTATGTAATGTAATATAACGTGATAATATGAGGTGATATAATGCAATATGATATAATGTAATATAATGTGATAATATGAGGTGATATAATGTAATATAATATAAGGTGATAATATAAGGTGATAATATAAGGTGATAATATAAGGTGATAATATAAGGTGATAATATAAGGTGATAATATAAGGTGATAATATAAGGTGATAATATAAGGTGATAATATAAGGTGATAATATAAGGTGATAATATAATGTGATAATATGAGGTGATATAATGTAATATGATGTGATAATATGAGGTGATATAATGTGATAATATGAGGTGATATAATGTAATAATATGAGGTGATATAATGTAATAATATGAGGTGATATAATGTAATAATATGAGGTGATATAATGTAATATAATGTGATAATATGAGGTGATATAATGTAATATGATGTGATAATATGAGGTGATATAATGTAATAATATGAGGTGATATAATGTAATAATATGAGGTGATATAATGTAATAATATGAGGTGATATAATGTAATAATATGAGGTGATATAATGTAATAATATGAGGTGATATAATGTAATATGATGTGATATAATGTAATATGAGGTGATAATATGAGGTGATATGTAATATGAGGTGATATAATGTAATATTATGTGATAATATGAGGTGATATCATGTAATAATATGATGTGATAATATGAGGTGATATCATGTAATAATATGATGTGATAATATGAGGTGATATAATGTAATATAATGTGATAATATGAGGTGATATAATGTAATATAATGTGATAATATGAGGTGATATAATGTAATATAATGTGATAATATGAGGTGATATGAGGTGATATAATGTGATAATATGAGGTGATATAATGTGATAATATGAGGTGATATAATGTGATAATATGAGGTGATATAATGTAATATAATGTGATATAATGTGATAATATGAGGTGATATAATGTAATATAATGTGATATAATGTAATATAATGTGATATAATGTGATAATATGAGGTGATATAATGTAATATGATGTGATAATATGAGGTGATATGTAATATGAGGTGATATAATGTAATATGTGATAATATGAGGTGATATAATGTAATAATATGATGTGATAATATGAGGTGATATAATGCAATATGATGTGATAATATGATGTAATAATATGAGGTGATAATATGATGTAATAATATGAGGTGATATAATGTGATAATATGAGGTGATATAATGTAATATAATGTGATAATATGAGGTGATATAATGTAATATGTGATAATATGAGGTGATATGTAATATGAGGTGTTATAATGTAATATTATGTGATAATATGAGGTGATATCATGTAATATGATGTGATAATATTAGGTGATATAATGCAATATGATGTGATAATATGATGTAATAATATGAGGTGATATAATGTGATAATATGAGGTGATATAATGGAATATGTGATATTATGAGGTGATAAAATGTAAGGTATGGTGACGTCATGTAATATGCCGGTATGACGCGTCACTGGGTTTTCCTTCCTATATTAACCCTGTGGATAATACTGACTGGTCCCGGTGCCCTCTCACCTCCTGAACTCCCTCCTTTGGGCCCCCGCCCTGCACTCCGCCGCCTCCCTCTATTCCCGGAGACCCACATACTGCCAGGGATCCGCTGGAACGCACAGCAACCATATATGGTCCACCCAATCAGCGCTGAGCACTCCTGACACCAAGCCACCGACCACCCAATCAGCGCTGAGCACTCCTGACACCAAGCCACCGACCACCCAATCAGCGCTGAGCACTCCTGACACCAAGCCACCGACCACCCAATCAGCGCTGAGCACTCCTGACACCAAGCCACCGACCACCCAATCAGCGCTGAGCACTCCTGACACCAAGCCACCGACCACCCAATCAGCGCTGAGCACTCCTGACACCAAGCCACCGACCACCCAATCAGCGCTGAGCACTACTGACACCAAGCCACCGACCACCCAATCAGCGCTGAGCACTACTGACACCAAGCCACCGACCACCCAATCAGCGCTGAGCACTCCTGACACCAAGCCACCGACCACCCAATCAGCGCTGAGCACCCCTGACACCAAGCCACCGACCACCCAATCAGCGCTGAGCATCCGTGACACCAGGCTCAACTAGCGCGTTTCTACTGACACCACAGCCAATCGTTTCAAAGCCTTCCCGAATACGCAGCCAATCCGCGCCAGGCATCGCCATAAATGTAGGCAGGTTAGCCGTAGAACGTCGCACACAGTGATGTCATGATGCATGCTGGGAGATGTAGGCCTGGCTGAGTAACACATGTTATGTGGGGAAATACGTTTCCTGGCTGAGGAGGATGAGAGTGTGAGAGCTGATTGATACTGGTCATGGAAACTCATACTCTCCTCAGCCTATAAAGTGTAATCCTTATGGTAAACACCACGCCAGATCCCCCCTATATAACGTCACAGGCCTCTATATAACGTCACAGGCCTCCATATAACATCACAGCCCTCTATATAACGTCACAGCCCTCTATATAACGTCACAGGCCTCTATATAACGTCACAGGCCTCCATATAACATCACAGCCCTCCATATAACATCACAGCCCTCCA
The DNA here is from genome assembly GCA_036172795.1 of Pelodytes ibericus. Lineage (NCBI taxonomy): Eukaryota > Metazoa > Chordata > Amphibia > Anura > Pelodytidae > Pelodytes > Pelodytes ibericus. The sequence continues at coordinate 2,358,071 of CM069859.1, forward strand.
TATAACGTCACAGGCCTCCATATAACATCACAGCCCTCTATATAACGTCACAGGCCTCCATATAACGTCACAGCACCCCCATGTAACATCACAGCCCTCTATATAACGTCACAGGCCTCCATATAACGTCACAGGCCTCCATATAACGTCACAGGCCTCCATATAACGTCACAGGCCTCCATATAACGTCACAGGCCTCCATATAACGTCACAGGCCTCCATATAACGTCACAGGCCTCCATATAACGTCACAGGCCTCCATATAACGTCACAGCCCCCCCATGTAACATCACAGCCCCCCCATGTAACATCACAGCCCTCCATATAACGTCACAGGCCTCCATATAACATCACAGGCCCCCCATGTAACATCACAGCCCTCTATATAACGTCACAGCCCTCTATATAACGTCACAGGCCTCCATATAACGTCACAGCCCTCTATATAACGTCACAGGCCTCCATATAACATCACATGCCTCTATATAACGTCACAGGCCTCTATATAACATCACAGCCCTCCCATGTAACATCACAGCCCTCCCATGTAACATCACAGCCCTCTATATAACATCACAGCCCTCTATATAACATCACAGCCCTCCCATGTAACGTCACAGGCCTCCATATAACGTCACAGCCCTCCATATAACGTCACAGCCCTCTATATAACGTCACAGCCTTCCATATAACGTCACAGCCCTCTATATAACGTCACAGCCCTCCATATAACGTCACAGCCTTCCATATAACGTCACAGCCCTCCATATAACGTCACAGGCCTCCATATAACATCACAGCCCTCTATATAACATCACAGCCCTCTATATAACGTCACAGCCCTCTATATAACGTCACAGCCCTCTATATAACGTCACAGCCCTCTATATAACGTCACAGGCCTCCATATAACATCACAGCCCTCTATATAACATCACAGCCCTCCCATGTAACATCACAGCCCTCTATATAACGTCACAGCCCTCTATATAACGTCACAGCCCTCTATATAACGTCACAGCCTTCCATATAACGTCACAGCCCTCTATATAACGTCACAGCCCTCCATATAACGTCACAGGCCTCCATATAACATCACAGCCCTCCCATATAACGTCACAGCCCTCTATATAACGTCACAGGCCTCCATATAACATCACAGCCCTGTATATAACATCACAGCCCTCCCATGTAACATCACAGCCCTCTATATAACGTCACAGCCCTCTATATAACGTCACAGCCTTCCATATAACGTCACAGCCCTCCATATAACGTCACAGCCCTCCATATAACGTGACAGGCCTCCATATCACGTCACAGCCCTTTATATAACATCACAGGCCTCCATATCACGTCACAGCCCTTTATATAACATCACAGGCCCCCCCCCATGTAACAACACAACCCTTGATTCCAAGGTCACCTGGGACACGTGTACTGTCTCTTTAATAGAGAGCTCCCATTGGGCTATAACAAGGAGAGGCGGGGCCAAGCCTGGTGCTTATTCCCGGCTGTTGATTGGAGGAGCTGTGTCACGTGAGCTCTATCACTCGGCTGTCACTTGGAACCGTGCTAATTTATGAGGTAAAGACATCCACAACCCTGATTGGAGCACGATGGTCACATGGCATAGTATTACGTCTGAAAAAGCAAAGCGGGAAGTTGGGTGTGGGCGTGTCTGGGCTCGCATAGTGGGCGGGGTTAACCCTGCATTAGGGTAGAACTTGGAGCCAGTGTGTCCGTCGTGAGAGGGCGTGGTTAATCTGCATGCGTACTTGTGATTGGTCTAGGTGTGTGTTTAGCGAACTATCCTTGGCTGTGATTGGTCAGTAGATGTGAGGGTGCAAGTAGCAATGACCCGTGCGGGCGGACAGGGCAGCCCGCGGGCGAGAGAAATGGCAGAGCCTGGTGGCTTGATGACCCGGAGACACAGGGGAGTCCAGCGGGTGTGCAGTGTGAGCGGCAGTGAGGAACCCGAGGAGAGGCCGCAGCCAGTGTCAGAGTTACGGTAACTAACCGCCCCTCCCTTTACCTAATACCCTGACCCCTCCCCTTTATCTACAGGACACACCCCCAATGCACTGACACCCCCTATAACAGATACTGTAACCGCCCCTCCCTTTACCTAATACCCTGACCCCTCCCCTTTATCTACAGGACACACCCCCAATGCACTGACACCCCCTATAACTGATACTGTAACCTCCCCTCCCTTTACCCAATACCCTGACCCCTCCCCTTTATCTACAGGACACACCCCCAATGCACTGACACCCCCTATAACAGATACTGTAACCTCCCCTCCCTTTACCTAATACCCTGACCCCTCCCCTTTATCTACAGGACACACCCCCAATGCACTGACACCCCCTATAACAGATACTGTAACCGCCCCTCCCTTTACCTAATACCCTGACCCCTCCCCTTTATCTACAGGACACACCCCCAATGCACTGATACCCCCTATAACAGATACTGTAACCGCCCCTCCCTTTACCTAATACCCTGACCCCTCCCCTTTATCTACAGGACACACCCCCAATGCACTGACACCCCCTATAACAGATACTGTAACCTCCCCTCCCTTTACCCAATACCCTGACCCCTCCCCTTTATCTACAGGACACACCCCCAATGCACTGACACCCCCTATAACAGATACTGTAACCTCCCCTCCCTTTACCCAATACCCTGACCCCTCCCCTTTATCTACAGGACACACCCCCAATGCACTGACACCCCCTATAACAGATACTGTAACCTCCCCTCCCTTTACCCAATACCCTGACCCCTCCCCTTTATCTACAGGACACACCCCCAATGCACTGACACCCCCTATAACAGATACTGTAACCGCCCCTCCCTTTACCTAATACCCTGACCCCTCCCCTTTATCTACAGGACACACCCCCAATGCACTGACACCCCCTATAACAGATACTGTAACCGCCCCTCCATTTACCCAATACCCTGACCCCTCCCCTTTATCTACAGGACACACCCCCAATGCACTGACACCCCCTATAACAGATACTGTAACCGCCCCTCCCTTTACCCAATACCCTGACCCCTCCCCTTTATCTACAGGACACACCCCCAATGCACTGACACCCCCTATAACAGATACTGTAACCTCCCCTCCCTTTACCCAATACCCTGACCCCTCCCCTTTATCTACAGGACACACCCCCAATGCACTGACACCCCCTATAACAGATACTGTAACCTCCCCTCCCTTTTCCCAATACCCTGACCCCTCCCCTTTATCTACAGGACACACCCCCAATGCACTGACACCCCCTATAACAGATACTGTAACCGCCCCTCCATTTACCCAATACCCTGACCCCTCCCCTTTATCTACAGGACACACCCCCAATGCACTGACACCCCCTATAACAGATACTGTAACCGCCCCTCCCTTTACCCAATACCCTGACCCCTCCCCTTTATCTACAGGACACACCCCCAATGCACTGACACCCCCTATAACAGATACTGTAACCTCCCCTCCCTTTACCTAATACCATGACCCCTCCCCTTTATCTACAGGACACACCCCCAATGCACTGACACCCCCTATAACAGATACTGTAACCTCCCCTCCCTTTACCCAATACCCTGACCCCTCCCCTTTATCTACAGGACACACCCCCAATGCACTGACACCCCCTATAACAGATACTGTAACCTCCCCTCCCTTTACCCAATACCCTGACCCCTCCCCTTTATCTACAGGACACACCCCCAATGCACTGACACCCCCTATAACAGATACTGTAACCGCCCCTCCCTTTACCCAATACCCTGACCCCTCCCCTTTATCTACAGGACACACCCCCAATGCACTGACACCCCCTATAACAGATACTGTAACCGCCCCTCCCTTTACCCAATACCCTGACCCCTCCCCTTTATCTACAGGACACACCCCCAATGCACTGACACCCCCTATAACAGATACTGTAACCGCCCCTCCCTTTACCCAATACCCTGACCCCTCCCCTTTATCTACAGGACACACCCCCAATGCACTGACACCCCCTATAACAGATACTGTAACCGCCCCTCCCTTTACCTAATACCCTGACCCCTCCCCTTTATCTACAGGACACACCCCCAATGCACTGACACCCCCTATAACAGATACTGTAACCGCCCCTCCCTTTACCCAATACCCTGACCCCTCCCCTTTATCTACAGGACACACACCCAATGCACTGACACCCCCTATAACAGATACTGTAACCTCCCCTCCCTTTACCTAATACCCTGACCCCTCCCCTTTATCTACAGGACACACCCCCAATGCACTGACACACCCTATAACAGATACTGTAACCTCCCCTCCCTTTACCCAATACCCTGACCCCTCCCCTTTATCTACAGGACACACCCCCAATGCACTGACACCCCCTATAACAGATACTGTAACCGCCCCTCCCTTTACCTAATACCCTGACCCCTCCCCTTTATCTACAGGACACCCCCCCAATGCACTGACACCCCCTATAACAGATACTGTAACCGCCCCTCCCTTTACCCAATACCCTGACCCCTCCCCTTTATCTACAGGACACACCCCCAATGCACTGACACCCCCTATAACAGATACTGTAACCTCCCCTCCCTTTACCCAATACCCTGACCCCTCCCCTTTATCTACAGGACACACCCCCAATGCACTGACACCCCCTATAACAGATACTGTAACCTCCCCTCCCTTTACCCAATACCCTGACCCCTCCCCTTTATCTACAGGACACACCCCCAATGCACTGACACCCCCTATAACAGATACTGTAACCTCCCCTCCCTTTAGACTATTTGGTACAGTCCTAACCTCAACATCTGAGGAAAGGGATTTAGGAGTAATAATTTCAGAGGACTTGAAGGTAGGTAGGCAATGCAATAGAGCAGCAGGAAATGCTAGCAGAATGCTTGGTTGCATAGGGAGAGGTATTAGCAGTAGGAAGAGGGAAGTGCTCATGCCATTGTACAGAGCACTGGTGAGACCTCACTTGGAGTATTGTACTCAGTACTGGAGACCGTATCTCCAGAAGGATATTGATACTTTGGAGAGAGTTCAGAGAAGGGCTACTAAACTGGTTCATGGGTTGAAGGATAAAACTTACCAGGAAAGGTTAAAGCATCTTAACATGTATAGCTTGGAGGAAAGACGTAACAGGGGGGATATGATAGAAACATTTATATACATAAAGGGAATCAACACAGTAAAGGAAGAGAGTATATTTAAAAGAAGAAAAACTACCACAACTAGAGGACATAGTCTTAAATTAGAGGGGCAACGATTTAAAAGTAATATCAGGAAGTATTACTTTACTGAGAGGGTAGTGGATGTATGGAATAGCCTGCCAGCAGAAGTGGTAGAGGTAAACACAGTCAAGGATTTTAAGCATGCGTGGGATAGACACAAGGCTATCCTAGCTATTAGACCTGAAAAGGGGGACTAATAAAAGTACTCAAAAAAAAAAAAATTTGGGCAGACTAGATGGACCGAATGGTTCTTATCTGCCGACACATTCTATGTTTCTATGTTTCTATGTTTACCCAATACCCTGACCCCTCCCCTTTATCTACAGGACACCCCCCCAATGCACTGACACCCCCTATAACAGATACTGTAACCTCCCCTCCCTTTACCCAATACCCTGACCCCTCCCCTTTATCTACAGGACACCCCCCCAATGCACTGACACCCCCTATAACAGATACTGTAACCTCCCCTCCCTTTACCCAATACCCTGACCCCTCCCCTTTATCTACAGGACACACCCCCAATGCACTGACACCCCCTATAACAGATACTGTAACCGCCCCTCCCTTTACCCAATACCCTGACCCCTCCCCTTTATCTACAGGACACACCCCCAATGCACTGACACCTCCTATAACAGTTACTGTAACTGCCCCTCCCTTTACCCAATACCCTGACCCCTACCCTTTGTCTACAGGACACCCCCCCCCCCCCAATGCACTGACACCCCCTATAACAGATACTGTAACCTCCCCTCCCTTTACCCAATACCCGGACCCCTCCCCTTTATCTACAGGACACCCCCCCAATGCACTGACACCCCCTATAACAGATACTGTAACCGCCCCTCCCTTTACCCAATACCCTGACCCCTCCCCTTTATCTACAGGACACACCCCCAATGCACTGACACCTCCTATAACAGTTACTGTAACTGCCCCTCCCTTTACCCAATACCCTGACCCCTACCCTTTGTCTACAGGACACCCCCCCCCCCCCAATGCACTGACACCCCCTATAACAGATACTGTAACCTCCCCTCCCTTTACCCAATACCCGGACCCCTCCCCTTTATCTACAGGACACCCCCCCAATGCACTGACACCCCCTATAACAGATACTGTAACCTCCCCTCCCTTTACCTAATACCATGACCCCTCCCCTTTATCTACAGGACACACCCCCAATGCACTGACACCCCCTATAACAGATACTGTAACCGCCCCTCCCTTTACCCAATACCCTGACCCCTCCCCTTTATCTACAGGACACACCCCCAATGCACTGACACCCCCTATAACAGATACTGTAACCTCCCCTCCCTTTACCCAATACCCTGACCCCTCCCCTTTATCTACAGGACACACCCCCAATGCACTGACACCCCCTATAACAGATACTGTAACCTCCCCTCCCTTTACCCAATACCCTGACCCCTCCCCTTTATCTACAGGACACACCCCCAATGCACTGATACCCCCTATAACAGATACTGTAACCGCCCCTCCCTTTACCTAATACCCTGACCCCTCCCCTTTATCTACAGGACACCCCCCCAATGCACTGACACCCCCTATAACAGATACTGTAACCGCCCCTCCCTTTACCTAATACCCTGACCCCTCCCCTTTATCTACAGGACACACCCCCAATGCACTGACACCCCCTATAACAGATACTGTAACCGCCCCTCCCTTTACCTAATACCCTGACCCCTCCCCTTTATCTACAGGACACCCCCCCAATGCACTGACACCCCCTATAACAGATACTGTAACCTCCCCTCCCTTTACCCAATACCCTGACCCCTCCCCTTTATCTACAGGACACACCCCCAATGCACTGACACCCCCTATAACAGATACTGTAACCTCCCCTCCCTTTACCCAATACCCTGACCCCTCCCCTTTATCTACAGGACACACCCCCAATGCACTGACACCCCCTATAACAGATACTGTAACCGCCCCTCCCTTTACCCAATACCCTGACCCCTCCCCTTTATCTACAGGACACACCCCCAATGCACTGACACCTCCTATAACAGTTACTGTAACTGCCCCTCCCTTTACCCAATACCCTGACCCCTCCCCTTTATCTACAGGACACACCCCCAATGCACTGACACCCCCTATAACAGATACTGTAACCGCCCCTCCCTTTACCCAATACCCTGACCCCTCCCCTTTATCTACAGGACACACCCCCAATGCACTGACACCCCCTATAACAGATACTGTAACCTCCCCTCCCTTTACCCAATACCCTGACCCCTCCCCTTTATCTACAGGACACACCCCCAATGCACTGACACCCCCTATAACAGATACTCTAACCGCCCCTCCCTTTACCCAATACCCTGACCCCTCCCCTTTATCTACAGGACACCCCCCCAATGCACTGACACCCCCTATAACAGATACTGTAACCTCCCCTCCCAATACCCTGACCCCTCCCCTTTATCTACAGGACACACCCCCAATGCACTGACACCCCCTATAACAGATACTGTAACCGCCCCTCCCTTTACCCAATACCCTGACCCCTCCCCTTTATCTACAGGACACACCCCCAATGCACTGACACCCCCTATAACAGATACTGTAACCTCCCCTCCCTTTACCCAATACCCTGACCCCTCCCCTTTATCTACAGGACACACCCCCAATGCACTGACACCCCCTATAACAGATACTGTAACCTCCCCTCCCTTTACCCAATACCCTGACCCCTCCCCTTTATCTACAGGACACACACCCAATGCACTGACACCCCCTATAACAGATACTGTAACCGCCCCTCCCTTTACCCAATACCCTGACCCCTCCCCTTTATCTACAGGACACACCCCCAATGCACTGACACCTCCTATAACAGATACTGTAACCGCCCCTCCCTTTACCCAATACCCTGACCCCTCCCCTTTATCTACAGGACACACCCCCAATGCACTGACACCCCCTATAACAGATACTGTAACCGCCCCTCCCTTTACCCAATACCCTGACCCCTCCCCTTTATCTACAGGACACACCCCCAATGCACTGACACCCCCTATAACAGATACTGTAACCGCCCCTCCCTTTACCTAATACCCTGACCCCTCCCCTTTATCTACAGGACACACCCCCAATGCACTGACACCCCCTATAACAGATACTGTAACCTCCCCTCCCTTTACCCAATACCCTGACCCCTCCCCTTTATCTACAGGACACACCCCCAATGCACTGACACCCCCTATAACAGATACTGTAACCTCCCCTCCCTTTACCCAATACCCTGACCCCTCCCCTTTATCTACAGGACACACCCCCAATGCACTGACACCCCCTATAACAGATACTGTAACCGCCCCTCCCTTTACCCAATACCCTGACCCCTCCCCTTTATCTACAGGACACACCCCCAATGCACTCACACCCCCTATAACAGATACTGTAACCTCCCCTCCCTTTACCCAATACCCTGACCCCTCCCCTTTATCTACAGGACACACCCCCAATGCACTGACACCCCCTATAACAGATACTGTAACCGCCCCTCCCTTTACCCAATACCCTGACCCCTCCCCTTTATCTACAGGACACCCCCCCCAATGCACTGACACCTCCTATAACAGTTACTGTAACTGCCCCTCCCTTTACCCAATACCCTGACCCCTACCCTTTGTCTACAGGACACCCCCCCCCCCCCCCCAATGCACTGACACCCCCTATAACAGATACTGTAACCTCCCCTCCCTTTACCCAATACCCGGACCCCTCCCCTTTATCTACAGGACACCCCCCCAATGCACTGACACCCCCTATAACAGATACTGTAACCTCCCCTCCCTTTACCTAATACCATGACCCCTCCCCTTTATCTACAGGACACACCCCCAATGCACTGACACCCCCTATAACAGATACTGTAACCGCCCCTCCCTTTACCCAATACCCTGACCCCTCCCCTTTATCTACAGGACACACCCCCAATGCACTGACACCCCCTATAACAGATACTGTAACTGCCCCTCCCTTTACCCAATACCCTGACCCCTCCCCTTTATCTACAGGACACACCCCCAATGCACTGACACACCCTATAACAGATACTGTAACCTCCCCTCCCTTTACCCAATACCCTGACCCCTCCCCTTTATCTACAGGACACACACCCAATGCACTGACACCCCCTATAACAGATACTGTAACCGCCCCTCCCTTTACCTAATACCCTGACCCCTCCCCTTTATCTACAGGACACCCCCCCAATGTACTGACACCCCCTATAACAGATACTGTAACTGCCCCTCCCTTTACCCAATACCCTGACCCCTCCCCTTTATCTACAAGACAACCCCAATTCACTGACACCCCCTATAACAGATACTGTAACCTCCCCACCCATTACCCTGACCCCTCCCCTTTATCTACAGGACACACCCCCAATGCACTGACACCCCCTATAACAGATACTGTAACCGCCCCCCCTCCTATTATAACCTGAGGATATACTGTAACCTCCCAGTACCTGACCCCCTATAATCACTTACCCCCGTACTGTAACCTCAGGAGATACTGTAACCTCCCTGACCCCCCTATAATATACTGACCCCCCCATAATATAACCCCCCTATAATATACTGACCCCACCATACTGTAACCTGAGTATATACTGTAACCCCCTTACCCCCTATAATATACTGACCCTCCCAATAATATACTGACCCCCCCCCCATACTGTAACCTGAGTATATATTGTAACCTCCCTGACCCCCCTATAAAATACTGACCCCACCATACTGTAACCTGAGTATATACTGTAACCTCCTTACCCCCTATAATATACTGACCCTCCCTATAATAAACTGACCCTCTCCCCCACTAATACCTGAGGAAATAAAGTAACCTCCCTGACCCCCTATTATAGACTGACCCCCCCTCCTAAAACCTGAGGAGATACTGTAACCTCCCTGACCCCCCTATAATATACTGACCCTCCCCATAATATACTGACCCCACCATACTGTATCCTGAGTATATACTGTGACCCTCCCTATAATATACTGATTCCCCACCATACTGTAACCTGAGTATATACTGTGACCCTCCCTATAATATACTGATCCCCCCATACTGTAACCTGAGTATATACTGTGACTCTCCCTATAATATACTGATCCCACCATACTGTAACCTGAGTATATACTGTGACTCTCCCTATAATATACTGATCCCCCACCATACTTTAACCTGAGTATATACTGTGACCCTCCCTATAATATACTGATCCCCCCCATACTGTACCCTGAGTATATACTGTTACCCTCCCTATAATATACTGATCCCCCCATACTGTAACCTGAGTATATACTGTGACCCTCCCTATAATATACTGATCCCCCCATACTGTAACCTGAGTATATACTGTGACCCTCCCTATAATATACTGATCTCACCATACTGTAACCTGAGTATATACTGTGACCCTCCCTATAATATACTGATCCCACCATACTGTAACCTGAGTATATACTGTGACCCTCCCTATAATATACTGATCCCACCATACTGTAACCTGAGTATATACTGTGACCCTCCCTATAATATACTGATCCCCCACCATACTGTAACCTGAGTATAGACTGTGACCCTTCCTATAATATACTGATCCCCCACCATACTGTAACCGGAGTATATACTGTGACCCTCCCTATAATATACTGATTCCACCATACTGTAACCTGAGTATATACTGTGACCCTCCCTATAATATACTGATCCCCCACCATACTGTAACCTGAGTATATACTGTGACTCTCCCTATAATATACTGATCCCACCATACTGTAACCTGAGTATATACTGTGACCCTCCCTATAATATACTGATCCCCCCATACTGTAACCTGAGTATATACTGTGACCCTCCCTATAATATACTGATCCTCCCATACTGTAACCTGAGTATATACTGTGACCCTCCCTATAATATACTGATCCCACCATACTGTAACCTGAGTATAGACTGTGACCCTCCCTATAATATACTGATCCCACCATACTGTAACCTGAGTATAGACTGTGACCCTCCCTATAATATACTGATCCCACCATACTGTAACCTGAGTATAGACTGTGACCCTCCCTATAATATACTGATCCCCCACCATACTGTAACCTGAGTATATACTGTGACCCTCCCTATAATATACTGATCCCACCATACTGTAACCTGAGTATATACTGTGACCCTCCCTATAATATACTGATCCCCCACCATACTGTAACCTGAGTATATACTGTGACTCTCCCTATAATATACTGATCCCACCATACTGTAACCTGAGTATATACTGTGACCCTCCCTATAATATACTGATCCCCCCATACTGTAACCTGAGTATATACTGTGACCCTCCCTATAATATACTGATCCTCCCATACTGTAACCTGAGTATATACTGTGACCCTCCCTATAATATACTGATCCCACCATACTGTAACCTGAGTATAGACTGTAACCCTCCCTATAATATACTGATCCCACCATACTGTAACCTGAGTATATACTGTGACCCTCCCTATAATATACTGATCCCACCATACTGTAACCTGAGTATATACTGTGACCCTCCCTATAATATACTGATCCTCCCATACTGTAACCTGAGTATATACTGTGACCCTCCCTATAATATACTGATCCCACCATACTGTAACCTGAGTATAGACTGTGACCCTCCCTATAATATACTGATCCCCCACCATACTGTAACCTGAGTATATACTGTGACCCTCCCTATAATATACTGATCCCACCATACTGTAACCTGAGTATATACTGTGACCCTCCCTATAATACACTGATCCCCCACCATACTGTAACCTGAGTATATACTGTGACTCTCCCTATAATATACTGATCCCACCATACTGTAACCTGAGTATATACTGTGACCCTCCCTATAATATACTGATCCCCCCATACTGTAACCTGAGTATATACTGTGACCCTCCCTATAATATACTGATCCTCCCATACTGTAACCTGAGTATATACTGTGACCCTCCCTATAATATACTGATCCTCCCATACTGTAACCTGAGTATATACTGTGACCCTCCCTATAATATACTGATCCCACCATACTGTAACCTGAGTATATACTGTGACCCTCCCTATAATATACTGATCCCACCATACTGTGACCCTCCCTATAATATACTGATCCCACCATACTGTAACCTGAGTATATACTGTGACCCTCCCTATAATATACTGATCCCACCATACTGTAACCTGAGTATAGACTGTGACCCTCCCTATAATATACTGATCCCACCATACTGTAACCTGAGTATATACTGTGACCCTCCCTATAATATACTGATCCCACCATACTGTAACCTGAGTATAGACTGTGACCCTCCCTATAATATACTGATCCCACCATACTGTAACCTGAGTATATACTGTGACCCTCCCTATAATATACTGATCCCCCACCATACTGTAACCTGAGTATATACTGTGACTCTCCCTATAATATACTGATCCCCCACCATACTGTAACCTGAGTATATACTGTGACCCTCCCTATAATATACTGATCCCCCACCATACTGTAACCTGAGTATATACTGTGACCCTCCCTATAATATACTGATCCCCCACCATACTGTAACCTGAGTATATACTGTGACCCTCCCTATAATATACTGATCCCCCACCATACTGTAACCTGAGTATATACTGTGACCCTCCCTATAATATACTGATCCCCCACCATACTGTAACCTGAGTATATACTGTGACCCTCCCTATAATATACTGATCCCCCACCATACTGTAACCTGAGTATATACTGTGACTCTCCCTATAATATACTGATCCCACCATACTGTAACCTGAGTATATACTGTGACCCTCCCTATAATATACTGATCCCCCACCATACTGTAACCTGAGTATATACTGTGACCCTCCCTATAATATACTGATCCCCCACCATACTGTAACCTGAGTATATACTGTGACTCTCCCTATAATATACTGATCCCCCACCATACTGTAACCTGAGTATATACTGTGACCCTCCCTATAATATACTGATCCCCCACCATACTGTAACCTGAGTATATACTGTGACCCTCCCTATAATATACTGATCCCCCACCATACTGTAACCTGAGTATATACTGTGACCCTCCCTATAATATACTGATCCCCCACCATACTGTAACCTGAGTATATACTGTGACCCTCCCTATAATATACTGATCCCCCACCATACTGTAACCTGAGTATATACTGTGACCCTCCCTATAATATACTGATCCCCCACCATACTGTAACCTGAGTATATACTGTGACTCTCCCTATAATATACTGATCCCACCATACTGTAACCTGAGTATATACTGTGACCCTCCCTATAATATACTGATCCCCCACCATACTGTAACCTGAGTATATACTGTGACCCTCCCTATAATATACTGATCCCCCACCATACTGTAACCTGAGTATATACTGTGACCCTCCCTATAATATACTGATCCCCCACCATACTGTAACCTCAGTATATACTGTGACCCTCCCTATAATATACTGATCCCCCACCATACTGTAACCTGAGTATATACTGTGACCCTCCCTATAATATACTGATCCCCCACCATACTGTAACCTCAGTATATACTGTGACCCTCCCTATAATATACTGATCCCCCACCATACTGTAACCTGAGTATATACTGTGACCCTCCCTATAATATACTGATCCCCCACCATACTGTAACCTCAGTATATACTGTGACCCTCCCTATAATATACTGATCCCCCACCATACTGTAACCTGAGTATATACTGTGACCCTCCCTATAATATACTGATCCCCCACCATACTGTAACCTGAGTATATACTGTGACCCTCCCTATAATATACTGATCCCCCACCATACTGTAACCTGAGTATATACTGTGACCCTCCCTATAATATACTGATCCCCCACCATACTGTAACCTGAGTATATACTGTGACCCTCCCTATAATATACTGATCCCCCACCATACTGTAACCTGAGTATATACTGTGACCCTCCCTATAATATACTGATCCCCCACCATACTGTAACCTGAGTATATACTGTGACTCTCCCTATAATATACTGATCCCACCATACTGTAACCTGAGTATATACTGTGACCCTCCCTATAATATACTGATCCCCCACCATACTGTAACCTCAGTATATACTGTGACCCTCCCTATAATATACTGATCCCCCACCATACTGTAACCTGAGTATATACTGTGACTCTCCCTATAATATACTGATCCCCCACCATACTGTAACCTGAGTATATACTGTGACCCTCCCTATAATATACTGATCCCCCACCATACTGTAACCTGAGTATATACTGTGACCCTCCCTATAATATACTGATCCCCCACCATACTGTAACCTGAGTATATACTGTGACCCTCCCTATAATATACTGATCCCCCACCATACTGTAACCTGAGTATATACTGTGACCCTCCCTATAATATACTGATCCCCCACCATACTGTAACCTGAGTATATACTGTGACCCTCCCTATAATATACTGATCCCCCACCATACTGTAACCTGAGTATATACTGTGACTCTCCCTATAATATACTGATCCCACCATACTGTAACCTGAGTATATACTGTGACCCTCCCTATAATATACTGATCCCCCACCATACTGTAACCTCAGTATATACTGTGACCCTCCCTATAATATACTGATCCCCCACCATACTGTAACCTGAGTATATACTGTGACCCTCCCTATAATATACTGATCCCCCACCATACTGTAACCTGAGTATATACTGTGACCCTCCCTATAATATACTGATCCCCCACCATACTGTAACCTCAGTATATACTGTGACCCTCCCTATAATATACTGATCCCCCACCATACTGTAACCTGAGTATATACTGTGACCCTCCCTATAATATACTGATCCCCCACCATACTGTAACCTCAGTATATACTGTGACCCTCCCTATAATATACTGATCCCCCACCATACTGTAACCTGAGTATATACTGTGACCCTCCCTATAATATACTGATCCCCCACCATACTGTAACCTGAGTATATACTGTGACCCTCCCTATAATATACTGATCCCCCCATACTGTAACCTGAGTATATACTGTGACCCTCCCTATAATATACTGATCCCCCACCATACTGTAACCTGAGTATATACTGTGACCCTCCCTATAATATACTGATCCCACCATACTGTAACCTGAGTATATACTGTGACCCTCCCTATAATATACTGATCCCACCATACTGTAACCTGAGTATATACTGTGACCCTCCCTATAATATACTGATCCCACCATACTGTAACCTGAGTATATACTGTGACCCTCCCTATAATATACTGATCCCACCATACTGTAACCTGAGTATATACTGTGACCCTCCCTATAATATACTGATCCCACCATACTGTAACCTGAGTATATACTGTGACCCTCCCTATAATATACTGATCCTCCCATACTGTAACCTGAGTATATACTGTGACCCTCCCTATAATATACTGATCCCACCATACTGTAACCTGAGTATATACTGTGACCCTCCCTATAATATACTGATCCCACCATACTGTAACCTGAGTATATACTGTGACCCTCCCTATAATATACTGATCCCCCCCCATACTGTAACCTGAGTATATACTGTGACCCTCCCTATAATATACTGATCCCCCACCATACTGTAACCTGAGTATATACTGTGACCCTCCCTATAATATACTGATCCCACCATACTGTAACCTGAGTATATACTGTGACCCTCCCTATAATATACTGATCCCACCATACTGTAACCTGAGTATATACTGTGACCCTCCCTATAATATACTGATCCCACCATACTGTAACCTGAGTATATACTGTGACCCTCCCTATAATATACTGATCCCACCATACTGTAACCTGAGTATATACTGTGACCCTCCCTATAATATACTGATCCCCCACCATACTGTAACCTGAGTATATACTGTGACCCTCCCTATAATATACTGATCCCCCACCATACTGTAACCTGAGTATATACTGTGACCCTCCCTATAATATACTGATCCCCCACCATACTGTAACCTGAGTATATACTGTGACCCTCCCTATAATATACTGATCCCACCATACTGTAACCTGAGTATATACTGTGACCCTCCCTATAATATACTGATCCCACCATACTGTAACCTGAGTATATACTGTGACCCTCCCTATAATATACTGATCCCCCCCCCCCCCATACTGTAACCTCAGTATATACTTTAACCCCCTGACCCCCCTATACTATACTGACCCCCCTATAATATACTGACCCCCCTATAATATACTTATGGTTACTCATAAGATGTCTCAAAGTGTCTCCTAAACTAGCACAATATTACTACTGATTGGACCAATTTTGGAACCTGTTTGTCCCATATTTTACCTTTATAAATAACCCTGGCTGTTTCCCTGTGCTCTGTAGATATATAAGATCTCTGTATAGTCTCCCCCTGAACCTTCACTTTATAGTGATTTTATCAAAGCCTGGGGGAGACATCTGATATAACCGCGCTGAGTGATGGAGAACCAGAGCCTTGGCTCCTAACATGTCTGCTGCAGACGTAGAACAATCCCCCTGGCTCCTACAGATAACCAGGTTATCACGAGAAGCAGATCCTGTGCACTCTATCTTCTTGTTCCTCAATGGCTCTCTTTTTCTCTCTCCTGTAGATGCCACAAACTCCAGGAGTCTCTCCTCAGCTCTGCCAGTGGTTACAGCAACTACCGTGGGGTCCTCAACTGGTGCGTGGTAATGCTGGTAAGTACATAGCATCTGGGGGTCATGGGGGGGGGTCACCTTATGATGACAGATCTGTATTATAATATATTAATATATAATATTGTTTTACATCTATCTATCCTTGTGCCTGTGTGGACATGCCTGGGGTGTGGCACCATATGTTATATATATATTTTTGTTTTTTTATTGCATTGTGTGTTAAACCATTTTTTTCTACTTCTGAAATGACTTCCAATGGCTGGCCCCTTCATGTAGGATCTGCCTATAATGTGGGAGTCAGGTGGCTGCCTCGTTCCCCGGGGCTTGGGGTAATGCGGGGGGCTGCCTCGTTCCCCCGGGGCTTGGGTTAATGCGGGGGGCTACCTCGTTCCCCCGGGGCTTGGGGTAATGAGGGTGGCTGCCTCGTTCCCCCGGGGCTTGGGGTAATGCGGGGGGCTGCCTCGTTCCCCCGGGGCTTGGGGTAATGCGGGGGGCTGCCTCGTTCCCCCGGGGCTTGGGGTAATGCGGGGGGCTGCCTCGTTCCTCCGGGGCTTGGGGTAATGCGGGAGGCGGGTGGCTGCCTCCTTCCCCGGGGCATGGGGTAATGTGGCTTACGATCCTTCCCGGTCACTAGGTCTAATTTCCAAGTCGCACTGGCGCCCGGGTTTTGTCGAGCCCTGATATTGATACTTTGGAGAGAGTTCAGAGAAGAGCTACTAAACTGGTTCATGGGTTGAAGGATAAAACTTACCAGGAAAGGTTAAAGCATCTTAACATGTATAGCTTGGAGGAAAGACGTAACAGGGGGGATATGATAGAAACATTTAAATACATAAAGGGAATCAACACAGTAACGGAGGAGAGTATATTTAAAGGAAGAAAAACTACCACAACTAGAGAACATAGTCTTAAATTAGAGGGGCAACGATTTAAAAGTAATATCAGGAAGTATTACTTTACTGAGAGGGTAGTGGATGTATGGAATAGTCTTCCAGTATAAGTGGTAGAGGTTAATACAGTGAAGGAGTTTAAGCATGCATGGGATAGGTATAAGGCTATCCTAGATATAAGATACGGCCAGGGACTAATGAAAGTATTACATTACTGAGAGGGTAGTGGATGCATGGAATAGTCTTCCAGTAGCAGTGGTAGAGGTTAATACAGTGAAGGAGTTTAAGCATGCGTGGGATAGGTATAAGGCTATCCTAGATATAAGATAAGGCCAGAGACTAATGGAAGTATTACTATACTGAGAGAGTAGTGGATGTATGGAATAGTCTTCCAGTAGAAGTGGTAGAGGTTAATACAGTGAAGGAGTTTAAGCATGCGTGGGATAGGTATAAGGCTATCCTAGATATAAGATAAGGTCAGGGACTAATGAAAGTATTACATTACTGAGAGGGTAGTGGATGCATGGAATAGTCTTCCAGTAGAAGTGGTAGAGGTTAATACAGTGAAGGAGTTTAAGCATGCATGGGATAGGTATAAGGCTATCCTAGATATAAGATAAGGCCAGGGACTAATGAAAGTATTACATTACTGAGAGGGTAGTGGATGTATGGAATAGTCTTCCAGTAGAAGTGGTAGAGGTTAATACAGTAAAGGAGTTTAAGCATGCATGGGATAGGTATAAGGCTATCCTAGATATAAGATAAGGCCAGGGACTAATGAAAGTATTACATTACTGAGAGGGTAGTGGATGTATGGAATAGTCTTCCAGTAGAAGTGGTAGAGGTTAATACAGTGAAGGAGTTTAAGCATGCATGGGAGAGGTATAAGGCTATCCTAGATATAAGATAAGGCCAGGGACTAATGAAAGTATTACTTTACTGAGAGGGTAGTGGATGTATGGAATAGTCTTCCAGTAGAAGTGGTAGAGGTTAATACAGTGAAGGAGTTTAAGCATGCATGGGATAGGTATAAGGCTATCCTAGATATAAGATAAGGCCAGAGACTAATGAAAGTATTACATTACTGAGAGGGTAGTGGATGCATGGAATAGTCTTCCAGTAGAAGTGGTAGAGGTTAATACAGTGAAGGAGTTTAAGCATGCATGGGATAGGTATAAGGCTATCCTAGATATAAGATAAGGCCAGGGACTAAAGAAAGTATTACATTACTGAGAGGGTAGTGGATGTATGGAATAGTCTTCAGTAGAAGTGGTAGAGGTTAATACAGTAACGGAGGAGAGTATATTATATAATATAAGGCCAGGGACTAATGAATAATTCAGAACATTGGGCAGACTTTGCCAGTGATCCATTCTAGTGATGTCTCCTACTTATGACATCACTCGCGGCTTGATACAAATAAACCAACTTTCAAAGCAAATGAGTAATTAGCATATGGAGGCACAGATGATGTCACAAGCAGCACACACCACAGATGCCTTTAAGACGTTTTTCTCTTATTTTATGCTGATGGTGTATAGATATTATTATTTCTTCTCTGCATTCACAGTATGGCTTTAATCTTGTTACACTCAGGATATTGGTTTTGTCCTTTGAATCTTTGTTCAGAGTCTGTGTTATTCATTATCTGAATGAGGTCCCTGACTCTCCCCTGTGTGATAATCGCCTTATCTGCCATGGATTTCATTTCCAGAGAGTCCGATTAAATGAAACACACAGGGTAATAAAACCAGTCCCTGGATATGGGGAACGCACCCTTCATAAACATTGTACAACTCATTCTGCTGCTCAATACTTACTTGCTTTTCCAGCCTTGTGTTTAAGCTCCCACTCTACCTCAGTAGAATGCTTTCCAGCTGTTCCCACCTCCGAACCAGTACCTGCACTTTACTTATAAATTTTATAACCTCACGGACATCAAGTCTTCCTCCAGTCTAAAATCCCTTTAAGAAATCTGTCACTATATATAAATACAGAATCCACCTGTAATCATGATCTGTCATGGTATCTCAATACAGAATCCACCTGTCATCATAATCTCTATCACTATACCTCAATACAGAATCCACCTGTAATCATGATCTCTGGCACTATACCTCAATACAGAATACACCTGTAATAACGATCTGTCACTATATCTCAATACAGAACCCACCTGTAATCATGATCTGTCACTATATATAAATACAGAATACACCTGTAATCATGATCTGTCACTGTACCTCAATACAGAATCCACCTGTCATCATAATCTCTATCACTATACCTCAATACAGAATCCACCTGTAATCATGATCTCTGGCACTATACCTCAATACAGAATACACCTGTAATAACGATCTGTCACTATATCTCAATACAGAACCCACCTGTAATCATGATCTGTCACTATATATAAATACAGAATACACCTGTAATCATGATCTGTCACTGTACCTCAATACAGAATCCACCTGTAATCATGATCTGTCACTATATATAAATACAGAATACACCTGTAATCATGATCTGTCACTGTACCTCAATACAGAATCCACCTGTCATCATAATCTCTATCACTATACCTCAATACAGAATCCACCTGTAATCATGATCTCTGGCACTATACCTCAATACAGAATACACCTGTAATAACGATCTGTCACTATATCTCAATACAGAACCCACCTTTAATCATGATCTGTCACTATATATAAATACAGAATACACCTGTAATCATGATCTGTCACTGTACCTCAATACAGAATCCACCTGTAATCATGATCTGTCACTATATATAAATACAGAATACACCTGTAATCATGATCTGTCACTGTACCTCAATACAGAATCCACCTGTCATCATAATCTCTATCACTATACCTCAATACAGAATCCACCTGTAATCATGATCTCTGGCACTATACCTCAATACAGAATACACCTGTAATAACGATCTGTCACTATATCTCAATACAGAACCCACCTGTAATCATGATCTGTCACTATACCGCAATACAGAATCCACCTGTAATCATGACCTCTGTCACTATACCTCTGGGTTGCGGCTAGGTGTGGGGTTGGGTGGGGAGCAGGGCTTTGTGTTACGGCCAGGTGTGGGGCTGGGTTGCGGCCAGCTGTGGGGCTCGGCTCCGGGTTGCGGCCAGCTGTGGGGCTTGGCTCCGGGTTGCGGCCAGCTGTGGGGCTTGGCTCCTGGTTGTGGCCAGGTGTGGGGCTGGGCTCCTGGTTGTGGCCAGGTGTGGGGCTGGGCTCCTGGTTGTGGCCAGGTGTGGGGCTGGGCTCCTGGTTGTGGCCAGGTGTGGGGCTGGGCTCCTGGTTGTGGCCAGGTGTGGGGTTGGGCTCTGGGTTGCGGCCAGGTGGGGAGCAGGGCTTTGTGTTACGGCCAGGTGTGGAGCTGGGTTGCGGCCAGGTGTAGGGCTGGGCTCTGGGTTGCGGCCAGGTGTAGGGCTGGGCTCTGGGTTGCGGCCAGGTGTGGGGTTGGGCTCTGGGTTGCGGCCAGGTGTGGGGTTGGGTGGGGAGCAGGGCTTTGTGTTACGGCCAGGTGTGGGGCTGGGTTGCGGCCAGCTGTGGGGCTGGGCTTCGGGTTGCGGCCAGCTGTGGGGCTTGGCTCCGGGTTACGGCCAGGTGTGGGGCTGGGCTCCTGGTTGTGGCAAGTTGTGGGGTTGGGCTCTGGGTTGCGGCCAGGTGGGGAGCAGGGCTTTGTGTTACGGCCAGGTGTGGAGCTGGGTTGCGGCCAGGTGTAGGGCTGGGCTCTGGGTTGCGGCCAGGTGTAGGGCTGGGCTCTGGGTTGCGGCCAGGTGTAGGGCGGGGCTCTGGGTTGCGGCCAGGTGTAGGGCTGGGCTCCGGGTTGCAGCCAGGTGTAGGGCTGGGCTCCGGGTTGCGGCCAGGTGTGGGGCTGGGCTCCGGGTTGCGGCCAGGTGTGGGGCTGGGCTCCGGGTTGCGGCCAGGTGTGGGGCTGGGCTCCGGGTTGCGGCCAGGTGTGGGGCTGGGCTCCGGGTTGCGGCCAGGTGTGGGGCTCCTGGTTGTGACCAGGTGTAGGACTGGGCTCCGGGTTGCGGCCAGGTTTGGGGCTCTGGGTTGCGGCCAGGTGTGGGGCTCTGGGTTGCGGCCAGGTGTGGGGCTCCTAGTTGTGACCAGGTGTGGGTCTGGGCTCCGGGTTACGGCCAAGTCTGTAGTTGTGCTTTGTATTTACAGGTTCTCGGTAATGCAAGACTCTTCCTGGAAAACCTCATTAAGTGAGTATATTAGTTTTGCGTTGAGTTTTAGACGCCGGCTGCAGAGCAGGGAGGGTTTGCATAAGTCAGGAGTTACACAGGGCATAAAGTAGTAAGGAACCACTGACCTATAGATACTTCCCATGTGTGGACTGTACCCCTAACCTGTAGATACTTCCCATGTGTGGACTGGACCCCTAACCTGTAGATACTTCCCGTGTGTGGACTAGACCCCTAACCTGTAGATACTTCCCGTGTGTGGACTGGACCCCTAACCTGTAGATACTTCCCGTGTGTGGACTGGACCCCTAACCTGTAGATACTTCCCGTGTGTGGACTGGACCCCTAACCTGTAGATACTTCCCGTGTGTGGACTGGACCCCTAACCTGTAGATACTTCCCGTGTGTGGACTGGACCCCTAACCTGTAGATACTTCCCGTGTGTGGACCGGACCCCTAACCTGTAGATACTTCCCGTGTGTGGACCGGACCCCTAACCTGTAGATACTTCCCGTGTGTGGACCGGACCCCTAACCTGTAGATACTTCCCGTGTGTGTAACGGATCGCCTGGCACCCCGACTGGGTACCTCCGTTGAAGGATGCTCCTAGCGCTTCCTGAGGACTCCAAGCACTCTGGCAGACACCACAATCCCTGAACCGGAGAAACAAATAAATTCTCCCAAGCATATGAATGCTGTAGACAGTTGAATAGGAACCATACGAATAGGTTTACTCTCCTAGCAGTCAAACTGGAACAGCATACAATAAATCCTTCCCCCAATAATGAGACGACACTTCACTTTGAGGGTTAAAACCGGAACTCCTGTACTGTCACATACAGTCTCTTTTATTCCCAATCCACAACCATAGTACAGCCCACAGGGCATTACAAAACAACCAATCAATCCATACAATACACACAGACACTCCCACCCAGAATCCTCCTCTCTGCATGTGATATGATTACTGAACACAATGGGTAATCTCATTATCACCGGCAGAGGAATACAGTTTTTACACAATATTTATAACTTCTAAAATATACATGTCACAAACATAAAGCATACATTTTCATAATCAATCCATTCAGGGCAACAACATATTAAAAAATGGCACGAATCAGACCAGGGGTTCAAAAGTTAGTAAAAAGTCCTTTGTGACTAAATGAAGCATGGCTTTCTGGCCCAAACCAGTTTCAGAGTCTTCTATCCTGGAGAATAATTCAATTATCTCCCAGGACAGACCCAAGACTCCATTAAGCACATGGTTGCAAAAAGACACAAAACACTTTAAAATACATAAAGTAACCTTTTCACATAACACACAGACATTTCACATATCCCCAGATAGCTGGGATCTGAGCGCACAAAACTACTGAAGAGCGCTCAGATCCTATTCACACAGTTCAATTACTATGGAGCCGAAGTCTTTAACTATACAAATGGGCTCCATGGCATAGCTATCTGGGTTAACACATTCTCATAAAGTCTGGTCCATAGTCCAAAGGCAAGAGGCGGGCAAGCAGCCCCCTCCAAGGACACGTGGGGAGGCCGGTTTCGCCACAGTGTGTGGACTGGACCCCTAACCTGTAGATACTTCCCGTGTGTGGACTGGACCCCTAACCTGTAGATACTTCCCGTGTGTGGACTGGACCCCTAACCTGTAGATACTTCCCGTGTGTGGACTGGACCCCTAACCTGTAGATACTTCCCGTGTGTGGACTGGACCCCTAACCTGTAGATACTTCCCGTGTGTGGACTGGACTCCTAACCTGTAGATACTTCCCGTGTGTGGACTGGACTCCTAACCTGTAGATACTTCCCGTGTGTGGACTGGACCCTTAACCTGTAGATACTTCCCGTGTGTGGACTGGACCCCTAACCTGTAGATACTTCCCGTGTGTGGACTGGACCCCTAACCTGTAGATACTTCCCGTGTGTGGACTGGACCCCCAACCTGTAGATACTTCCCGTGTGTGGACTGGACCCCTAACCTGTAGATACTTCCCGTGTGTGGACTGGACCCCTAACCTGTAGATACTTCCCGTGTGTGGACTGGACCCCTAACCTGTAGATACTTCCCGTGTGTGGACTGGACCCCTAACCTGTAGATACTTCCCGTGTGTGGACTGGACCCCTAACCTGTAGATACTTCCCGTGTGTGGACTGGACCCCTAACCTGTAGATACTTCCCGTGTGTGGACTGGACCCCTAACCTGTAGATACTTCCCGTGTGTGGACTGGACCCCTAACCTGTAGATACCTTCCGTGTGTGGACTGGACCCCTAACCTGTAGATACTTCCCGTGTGTGGACTGGACCCCTAACCTGTAGATACTTCCCGTGTGTGGAGAGGACCCCTAATCTGTAGATACTTCCCCTGCGTGTGTGTGGACTGTACCGCTAATCTGTAGATGCTTCCCCTGCGTGTGTGTGGACTGTACCGCTAATCTGTAGATGCTTCCCGTGTCTGTGTGGACTGTACCGCTAATCTGTAGATGCTTCCTGTGTCTGTGTGGACTGTACCGCTAATCTGTAGATGCTTCCCGTGTGTGTGGACTGTACCACTAATCTGTAGATGCTTCCCGTGTCTGTGTGGACTGTGACACTAATCTGTAGATGCTTCCCGTGTGTGTGGACTGTACCACTAATCTGTAGATGCTTCCCGTGTCTGTGTGGACTGTACCACTAATCTGTAGATGCTTCCCGTGTCTGTGTGGACTGTACCACTAATCTGTAGATGCTTCCCGTGTCTGTGTGGACTGTACCACTAATCTGTAGATGCTTTCCGTGTGTGTGGACTGTACCACTAATCTGTAGATGCTTTCTGTGTGTGTGGACTGTACCACTAATCTGTAGATGCTTCCCGTGTCTGTGTGGACTGTACCACTAATCTGTAGATGCTTCCCGTGTCTGTGTGGACTGTGACACTAATCTGTAGATTCTTCCCGTGTCTGTGTGGACTGTGACACTAATCTGTAGATGCTTCCCGTGTCTGTGTGGACTGTACCACTAATCTGTAGATGCTTCCCGTGTCTGTGTGGACTGTACCACTAATCTGTAGATGCTTCCCGTGTCTGTGTGGACTGTACCACTAATCTGTAGATGCTTCCCGTGTCTGTGTGGACTGTACCACTAATCTGTAGATGCTTCCCGTGTCTGTGTGGACTGTACCACTAATCTGTAGATGCTTCCCGTGTCTGTGTGGACTGTGACACTAATCTGTAGATGCTTCCCGTGTCTGTGTGGACTGTACCACTAATCTGTAGATGCTTCCCGTGTCTGTGTGGACTGTGACACTAATCTGTAGATGCTTCCCGTGTCTGTGTGGACTGTACCACTAATCTGTAGATGCTTCCCGTGTCTGTGTGGACTGTGACACTAATCTGTAGATGCTTCCCGTGTCTGTGTGGACTGTACCACTAATCTGTAGATGCTTCCCGTGTCTGTGTGGACTGTACCACTAATCTGTAGATGCTTCCCGTGTCTGTGTGGACTGTGACACTAATCTGTAGATGCTTCCCGTGTCTGTGTGGACTGTACCACTAATCTGTAGATGCTTCCCGTGTCTGTGTGGACTGTACCACTAATCTGTAGATGCTTCCCGTGTCTGTGTGGACTGTGACACTAATCTGTAGATGCTTCCCGTGTCTGTGTGGACTGTACCACTGTTCTGTAATTGGCTGATTCCTGCTCTCATTGTCTCAGATACGGGATATTGGTGGACCCCATCCAGGTGGTGTCTTTGTTCCTGAAGGACCCCTATAGCTGGCCGGCTCTCTGCCTGGTGTTGGGTGAGGATTTAATGTTTAATTCACCCGCATCCAGGACAACCTAGTTGCGCCATATTGTTTGGATTGTGTCCTGATCGGTTCTTTTCCCGTTATTCCCCCCCAGCTTCTAACGTGTTTATTCTTGGAGCTCTGCACATGGAGAGGCAGCTGGCGTGGGTAAGTATGCATCGTGTTATCGTGTTACATGTTTAATGACCAGTTGTGTAGATTGGATCAGAGCTGGTCACTGGCTGAGTTTAGGAGGACTGTGAAGTGCAGACATGGAATAGCATTCCAGCAGAGATGGTGAGATTTACAGGGTGATGCTGAAACAGATTATAGGGAATTATAAGTGGTGTGCCACAGATGGGTCTCTAATTCCCAAACCTAACTGTCTCGCTATAGTGCATCATCTCATTCCTCCTCTTTATTATCTAAAATGCCCCCCACATTCCCCCCGATGACTGTCTCTCTGTAGCGCCCCCCCCACATTCCCCCTCTTGACTGTCTCTCTGTCGTGCCCCGCCTCATTCTTCCTGATGACTGTCTCTCGGTCGTGCTCCGCCTCATTCCCCCTGATGACTGTCTCTCGGTCGTGCTCCGCCTCATTCTCCCTGATGACTGTCTCTCTGTCGTGCTCTGCCTCATTCCCCCTGATGACTGTCTCTCTGTCTTGCTCTGCCTCATTCTTCCTGATGACTGTCTCTCTGTCGTGCTCTGCCTCATTCTTCCTGATGACTGTCTCTCTGTCGTGCCCCGCCTCATTCTCCCTGATGACTGTCTCTCTGTCGTGCCCCGCCTCATTCTTCCTGATGACTGTCTCTCGGTCGTGCTCTGCCTCATTCTCCCTGATGACTGTCTCTCTGTCGTGCCCCGCCTCATTCCCCCTGATGACTGTCTCTCTGTCGTGCTCCGCCTCATTCCCCCTGATGACTGTCTCTCTGTCGTGCCCCGCCTCATTCTCCCTGATGACTGTCTCTCTGTCGTGCTCCTCGTCATTCCCCCTGATGACTGTCTCTCTGTCGTGCTCTGCCTCATTCCCCCTGATGACTGTCTCTCTGTCGTGCTCTGCCTCATTCCCCCTGATGACTGTCTCTCTGTCGTGCCCCGCCTCATTCTCCCTGATGACTGTCTCTCTGTCGTGCTCTGCCTCATTCTCCCTGATGACTGTCTCTCTGTCGTGCTCCTCCTCATTCCCCCTGATGACTGTCTCTCTGTCGTGCCCCGCCTCATTCCCCCTGATGACTGTCTCTCTGTCGTGCTCCGCCTCATTCTCCCTGATGACTGTCTCTCTGTCGTGCTCTGCCTCATTCCCCCTGATGACTGTCTCTCTGTCGTGCTCCGCCTCATTCTCCCTGATGACTGTCTCTCTGTCGTGCTCCTCGTCATTCCCCCTGATGACTGTCTCTCTGTCGTGCTCCGCCTCATTCTCCCTCATGACTGTCTCTCTGTCGTGCTCCGCCTCATTCTCCCTCATGACTGTCTCTCTGTCGTGCCCCGCCTCATTCTCTCTGATGACTGTCTCTCTGTCGTGCTCCGCCTCATTCTCCCTCATGACTGTCTCTCTGTCGTGCCCCGCCTCATTCTCCCTGATGACTGTCTCTCTGTCGTGCTCCGCCTCATTCTCCCTCATGACTGTCTCTCTGTCGTGCTCTGCCTCATTCCCCCTGATGACTGTCTCTCTGTCGTGCTCCGCCTCATTCTCCCTCATGACTGTCTCTCTGTCGTGCCCCGCCTCATTCCCCCTGATGACTGTCTCTCTGTCGTGATCTGCCTCATTCTCCCTGATGACTGTCTCTCTGTCGTGCCCCGCCTCATTCCCCCTGATGACTGTCTCTCTGTCGTGCTCTGCCTCATTCTCCCTGATGACTGTCTCTCTGTCGTGCCCTGCCCCATTCCACCTGATGACTGTCTCTCTGTCGTGCTCCGCCTCATTCCCCCTGATGACTGTCTCTCTGTCGTGCTCCGCCTCATTCTCCCTGATGACTGTCTCTCTGTCGTGCCCCGCCTCATTCTCCCTGATGACTGTCTCTCTGTCGTGCCCCGCCTCATTCTCCCTGATGACTGTCTCTCTGTCGTGCCCTGCCTCATTCTCCCTGATGACTGTCTCTCTGTCGTGCCCCGCCTCATTCTCCCTGATGACTGTCTCTCTGTCGTGCTCCGCCTCATTCTCCCTGATGACTGTCTCTCTGTCGTGCTCCTCGTCATTCCCCCTGATGACTGTCTCTCTGTCGTGCTCCTCCTCATTCTCCCTGATGACTGTCTCTCTGTCGTGCTCCTCGTCATTCCCCCTGATGACTGTCTCTCTGTCGTTCTCCGCCTCATTCCCCCTGATGACTGTCTCTCTGTCGTGCCCCGCCTCATTCTCCCTGATGACTGTCTCTCTGTCGTGCTCCTCGTCATTCCCCCTGATGACTGTCTCTCTGTCGTGCCCCGCCTCATTCTCCCTGATGACTGTCTCTCTGTCGTGCTCCGCCTCATTCTCCCTGATGACTGTCTCTCTGTCGTGCTCAGCCTCATTCTCCCTCATGACTGTCTCTCTGTCGTGCTCCGCCTCATTCTCCCTGATGACTGTCTCTCTGTTGTGCTCCTCGTCATTCCCCCTGATGACTGTCTCTCTGTCGTGCCCCGCCTCATTCTCCCTGATGACTGTCTCTCTGTTGTGCTCCTCGTCATTCCCCCTGATGACTGTCTCTCTGTCGTGCCCCGCCTCATTCTCCCTGATGACTGTCTCTCTGTTGTGCTCCTCGTCATTCCCCCTGATGACTGACTCTCTGTCGTGCTCCGCCTCATTCTCCCTGATGACTGTCTCTCTGTCGTGCTCCGCCTCATTCTCCCTGATGACTGTCTCCTTGTCGTGCCCCGCCTCATTCCCCCTGATGACTGTCTCTCTGTCGTGCCCCGCCTCATTCCCCCTGATGACTGTCTCTCTGTTGTGCTCCTCGTCATTCCCCCTGATGACTGTCTCTCTGTCGTGCTCAGCCTCATTCTCCCTGATGACTGTCTCTCTGTCGTGCTCAGCCTCATTCTCCCTGATGACTGTCTCTCTGTCGTGCCCCGCCTCATTCTCCCTGATGACTGTCTCTCTGTCGTGCCCCGCCTCATTCTCCCTGATGACTGTCTCTCTGTCGTGCCCCGCCTCATTCCCCCTGATGACGGTCTCTCTGTCGTGCCCCGCCTCATTCTCCCTGATGACTGTCTCTCTGTCGTGCCCCGCCTCATTCTCCCTGATGACTGTCTCTCTGTCGTGCTCCGCCTCATTCCCCCTGATGACTGTCTCTCTGTCGTGCTCCTCGTCATTCCCCCTGATGACTGTCTCTCTGTCGTGCCCCGCCTCATTCTCCCTGATGACTGTCTCTCTGTCGTGCTCCGCCTCATTCTCTGCCAGAATCTGGATCACCTAACCCTCTCTGTCTTTGTGTGTTTGTCTCTGCTCTTACTAATGGTGGTGGTGATTCTTATTTATAGAGATCTGTATTATTCCTGCGCTTTGTACAACGGGGCAAGCACAACATACAGACTGCAATAACCTGAATCTGTACCGCCGGGGAAGGCCAGGTCACACGCACATCTCTACCTCTCATTTTTCTGCAGGGACGCTTTTCCGAGCGCCTGGGACTGCTGCTGTATACCGTCCTCCTCTCCACCATTCTCTCCTGCCCTGTACTGGTCGTATTCGCTGTCCCCTCCATCACACCAGGTAATCAATTCTACTTTAGGCTTGGTGTTCCCCAGGTGGGGCGGGGCTTGCATGGTGGTGCCCCGGATGGGGCGGGGCAAGCTCTGTAATAGTGATATCATGGTGTTTTTGTCGTTGCAGTGGGAGCGGTTCTTGCACTCAGTGTTTATACCATACTCTTCCTCAAGCTGTACTCTTATAAAGATGTCAATCGGTGGTGCCGGGAGCGGAGGTTGGCACAGACCCGGGCACTGGGCCGCTCACAGTCTGGTAAGTTTTACCTCACTCCTTCCTTCAGTGTGTAATTATTAAGCCATATATATAGTCCTGAGACTGAATAGTGTATAAGAGATGACTCCCTGCATGGAAATGATGCACTGTACAGCCGGAGAGACCCCCAGTGCCGGAGAGACCCCTTTGCACAACAAACTCTCACCATATAGAAGGAGCGCTTTAAATAAAATTACTACTAACCCTAGTTAGACACCTTTCATTTTGCTGCATTTCTTCTGACACAATGTATAGATTCTATACTCCCAGTATAAGCAATGCTTAGGTGACACTGCCCCATTACAATGCTGTACTAAAGAGGGAACTGCAGGGAAAACTTCATCTGAATGGAAGAAACTTTCCAACTCTGCTACTTTGGCATTAAATGGTTCAATTCAATATGCACCGAACCCAACTGGA
Organism: Pelodytes ibericus; assembly: GCA_036172795.1. Classification (NCBI taxonomy): domain Eukaryota; kingdom Metazoa; phylum Chordata; class Amphibia; order Anura; family Pelodytidae; genus Pelodytes; species Pelodytes ibericus. Next base: position 2,388,469 of record CM069859.1, read on the forward strand.
TTCAGATTGAGCCAAATCGAATGAAACCCCATAATATGGCTCTAACTCCGCTAAGATGGGATCTATGGTACGAGAGGGGGCGCTCTTCAATGAGTGAGAGTGAAAATAAGGAATAGGCCGGCACTCCTTCTCTTATACTCATCATGTACAAGGAACAAAGAATCTTAATCATATGTGATACACAGTATATACACCATGCAACCAATCAACGGTCTGGTAGAGAATAGACCAATAAAACACATGATTATATCTTAAATAGTGCTACTAAAAGTCAGAAGGCAAACGTGAATGAAACGTGAATGGATGTGAATGAGTAATACTCTGTACCACTAACCTATTTAGGGATCTGACGCTCAGGGTCATTTAAATGGACCCCTTATATTAATTCACTGGAAACCAAGACCTTTGCCTTCATGTGAATACACAGACTGGTATTGTCTATTACTCAATATAAACCCCACCACCTTCCAGTGGTACCTGGTCCTGTTTGGGACTGCTCTACTTGTACCGGCGGGGATACTCACCGGCCTGGGCGTGTTACTATGGTTTATATGTACCTAGATCTCCATTAACCTCCGCCAGAAGAATGAGGCGATTGTACTGTTCTGATTATTATCAAATAATAATGAGAGGTGTAATAAACACGATTCAATCCTCTAACCATCTTTTACTCCAATGTTACCACATCTGTTCTTTATTACCCTCATCTTTTATTCACAGGCCATCATTAGTAAGAGCAGAGACAAACACACAGAGACAGAGAGACAGTCATCAGGGGGAATGAGGAGGAGCACGACAGAGAGACAGTCATCAGGGGGAATGAGGAGGAGCACGACAGAGAGACAGTCATCAGGGAGAATGAGGCGGAGCACGACAGAGAGACAGTCATCAGGGGGAATGAGGCAGAGCACGACAGAGAGACAGTCATCAGGGAGAATGAGGCGGAGCACGACAGAGAGACAGTCAGGGGGAATGAGGCGGGGCACGACAGAGAGACAGTCATCAGGGAGAATGAGGCGGAGCACGACAGAGAGACAGTCAGGGGGAATGAGGCGGGGCACGACAGAGAGACAGTCATCAGGGGGAATGAGGCAGAGCACGACAGAGAGACAGTCAGGGGGAATGAGGCGGGGCACGACAGAGAGACAGTCATCAGGGAGAATGAGGCGGAGCACGACAGAGAGACAGTCATCAGGAGGAATGAGGAGGAGCACGACAGAGAGACAGTCATCAGGGGGAATGAGGCTGAGCACGACAGAGAGACAGTCATCAGGGGGAATGAGGCAGAGCACGACAGAGAGACAGTCATCAGGGGGAATGAGGCAGAGCACGACAGAGACAGTCATCAGGCAGAATGAGGCAGAGCACGACAGAGAGACAGTCATCAGGGGGAATGAGGCGGGGCACGACAAGGAGACAGTCATCAGGGGGAATGAGGAGGAGCACAACAGAGAGACAGTCATCAGGGAGAATGAGGAGCACGACAGAGAGACAGTCATGAGGGAGAATGAGGCGGGGCACGACAGAGAGACAGTCATCAGGGAGAATGAGGCGGTGCACGACAGAGAGACAGTCATCAGGGAGAATGAGGCGGAGCACGACAGAGAGACAGTCATCAGGGGGAATGAGGCGGGGCACGACAGAGAGACAGTCATCAGGCAGAATGAGGCAGAGCAAGACAGAGAGACAGTCATCAGGAGGAATGAGGCGGGGCACGACAGAGAGACAGTCATCTTGGGGAATGAGGCAGAGCACGACAGAGACGGTCATCAGGGGGAATGAGGCGGAGCACGACAGAGAGACAGTCATCAGAGAGAATGAGGCGGAGCACGACAGAGACAGTCATCAGGGAGAATGAGGCGGGGCACGACAGAGACAGTCATCAGGGAGAATGAGGCGGAGCACGACAGACAGTCATCAGGCAGAATGAGGCAGAGTACGACAGACAGACTGTCTCTGTCGTGCCTGCCTCATTCTCTCTGATGACTGTCTCTCTGTCGTGCTCCGCCTCATTCCCCCTGATGACTGTCTCTGTCGTGCCCCGCCTCATTCTCCCTGATGACTGTCTCTGTCGTGCCTGCCTCATTCTCTCTGATGACTGTCATCAGGGAGAATGAGGCGGGGCACGACAGAGAGACAGTCATCAGGAGGAATGAGGCAGAGCACGACAGAGACAGTCATCAGGGGGAATGAGGCGGGGCACGACAGAGAGACAGTCATCAGGGAGAATGAGGCGGGGCACGACAGAGAGACAGTCATCAGGGAGAATGAGGCGGGGCACGACAGAGAGACAGTCATCAGGCAGAATGAGGCAGAGCAAGACAGAGAGACAGTCATCAGGCAGAATGAGGCAGAGCAAGACAGAGAGACAGTCATCAGGAGGAATGAGGCAGAGCACGACAGAGAGACAGTCATCTTGGGGAATGAGGCAGAGCACGACAGAGACGGTCATCAGGGGGAATGAGGCGGAGCACGACAGAGAGACAGTCATCAGGGAGAATGAGGCGGAGCACGACAGAGAGACAGTCATCAGGGAGAATGAGGCGGGGCACGACAGAGAGTCAGTCATCATGGGGAATGAGGCAGAGCACGACAGACAGTCATCAGGCAGAATAAGGCGGAGCACGACAGAGAGACAGTCATCAGAGAGAATGAGGCAGGCACGACAGAGACAGTCAATCGGGAGAATGAGGCGGGGCACGACAGACAGTCATCAGGCAGAATGAGGCAGAGCACGACAGACAGACTGTCTCTGTCGTGCCTGCCTCATTCTCTCTGATGACTGTCTGTCTGTCGTGCTCTGCCTCATTCTCCCTGATGACTGTCTCTCTGTCGTGCCCCGCCTCATTCTCCCTGATGACTGTCTCTGTCGTGCCTGCCTCATTCTCTCTGATGACTGTCTCTCTGTCGTGCTCTGCCTCATTCCTCCTGATGACTGTCTCTCTGTCGTGCCCCGCCTCATTCTCCCTGATGACAGTCATCAGGGAGAATGAGGCGGGGCACGACAGAGAGACAGTCATCAGGGGGAATGACGAGGAGCACGACAGAGAGACAGTCATCAGGGGGAATGAGGCGGTGCCTGGGGGTAGCCCCTGAGGGACCAGTTCATTTATTTGTAAGACCTAGGGGTACATTTTAAGTCCAGATACTTTGGCCTGTAGTTGTGGGATATTTAATCCAACACTTCTCTCGCACTGGATCGAGGTTCTCTGTCGCAGGGCCTGGATCGAGGTTCTCTGTCGCAGGGCCTGGATCGAGGTTCTCTGTCGCAGGGCTTGGTTTGAGGTTCTCTGTCGCAGGGCCTGGATCGAGGTTCTCTGTCGCAGGGCTTTGATCGAAGGTTCTCTGTTGCAGGGCTTGGTTTGAGGTTCTCTGTCGCAGGGCCTGGATCGAGGTTCTCTGTCGCAGGGCTTTGATCGAAGGTTCTCTGTTGCAGGGCTTGGTTTGAGGTTCTCTGTTGCAGGGCTTTGATCGAGGTTCTCTGTCGCAGGGCCTGGATCGAGGTTCTCTGTCGCAGGGCTTTGATCGAAGGTTCTCTGTTGCAGGGCTTGGTTTGAGGTTCTCTGTCGCAGGGCCTGGATCGAGGTTCTCTGTCGCAGGGCTTTGATCGAAGGTTCTCTGTTGCAGGGCTTGGTTTGAGGTTCTCTGTTGCAGGGCTTTGATCGAGGTTCTCTGTCGCAGGGCCTGGATCGAAGGTTCTCTGTCGCAGGGCCTGGATCGAAGGTTCTCTGTCGCAGGGCCTGGATCGAAGGTTCTCTGTCGCAGGGCCTGGATCGAAGGTTCTCTGTCGCAGGGCCTGGATCGAAGGTTCTCTGTCGCAGGGCCTGGATCGAAGGTTCTCTGTCGCAGGGCCTGGATCGAAGGTTCTCTGTCGCAGGGCCTGGATCGAAGGTTCTCTGTCGCAGGGCCTGGATCGAAGGTTCTCTGTCGCAGGGCCTGGATCGAAGGTTCTCTGTCGCAGGGCCTGGATCGAAGGTTCTCTGTCGCAGGGCCTGGATCGAAGGTTCTCTGTCGCAGGGCCTGGATCGAAGGTTCTCTGTCGCAGGGCCTGGATCGAAGGTTCTCTGTCGCAGGGCCTGGATCGAAGGTTCTCTGTCGCAGGGCCTGGATCGAAGGTTCTCTGTCGCAGGGCCTGGATCGAAGGTTCTCTGTCGCAGGGCCTGGATCGAAGGTTCTCTGTCGCAGGGCCTGGATCGAAGGTTCTCTGTCGCAGGGCCTGTTTGAGGTTCTCGGACGCAAGGCCTGGATCGAAGGTTCTCTGTCGCAGGGCCTGGATCGAAGGTTCTCTGTCGCAGGGCCTGGATCGAAGGTTCTCTGTCGCAGGGCCTGGATCGAAGGTTCTCTGTCGCAGGGCCTGTTTGAGGTTCTCGGACGCAAGGCCTGGATCGAAGGTTCTCTGTCGCAGGGCCTGGATCGAAGGTTCTCTGTCGCAGGGCCATAATTGAAGGTTCTCTGTCGCAGGGCCTGGATTGAGGTTCTCGGACGCAGGGCCTGGATTGAGGTTCTCGGACGCAGGGCCTGGATTGAGGTTCTCGGACGCAGGGCCTGTTTGAGGTTCTCGGACGCAGGGCCTGTTTGAGGTTCTCGGACGCAGGGCCTGTTTGAGGTTCTCTGTCGCAGGGCCATAATTGAAGGTTCTCGGACGCAGGGCCTGTTTGAGGTTCTCGGACGCAGGGCCTGTTTGAGGTTCTCGGACGCAGGGCCTGTTTGAGGTTCTCGGACGCAGGGCCTGTTTGAGGTTCTCGGACGCAGGGCCTGTATCGCGGTTTTCTTTCTCAGCTTATATGTTCTATCACAATTTAGTATCCTAAAGTCCTCTTCTATAATATGGTGTGTGTGTTTCCCATCTCTCCAGGCCCGGCCCATTCCTCCAGGTTGGACCCTCTGGGTCTCTGGTATGTTCGCTATTAAGCCTCCCTTGCAGGGTATGGTATTTGTTTTCCCTAATTATTTAGGCCTCTTTTGCCCCTTTTACTAGTTATCAATCATTGCCCATTTTATGCTTTATATAAATCGGTCATTATTACCCAGATCGGGCCTCAGCCACTCGCATGTTCAGGGCTCGTTCAGGAGCAATACTCATATCACTGTTCATCTCCCAGCCCTATTTCCTACAGGGGTGCCAATCTCTTCAATGGGGGCCTGGGAGCTATTTTACTGGCTCCCAGTCCTGTCTTTTTTTTAATAGAGGCTGCCTTGATCCCTCTAGTTATGATGGAGGCTACGTTTTGGTTCAGGAATGTTTTGGGTGCTGGGCTATGATGTCCCAATTCTGTACCCATTCGCAGCACATCTGGGCATATTGTGCAGCTCGATATCTCCCCGATGTGCTCCGAATCAGTCTGGACTGCAATGTCCTCCTCAGAGTGCGGCATGCTGGGTAGACCCTTACAATCTGAATTTCCCTATAATTCCCTTTCATGAATAAAAGTTTTTCTTTCTGCTGCAAAGCGATGGCCAGTCTCCAGCTCGATGGTCGAATTCACATTCTCCAGTATAGTCTCAAAAATAAATGAAAAGAAATCCGATTAAAGTGATGAGGAACAGATCTGTAAGTTGGGTTCGTAGCAAGCCCTGTGTGTCTTGGGTTTTTGATGTGTAAAAGGGACACTCCAGGCACAAAAATTACTTTAGCGACAACTGTTGGTGTAGCAGCACTACAGTGCGTCGTATTCATGCAGGAATCCTTGAGAATCTTGACTTTTTCTTGTTTTTAAGGGTGGTGATGTCTGTATATACCATAGACCCGTCCATCTTATCTCAGAGAAGCTTTATGTATTCATGGTTGGTGTAAATACACAGAGATATTTAAGACTTCTTGTGCAGTAGTTTTTCTTTTCTGATTTTTTTTATGCTCCGTTGATAAGTCCAGAATCCGTTTGACAGTTCACAGCTTGTGATGACCAGACCGTCCATTTCAGGGGGATTTTTGGTACTAGCTTTGCGTGTGACTCTTTGACTTGTCTGGATGTAACTTTTTGTCTCTCTCAGTTCCATTAATGAAGAAAGCCAATGGAGAGTTTGGCAGGAAGGAGATCTCATACCCTGGGAATCTGAAACACAGAGGTAAGGGCAACTCCTGAAGAAACGGCTCTGTGTTAAAGGTCTCTGTCCTGATGGTCTCTCTGTCTCCCCCCCTAGATATGTATTATTTTATCTGCGCTCCCACACTCTGCTACGAGCTCAACTTCCCACGTTCCCCACGGATCCGCAAGAGATTCCTCCTGCGGCGGCTTTTTGAGATGGTGAGGGAGGGATTCCTTTCCCCCGCCCCCCCCCCCCCCCCCCTGGACCCTTACGTGCAGCATGTCCCCTGCCATTGACCTGTTCATCTTCTCATGGATAATTTGTTTGTTTTTCCCCAGTTATTCTTCATGCAGCTCCTGGTCGGACTGATCCAGCAGGTAAAGGAATTTTATATCACGCCTCCTGCCTACTCCATAGCCGGCTAGCTGGCCTCGGGGGCTGTGACCACGACCGGCCTCGAGCGGGGTCTGTTACAATGGGTGGGGTCTGGCCACAGGCGGGGTCTGTTACTATGGGCGGGGTCTGTGGCCACAGGCGGAGTCTGTTACTATGGGCGGGGTCTGTTGCTATGGGCGGGGTCTGTTGCTATGGGAGGGGTCTGTTACTATGGGGCGGGGTCTGTGGCCACAGGCGGGGTCTGTTACTATGGGCAGGGTCTGTGGCCACAGGCGGGGTCTGTTACTATGGGCAGGGTCTGTGGCCACAGGCGGGGTCTGTTACTATGGGCAGCGTCTGTGGCCACAGGCGGGGTCTGTTACTATGGGCAGGGTCTGTGGCCACAGGCGGGGTCTGTTACTATGGGCAGGGTCTGTTGCCACAGGCGGGGTCTGTTACTATGGGCAGGGTCTGTGGCCACAGGCGGGGTCTGTTACTATGGGCAGGGTCTGTGGCCACAGGCGGGGTCTGTTACTATGGGCAGGGTCTGTGGCCACAGGCGGGGTCTGTTACTATGGGCGGGGTCTGTTACTATGGGTGGGGTCTGTGGCCACAGGCGGGGTCTGTTACTATGGGCGGGGTCTGTGGCCACAGGCGGGGTCTGTTACTATGGGCAGGGTCTGTGGCCACAGGCGGGGTCTGTTACTATGGGCAGGGTCTGTTACTATGGGCGGGGTCTGTGGCCACAGGCGGGGTCTGTCCCCGGCTTCAGGTGGCGGTTTGTGAAATGTGTATAGACAGAGCTTGGTGTCCTGTGTTTTTCAGTGGATGGTTCCCGCTATCCAGAACTCCATGAAGCCATTCCGGGTGAGTAACGCCTCTCATGCATGGAATGAAGGGTGGGCCTTCCTCTTGGTGGGGGCGAGGCGGGTGGGAGGGATGCTGGTCCCTGGAAGGTGTCTCTTGGGGAAGCAGAGGAGATGCGGTGCTGCTGGGAGAGGTCTTGGTGCTGCTGGGAGGAGAGGTCTTGGTGCTGCTGGGAGGAGAGGTCTTGGTGCTGCTGGGAGGAGAGGTCTTGGTGCTGCTGGGAGGAGAGGTCTTGGTGCTGCTGGGAGGAGAGGTCTTGGTGCTGCTGGGAGGAGAGGTCTTGGTGCTGCTGGGAGGAGTCTTGGTGCTGCTGGGAGGAGTCTTGGTGCTGCTGGGAGGAGTCTTGGTGCTGCTGGGAGAGGTCTTGGTGCTGCTGGGAGGAGTCGTCTTGGTGCTGCTGGGAGGAGTCGTCTTGGTGCTGCTGGGAGGAGTCGTCTTGGTGCTGCTGGGAGAGGTCTTGGTGCTGCTGGGAGGAGAGGTCTTGGTGCTGCTGGGAGGAGAGGTCTTGGTGCGGGGGAATATGCGGGGAGCCTGAGCGCTGTCTCAAAGCATTGTTTCCCCTCTTTCTCAGGACATGGATTACTCGAGAATAATTGAGCGTCTCCTGAAATTAGCAGTAAGTTCCATGGATGAGCCGTGTGAGTGGAGCCTCACTTAATGGGAATGTACCAGTGATGGAGGAATGTACCAGTGATGGAGGAATGTACCAGTGATGGAGGAATGTACCAGTGATGGAGGAATGTACCAGTGATGGAGGAATGTACCAGTGATGGAGGGTCAGAGATGCACGAGTGTAGCCTTATTTGAGTGGAATGTACCAGTGATGGAGTGGGGGGGGGGGGGGTAAGGGTTCAGAGATGCACGAGTGTAGCCTTATTTGAGTGGAATGTACCAGTGATGGAGTGGGGGGGGGGGGGGGGGTTAAGGGTTCAGAGATGCACGAGTGTAGCCTTATTTGAGTGGAATGTACCAGTGATGGAGTGGGGGGGGGGGGTTTCAGAGATGCACCAGTGATGGAGGAATGTACCAGTGATGGAGGGTCAGAGATGCACGAGTAGCCCAGTGATGGAGTGGGGGGAGGGTAAGGGTTCAGAGATGCACGAGTGTAGCCTTATTTGAAGGGAATGTACCGGTGGGGGGGGGGGGGGGGGGGGTTGGGTTCAGAGATGCATGAGTAGCCTCACTTGATGGGAATGTACCAGTGATGGAGTGGGGGGGGGGGGGGGGGGGTTGGGTTCAGAGATGCATGAGTAGCCTCACTTGATGGGAATGTACCAGTGATGGAGTGGGGGGGGGGGGGGGGGGGTTGGGTTCAGAGATGCATGAGTAGCCTCACTTGATGGGAATGTACCAGTGATGGAGTGGGGGGAGGGTAAGGGTTCAGAGATGCACGAGTGTAGCCTTATTTGAAGGGAATGTACCAGTGATGGAGTGGGGGGGGGGGTTGGGTTCAGAGGGGGATGGGACACTTCATCGCGGCTGCTTCCGCGCAGCCGCTTCACCGCTGACTCTACAGCACAAGACAGATCGTCGCTGGAGATTTCATCGCGGGACATTTCATCGCTAAAGGTAAGTATTTTACCGATTTTAGTTGGTTTACAATTAGGGTTTAGGGGGTTAGAATTAGGTTTAGTGTTAGGGGTTAATTTTACTATTAGGGGTCGGGGTTAGTATTAGGGTTTAGGGGGTTAACTTTAGTATTAGGGGTCGGGGGTTAGTATTAGGGTTAGTATTGGGGTTTAGAGGGTTAGTATTAGGGTTAGTATTGGGGTTTAGAGGGTTAGTATTAGTATTGGGGTTAGTATTAGGGTTTAGGGGGTTAACTTTAGTATTAGGGGTCGGGGGTTAGTATTAGGGTTAGTATTAGGTTTAGTATTGGGGTTTAGGGGGTTAACTTTAGTATTAGGGGTCGGGGGTTAGTATTAGGGTTAGTATTAGGGGTCGGGGGGTACTATTAGGGTTAGTATTAGGGGTCGGGGGTTAGTATTAGGGTTTAGGGGGTTAATTTTAGTATTGGGGTTAATTTTAGTGTCAGTATTGGGGTTTAGTGTTACTATTGCGGGGGGGGGAATCATTTATTAGGGGGGTTATTTTAGTTTTACTTGTACATTTGGAAGAGCTGACAGTTCAGCGCTGAACTGTCAGCTCTTACATAGCTGCAGCCGCGGTGAAACGGCCGTGCTATACTTCATTGCTGACAGTTCAGCGTTCTAACTGCCGCGCTGAACTGTCAGCGATGAAAATGCGGCGAAGAAGTGTCCTAGACCCGGTTCAGAGATGCATGAGTAGCCTCACTTGATGGGAATGTACCAGTGATGGGGAGGGGGGGAGGGTTCAGAGATGCACGAGTGTAGCCTTATTTGAAGGGAATGTACCAGTGATGGGGGGGGGGGGGTTGGGTTCAGAGATGCATGAGTAGCCTCACTTGATGGGAATGTACCAGTGATGGGGAGGGGGGGAGGGTTCAGAGATGCACGAGTGTAGCCTCATTTGATGGAATGTACCAGTGATGGGGAGGGGGGGAGGGTTCAGAGATGCACGAGTGTAGCCTCATTTGATGGAATGTACCAGTGATGGGGAGGGGGGGAGGGTTCAGAGATGCACGAGTGTAGCCTCATTTGATGGAATGTACCAGTGATGGGGAGGGGGGGAGGGTTCAGAGATGCACGAGTGTAGCCTCATTTGATGGAATGTACCAGTGATGGGGAGGGGGGGAGGGTTCAGAGATGCACGAGTGTAGCCTCATTTGATGGAATGTACCAGTGATGGAGTGGCGGGAGGGTTCAGAGATGCATTTGATGGGAATGTACCAGTGATGGAGTGGCGGGAGGGTTCAGAGATGCATTTGATGGGAATGTACCAGTGATGGAGTGGCGGGAGGGTTCAGAGATGCATTTGATGGCAATGTACCAGTGATGGAGTGGTGGGAGGGTAAGGGTTCAGCCTCAGTAAGTGAGGAGGGGCATGGCCCAGGTAGCAGTAAGCAATCCCATCCTGTTTATGAGGATGAGTTGTTGGGTTTTCCGCACACCTCCCTATTCATCGGCTCCTCGTTCATCTTCTCCTCCGACCTGTGATGTGCAGGTTCCCAATCATCTGATCTGGCTGATTTTCTTCTACTGGTTTTTCCATTCCTGCATGAACTTCGTGGCTGAATTAATGCGCTTTGGAGACCGTGAATTTTACCGGGATTGGTGGTAAGAAAGCATTACACTGGCGACAGTAAAGTGCTCCAGGGAGGGTGGTGAGGAGAAAGGGGTCAGTAGCTAGGGGTAGTAAGGGGGCACTTGCTGGGTCGGGAAGGTTCTGTAATTTCCTCCTAACTTCTGTTTCTTTGGGACATTTCTTCATTACACTTCAGGAATTCTGAGAACGTTACCTATTTTTGGCAGAACTGGAACATCCCCGTACACAAATGGTGCTTGAGGTAATGAGTGGTCCAGCAGGGGTGGGACATGATGATGAGAACATTGGAGGAAAGGCCGGGATAAATGGGGAGACATTATAGGAAAGCCAGGCTTGAGTTGCTGTTGGTGGTGCTGTTTGGGTGAGAGGGAGTGTTACTGGCCCGGATGATATTGGAGCGTGAGGGAGTGTTACGACACCTGGTGGTGGTGGGTCGAAAGGATGCGTTATGGGCGGTGGTTCTGGGGCGTGATAGAACGTTGCCTGTCCGGGTGGGTTTGCCGGACTCGTGTGATGGGGGGGGGGGGGGGCATGAGGGAGCGTTTAGGACCCGAGTGATGGTGGTGGTGGGGGGGGGTGAGGGAGCGTTATGGACCCGAGTGATGGGGGGGGGGGGCGTTAGTGAGCGTTACGGACCCGAGTGATGTGGGGGGCATGAGGAAACATTAAGGACCCTGTGGGGGGGGCACAAGATTGAGCGTTAAGGACCCGGGTGATGATGGGGGTGAGGGCGAGAGGGAACCCCTTAAAGCACATGGACGTATATATACATCCTGAAACACATGGTCCTTGAGGACATATATCTCCTGTGTTTAAATGTTGCGTAGCGCTCCTTAGGGCAACACTAACATGCTGACAACTATTCTCCGAAGCAGCCTCTGAGTGGGCATTCGCAAGCCCCACTTGCACATAAGATCACCGCGAATGTGATTGTATGCATTTCAACCCGCATAGGCAGTGAAAGTAGATCAGATTAGATTGGGGTGGGGGTACATTTATGGTTAAGGTTGGGGTCAAAAGGTCACTGTAGGAAAAAATGGTTAGGAAACAAAAAAACACTAGTATCGGTTATTGCCCTATTACTTGGGAAAAAAACACAGAAAAACTAGTTTTTCTAAACTCAAGACCAAAATTTGAAAATATATAGATGTGGTCTTTAATACAGTTCGTAATTGAGTAAAAAAAATCAGGTCAAAGTTTTTTTTTTGGGGGGGGGGGGGCCATATTTTAATCATATTTGATATATATATATATATCAATTTTTAATAGTACATTATATCATATGATGAAAATAATAGTATCAAAAGAAAGCCCCATCTGGATACTGAACACGGAGAAAGAAATCCCAGTTACGCAAACATGACAAAAATAATGCAATTCTGGTCTTCAAGGCACATCAAATGCAGCATAGAACTGTCACTAAGGGGTTAAGGACCCGGGGGTGGGTGAGCAGGAACGTTAAGGACCCGGGGGGGGGGGGGTAGGGTGAGCTGGAGCTTTAAGGACCCGGGGGGTGGTGGTGTGAGCAAGAGCGTTAAGGACCCGGGGGGGGGGGAGCGGGGAGCGTTAAGGACCCGGGGGGGGGGGGAGCGGGGAGCGTTAAGGACCCGGGGGGAGGGGGGGAGCGGGGAGCGTTAAGGACCCGGGGGGGGGGAGCGGGGAGCGTTAAGGACCCGGGGGGGGGGTGAGCGGGGAGCGTTAAGGACCCGGGGGGGAGGGGATAAGCGGGAGCGCTAAGGACCCGGTGGGGTGCGGGTGAGCAGGAGCGTTAAGGACCCGGGGGGGTGAGCAGGAGCGTTAAAGACCCGGGGGGGTGAGCGGGAGCGTTAAAGACCCGGGGGGGTGAGCGGGGAGCGTTAAGGTGGTCCAGAGCTGGTTGTGTACATGTAACTGGTTCACTAAGGAAATATTCCTCTCTCAGGCACTTCTACAAACCGATGATGAAGCGTGGGATGTCTAAGTGGGCAGCCCAGACAGCTGTATTCTTTGCATCTGCGTTCTTCCATGAGGTCAGTGTTTTGGAAACGATGTAGCACTTGCGATGTCGCCCTGGGGGCAGATGATGGATAACGTAGATGATTGATACTGTTATATTCATGTCTTGTACCTTCCCCCTCCGCAGTACTTGGTGAGTGTCCCTCTGAAGATGTTCCGGCTCTGGGCCTTCATGGGAATGATGTCACAGGTAACATCCCAGTCCCGTTCCCAGTCCCGTTCCCGCTCCCAGTCCCGCTCCCAGTCCCGCTCCCAGTCCTCCGACGTTATTACTGCTCATCTTTTACAGACTTTGTCTTCTCTCCCAAGATCCCCTTCGCCTGGTTTGTGGGACGTTTCTTGAGAGGCAACTATGGTAATGCAGCAGTGTGGATGTCCCTGATCATTGGACAGCCGATTGCAGTCCTTATGTACGTGCATGATTACTACATCCTAAATCACGAACGGGGGCCCTGAATCCTCACCCCCTCTACAGGACCTCCAAGGAGAATCAATGGAGTTCACCCAGCGGGATTAGGATTCCTTAATCAGTGCCTTATTGGAGCTGTATGGGACAAGATCTGGTCTTGATCATTGCCATGCATTCGGTCTTCTTTACCCCCACTCCTCTTCATCTCGAATAGACCTGATCTATCATCCGTCCAATCCGGGATCCTGCCCTCTACCCCCCAAGACCTGTGATCCTGGTCTAGTACCAACCTCCTCCATTGTCCAGAACATAAGGATGTCCACATCCAAGACCTAATCCTGCCAGACTCCTTTCCTTTCTGAAAGGTCCCATCGTGTCCTCTGTTCCCTGTCCAATGGCTAATCCAATCATGTATGAAATCTGGGAATGACCCTCAGACAGGTTCTGCCCAAATCCTGATCAAACCCTCCATGTTTCTCATCTGTCCAGAGACATCCTCTGTCCTCAGATCCAGATTAATCTATCCATGATTTGGTGGTTTGTGGTGCTTAAAGCCGTCTACGTGTGTTTAACACATCACGCTGCTGCCGGTACAGCACACAAACGCCTGTTTACCAGTGACTTGCCGGTACGTCGGGTTCATCTGTGGTCTGTTGCCCACCTCTCTGCACTATTCATACCCTCCCTGGTGCTGCTATGTATTGGGCTTTATTATAATTGCCCTGTGTGTAATGTTTGGAGAAAACTGGCTCCTGTGTGGGCTTCTCTGTCGCTCCAAACGGTACAATCCGAGCCAGCTATTTGATAACTATTGTAATTAAAGAGATTTTTTTGTTTTTCCAACTGTTGGTGGCCAGGTCTGTCCAATTAGAATAAATGCTTTAATTCTGTTATATTGCACAAGTAGTGTCAGACTCGAGCGCTATAATCTAAATCATCCTGGCCTCATCTGTATAGACCAGAGGCGTCCAACGTGCGGCCCGCCGGGCATCGAGGTGCGGCCCGCCTGAGCTCTGCTCCGGTAGCCGCACCTCGGCACACCGCACGAAAAGCTGTGTCGGGTACACGCTCTGTGTAGGGAACTTTGTTCCCCGATACAGCTTCCCATGCGGTGTGCAGCAGCGGTGCTGCTCTCGTGCGCAAATCCCCTCCTCTATCCTGCGCGTGAGGTCATGCGCAAGGGTCAGAGGGAAGGAAGAAGCGCACTGGCAGCATGAGGAAAACGGGGAGCCCACAACCTCCACAGCCCCGTTTAAAAAAAAAAAAAAAACTGTTTGGTAAGTGTGTGTGTGTGTGTGTGTGTGTGTGTGTGGGGTAAGTGTGTGTGTGTGTGTGGGGTAAGTGTGTGTGTGTGTGTGGGGTAAGTGTATGTATGTGAGTGTGTGTGTATACATGTTTGTTTGGGGTAAGTGTATGTATCTGTGTGTGTGTGTGTGTATAAATGTGTGTGTGGTGTAAAGTGTATGTATGTGAGTGTGTGTGTATAAATGTGGATGTGTCTGGGGGTTAAGTGTATGTATGTTTGTGAGTGTCTGTATAAATATTTATGTGAGTGTGTGTGTGTATCAATGTGTGTGTGGGGTAAGTGTATGTATGTGAGTGTGTGCGTATACATGTGTGTTTGGGGTAAGTGTATGTATGTGTGTGTGGGGTAAGTGTATGTATGTGAGTGTGTGTGTGTATAAATGTGGATGTGTGGGGGTTAAGTGTATGTATGTTTGTGAGTGTCTGTATAAATATGTATGTGAGTGTGTATAAATGTGTATGTGGGGTAAGTATGTATGTGAGTGTTTGTGTGGGGGGTAAGTGTATGTTTGTGAGTATGTATAAATGTGTGTGTGTGTGGGGGGGGGGGGGGTAAGTGTGACTGTGTATGCATGTGTGTGTTTGAAGTTAATGTGACCACTGCACGTTAGTGTGAAATATATTTATATACACACACACACATGTATATAATTATATATATTATTATTTGAATGAATGCAGCCCACGCACGCATACATTTCTAGCGAAGTGGCCCTTTGCAGAATAAACGTGGACACCCCTGGTATAGACTGTCTATAAGGCTGGATTTGTTTATAGTCCAGCAGGGAGATAAGGTAGCACTGGACAGATGGGGATAATATGCAGAGCTCGGTCTGCTACCAGGACTTGGAGGTCATCTAATGAGTGAACGATTTAAAGGACAACTGTCAGCAAAATAATAAGTTCTGTTTGACTGAAAGAAGTGTAGACATTATACATAATGAGATAATACAAATAAAGCACCTTATTGAGCTCTCTTTGCTCTGTATAGCTCTGTCATAGGCAGACATGTTGGGTGAGATGTAGCAAAATCTGACCTAAGATTCTAAACAACATGTCCTCCCTCGATAGTGCTATACAGAGCAAAGATTCTAAACAACATGTCCTCCTCTGATAGAGCTATACAGAGCAAAGATTCTAACCACCATGTCCGCCCCCTGATAGAGCTATACAGAGCAAAGATTCTAAACAACATGTCTGCCCCCTGATAGAGCTATACAGAGCAAAGATTCTAAACAACATGTCTGCCCCCTGATAGAGCTATACAGAGCAAAGATTCTAAACAACATGTCCACCCCTGATAGAGCTATACAGAGCAAAGATTCTAAACAACATGTCCTCCCCTGATAGAGCTATACAGAGCAAAGATTCTAAACAACATGTCCACCCCTGATAGAGCTATACAGAGCAAAGATTCTAAACAACATGTCTGCCCCCTGATAGAGCTATACAGAGCAAAGATTCTAAACAACATGTCTGCCCCCTGATAGAGCTATACAGAGCAAAGATTCTAAACAACATGTCTGCCCCCTGATAGAGCTATACAGAGCAAAGATTCTAAACAACATGTCTGCCCCCTGATAGAGCTATACAGAGCAAAGATTCTAAACAACATGTCTGCCCCCTGATAGAGCTATACAGAGCAAAGATTCTAAACAACATGTCCGCCCCCTGATAGAGCTATACAGAGCAAAGATTCTAAACAACATGTCCGCCCCCTGATAGAGCTGTACAGAGCAAAGATTCTAAACAACATGTCCACCCCGATAGAGCTATACAGAGCAAAGATTCTAAACAACATGTCTGCCCCCTGATAGAGCTATACAGAGCAAAGATTCTAAACAACATGTCCACCCCCTGATTTTTTTTATTGTTTATTCAGTTTTTTCATATGCAACATACATAAAAATAGAAAAACAATCATCAAACCATACATTACAATACCATAAGGTATCACAAACTACAAATACATAACGAAGAGTGTATATCTGATAGATAGTAAATACAGTATCTTATCACTAGTATTGACAAGAACCATGTAAGTTTTTTGTTTGTTTTATAACATGATAATGAGATAATGCTAAAATACATTTACCTGGAGTACAAATTTAAAGTGCTGACTTTAATTGATACTGATAGCGTATAAGTAGGTGAGGTAAAAAGAATAAACGATTTTGCAGAATGCTCAGCTTAAACTTTATGTTTTCGACTGTTCACATTGGATGGTAAAAGGATAGCAATAAAAATTAGCTAAATAAAGATTTATACAGCTTACTTTTCTTGCTCATCTAAGCAAAGTTAAATTTAGTATATTATCTTAGCTGTATAGAGACAAGGTTTACTCATTTCAGCTAGAACACTCAGCTATGCTTTAATTCGGCAAATTAAGAGTTTGTTTCATAATCCAATGTTCTAGTGTAGAGCATCTCAGAATATACCTACTTCTTTACACACAAATTAACATAGATGTGCAGCGTTCAGACAGGACAGGAGTACAGTGCTTAGAGGGGTAATTAGGCTGTTTCAAATCTTGAGAGGATGGGCAGGGACAGACACAAGATCTCCAGATCTACGTGAGTCCAGGTTGGCTAACTCCCGCTTGTTTATAGATAATTATGGTAGTGCCCTAGGTGAGATGACAGGGTTCCAAATTTTAAAGTAGGAGAAAAGAGACAAATTATCCAGATATAAAAGTTTTTCCATATTACATTGATACTGGATTTGGGATCGGATCTCAGTTTTGGAAGGTATCTCAATTTTTCTCCAATATCTTGAAATACACATCTTGGTCGCCATTAATACAGGCACTACTAGTTTTTTGGAGGAGTTGTTCATATCAAGCAACTCAAGATGGAACAAAAATGTTCCCGAGGTTAGAATACCCAAATCCAGATTCAAATCCAACAGAATCTTGGATAGAGCAGTGCGAACTTTGTTGAGTGTTAAAGAGTCCCAGCAGATATGTTTTATATTACCAATTTCCCTATTACATCTCCAACAAAGTGGTGATGTGATGCTTTGGTATTTTGCTAATCTTGACGGAACCCAGTACCATCTATGAAGCACTTTCATGAACAACTCCTGTAGGGCAATACAATGAATTGATTTTTTTAATAGGTCAACTGCACTGTACCAAGATTGCATCGGGTAAGATTTACTCAGATCGGTTTCCCACTTTGTTATTGTATCATATTTCTTTTCCTCCCGTTCTAGTTCTTGCATAGCTTTGAAAATTTGGGAAGATATTTTTTTTTGGGTGGGAGCCATACATACTTTTATCTAAAGGTGACTCTGGTTTAAGTTGTATTTTTTTTAGGAAATCTTAAATTCGGATAAAAGAAAACAATTCTTTCGTTGGTAACTTATATTTTTGTTGCAGTTCCGAGAAAGGAAGAAGACCTAGATCGCAAAATAGACCCCCAATCTTTTAAATCTTCTAAAAGAAGTTTCAAAACGTTTATAGGGGTTATTTGTGAATCGCGGAAAAATGTTTATTTAATTGGGGCAATAGATAGAAACACATTGTGTATTACCGGGTTTGAGATTTTTAAGTTACCGAATTTTTGGTTATCCAACCAGAAAAGGAGGAAGGGGTCCATACCACCACATGCCTCCCTTTCGTGTTGGTACCAGCTTTTATTCTTTGATTTTGCATTACCCCATAAAAGAAAATGGGAAAACATTATTGAGTTGTGTATATGATATATGTTGGGGAAGGACAAGCCACTTTGAGACATTGGTTTCTGACATTATACAAAATTGGATTCTAGGTTTTTTTGTCCTCCCAAACATGTAACAAACAATCTATGAAACATAGACAAGTACTTCCTAGGGACTCTAAGAGGAATAGTGCGAAAAAGATATTCTAGTTTAGGGAGAAAATACGCCCCTATCAGGTTAATTCTTCCCATCCATGAATTTGGGATTTTCCTCCAGAATTTAATTTTCGCCTCAAACTCTTTATGTAAACCAAGGTAATTGTGTTCTACTATAGATCTTATTTCGAATTTAATATCGATGCCTAGATACTTAATTGTTTCATTTGTCCAATTAAAGTGGTAAGTATGTTTGAGAAATGAATCTTGATTTTTACAAATGATCTGGGTCTTGGAGAGGTTGATCTTGTAATTTGAAAACTAACTAAATTCATCAATCCATCGTAATAATTCTGGCATGGAATTTTCCAGTTGCGAGAGAGTCAGTATTACATCATCCGCATAAAGAAAAATGTAAAAAAAAAATCAGGTCAAAGTTAAAAAAAAAGTGTTTTTTATGCCATATTTTCATCATATTTTATATTTTTTTAATAGTAAATGATATCATATGATGACAACAATAGTATCAAATGAAAGCCCTATCCGTCCTTTATAAAATGATATATAATTTGTGTGGGTGGACTGAACACAAAGAAAGAAATTCACAGTTCAGTAAACGTATGACAAAAATAATGGAATTCTGGTCTTCAAGGCACATCACATGCAGCATAGCACTCGGTCACTAAGGGGTTAATGTACATCACATGCAGCATAGCACTCGGTCACTAAGGGGTTAATGTTCATCACATGCAGCATAGCACTCGGTCACTAAGGGGTTAATGTTCATCACATGCAGCATAGCACTCGGTCACTAAGGGGTTAAACCAGAGAGATAAAGCAGCGCCCAGCTTTGAAGCCAATAATTACATATACAGGATTTACAGGAATCGTTCAGGTTCAACAAACAATATGGATATCAACCATTCTGACTCATGTAATGGGGATCATTAGGTATGATATACGGCAGTGCTGTATTTACCGCGAGGCATCCTAGGCGGATGCCTAGGGCGGCAAATTGTGGGGGGCGGCAGCGCCCCCCAGGACTGAAAAAAAAATAAAAAAAACGGCCCTTTAAAAAAATAAAAATAGACCGCGCTTGCAGGCAGAGACGGAGGTGACAGGGGATCGGAAGATCCCCCCTCACCAACGCTCTGCCTGCCGGGCTGCACGGGGAGCCGAACAGGCAGCACAGAGAAACCTCCGTGCAGTGTGACAGAGAAACCTCCGTGCAGTGTGTGACAGAGAAACCTCCGTGCAGTGTGACAGAGAAACCTCCGTGCAGTGTGTGACAGAGAAACCTCCGTGCAGTGTGTGATAGAGAAACCTCCGTGCAGTGTGTGACAGAGAAACCTCCGTGCAGTGTGTGACAGAGAAACCTCCGTGCAGTGTGTGACAGAGAAACCTCCGTGCAGTGTGTGACAGAGAAACCTCCGTGCAGTGTGTGACAGAGAAACCTCCGTGCAGTGTGTGACAGAGAAACCTCCGCGCAGTGTGACAGAGAAACCTCCGTGCAGTGTGACAGAGAAACCTCCGTGCAGTGTGACAGAGAAACCTCCGTGCAGTGTGTGACAGAGAAACCTCCGTGCAGTGTGACAGAGAAACCTCCGCGCAGTGTGTGACAGAGAAACCTCCGTGCAGTGTGTGACAGAGAAACCTCCGTGCAGTGTGTGACAGAGAAACCTCCGTGCAGTGTGACAGAGAAACCTCCGTGCAGTGTGACAGAGAAACCTCCGTGCAGTGTGACAGAGAAACCTCCGTGCAGTGTGACAGAGAAACCTCCGTGCAGTGTGTGACAGAGAAACCTCCGTGCAGTGTGACAGAGAAACCTCCGTGCAGTGTGTGACAGAGAAACCTCCGTGCAGTGTGACAGAGAAACCTCCGTGCAGTGTGACAGAGAAACCTCCGTGCAGTGTGTGACAGAGAAACCTCCGTGCAGTGTGTGACAGAGAAACCTCCGTGCAGTGTGTGACAGAGAAACCTCCGTGCAGTGTGTGACAGAGAAACCTCCGTGCAGTGTGTGATAGAGAAACCTCCGTGCAGTGTGTGACAGAGAAACCTCCGTGCAGTGTGACAGAGAAACCTCCGTGCAGTGTGTGACGGAGAAACCTCCGTGCAGTGTGTGACAGAGAAACCTCCGTGCAGTGTGTGACAGAGAAACCTCCGTGCAGTGTGACAGAGAAACCTCCGTGCAGTGTGACAGAGAAACCTCCGTGCAGTGTGACAGAGAAACCTCCGTGCAGTGTGTGACAGAGAAACCTCCGTGCAGTGTGTGACAGAGAAACCTCCGTGCAGTGTGTGACAGAGAAACCTCCGTGCAGTGTGATAGAGAAACCTCCGTGCAGTGTGATAGAGAAACCTCCGTGCAGTGTGACAGAGAAACCTCCGTGCAGTGTGTGACAGAGAAACCTCCGTGCAGTGTGACAGAGAAACCTCCGCGCAGTGTGTGATAGAGAAACCTCCGTGCAGTGTGTGACAGAGAAACCTCCGTGCAGTGTGTGACAGAGAAACCTCCGTGCAGTGTGTGACAGAGAAACCTCCGTGCAGTGTGTGACAGAGAAACCTCCGTGCAGTGTGTGACAGAGAAACCTCCGTGCAGTGTGTGACAGAGAAACCTCCGTGCAGTGTGTGACAGAGAAACCTCCGTGCAGTGTGTGACAGAGAAACCTCCGTGCAGTGTGACAGAGAAACCTCCGTGCAGTGTGTGACAGAGAAACCTCCGTGCAGTGTGACAGAGAAACCTCCGTGCAGTGTGTGACAGAGAAACCTCCGTGCAGTGTGACAGAGAAACCTCCGTGCAGTGTGACAGAGAAACCTCCGTGCAGTGTGTGACAGAGAAACCTCCGTGCAGTGTGACAGAGAAACCTCCGTGCAGTGTGTGACAGAGAAACCTCCGTGCAGTGTGACAGAGAAACCTCCGTGCAGTGTGACAGAGAAACCTCCGTGCAGTGTGACAGAGAAACCTCCGTGCAGTGTGATAGAGAAACCTCCGTGCAGTGTGTGACAGAGAAACCTCCGTGCAGTGTGTGACAGAGAAACCTCCGTGCAGTGTGTGACAGAGAAACCTCCGTGCAGTGTGTGATAGAGAAACCTCCGCGCAGTGTGTGACAGAGAAACCTCCGTGCAGTGTGTGACAGAGAAACCTCCGTGCAGTGTGTGATAGAGAAACCTCCGTGCAGTGTGATAGAGAAACCTCCGTGCAGTGTGTGACAGAGAAACCTCCGTGCAGTGTGACAGAGAAACCTCCGTGCAGTGTGTGACAGAGAAACCTCCGTGCAGTGTGTGACAGAGAAACCTCCGTGCAGTGTGTGACAGAGAAACCTCCGTGCAGTGTGACAGAGAAACCTCCGTGCAGTGTGACAGAGAAACCTCCGTGCAGTGTGACAGAGAAACCTCCGTGCAGTGTGTGACAGAGAAACCTCCGCGCAGTGTGACAGAGAAACCTCCGTGCAGTGTGACAGAGAAACCTCCGTGCAGTGTGACAGAGAAACCTCCGCGCAGTGTGACAGAGAGACCTCCGTGCAGTGTGTGACAGAGAAACCTCCGTGCAGTGTGTGACAGAGAAACCTCCGTGCAGTGTGTGATAGAGAAACCTCCGTGCAGTGTGTGACAGAGAAACCTCCGTGCAGTGTGTGATAGAGAAACCTCCGTGCAGTGTGTGACAGAGAAACCTCCGCGCAGTGTGTGACAGAGAAACCTCCGTGCAGTGTGTGACAGAGAAACCTCCGTGCAGTGTGACAGAGAAACCTCCGTGCAGTGTGACAGAGAAACCTCCGTGCAGTGTGTGACAGAGAAACCTCCGTGCAGTGTGTGACAGAGAAACCTCCGTGCAGTGTGACAGAGAAACCTCCGTGCAGTGTGACAGAGAAACCTCCGTGCAGTGTGTGACAGAGAAACCTCCGTGCAGTGTGACAGAGAAACCTCCGTGCAGTGTGTGACAGAGAAACCTCCGCGCAGTATGACAGAGAAACCTCCGTGCAGTGTGTGACAGAGAAACCTCCGTGCAGTGTGACAGAGAAACCTCCGTGCAGTGTGTGAGAGAGAAACCTCCGCGCAGTGTGTGACAGAGAAACCTCCATACAGTGTGGCAGAGAAACCTCCGCGCAGTGTGACAGAGAAACCTCCGCGCAGTGTGTGACAGAGAAACCTCCGTGCAGAGTGACAGAGAAACCTCCGTGCAGTGTGTGACAGAGAAACCTCCGTGCAGTGTGACAGAGAAACCTCCGTGCAGTGTGTGACAGAGAAACCTCCGTGCAGTGTGTGACAGAGAAACCTCCGTGCAGTGTGTGACAGAGAAACCTCCGTGCAGTGTGTGACAGAGAAACCTCCGTGCAGTGTGACAGAGAAACCTCCGTGCAGTGTGTGACAGAGAAACCTCCGCGCAGTGTGACAGAGAAACCTCCGCGCAGTGTGATAGAGAAACCTCCGTGCAGTGTGATAGAGAAACCTCCGTGCAGTGTGATAGAGAAACCTCCGTGCAGTGTGATAGAGAAACCTCCGTGCAGTGTGTGACAGAGAAACCTCCACGCAGTGTGATAGAGAAACCTCCGTGCAGTGTGACAGAGAAACCTCCGTGCAGTGTGACAGAGAAACCTCCGTGCAGTGTGTGACAGAGAAACCTCCGTGCAGTGTGTGACAGAGAAACCTCCGTGCAGTGTGTGACAGAGAAACCTCCGTGCAGTGTGTGACAGAGAAACCTCCGTGCAGTGTGTGACAGAGAAACCTCCGTGCAGTGTGTGACAGAGAAACCTCCGCGCAGTGTGAGAGAGAAACCTCCGTGCAGTGTGTGACAGAGAAACCTCCGTGCAGTGTGTGACAGAGAAACCTCCGTGCAGTGTGTGACAGAGAAACCTCCGTGCAGTGTGACAGAGAAACCTCCGTGCAGTGTGTGACAGAGAAACCTCCGCGCAGTGTGAGAGAGAAACCTCCGTGCAGTGTGTGACAGAGAAACCTCCGTGCAGTGTGTGACAGAGAAACCTCCGTGCAGTGTGTGACAGAGAAACCTCCGTGCAGTGTGACAGAGAAACCTCCGTGCAGTGTGTGACAGAGAAATCTCCGTGCAGTGTGTGACAGAGAAACCTCCGTGCAGTGTGACAGAGAAACCTCCGTGCAGTGTGATAGAGAAACCTCCGTGCAGTGTGACAGAGAAACCTCCGTGCAGTGTGTGACAGAGAAACCTCCGCGCAGTGTGTGATAGAGAAACCTCCGTGCAGTGTGTGACAGAGAAACCTCCGCGCAGTGTGATAGAGAAACCTCCGTGCAGTGTGTGACAGAGAAACCTCCGTGCAGTGTGTGACAGAGAAACCTCCGTGCAGTGTGTGACAGAGAAACCTCCGTGCAGTGTGACAGAGAAACCTCCGCGCAGTGTGTGACAGAGAAACCTCCGTGCAGTGTGTGACAGAGAAACCTCCGTGCAGTGTGTGACAGAGAAACCTCCGTGCAGTGTGACAGAGAAACCTCCGTGCAGTGTGACAGAGAAACCTCCGTGCAGTGTGACAGAGAAACCTCCGCGCAGTGTGACAGAGAAACCTCCGTGCAGTGTGTGACAGAGAAACCTCCGTGCAGTGTGTGACAGAGAAACCTCCGTGCAGTGTGTGACAGAGAAACCTCCGTGCAGTGTGAGAGAGAAACCTCCGTGCAGTGTGTGACAGAGAAACCTCCGTGCTGTGTGTGACAGAGAAACCTCCGTGCTGCCTGTTCGGCTCCCCGTGCAGTGTGCCGACACGGAAGTGCCGACAGTCACGTGACGGGCGCGCTGACGTCATACGCGTGCCGGGTCACGTGACCTGTCGGCACAAACGCCGGGAAGCCGAATAGGCAGCATGGAGGGACCATGCTGCCTGCCTGCCAGGGAAAGGTAAGTGCTGATGGGAGACTGTGTGTGTGTGTGTGTGTGTGTGACTGAGTGTGATGGGAGTCAGAGTGTGTGTGATGGGAGACAGTGTGTGTGACTGAGTGTGATGGGAGTCAGAGTGTGTGACTGAGTGTGATGGGAGTCAGTGTGTGTGACTGAGTGTGATGGGAGTCAGTGTGTGTGACTGAGTGTGATGGGAGTAGGAGTGTGTGTGTGATGGGAGTATGAGCTTGATGTAAGTCTGAATGTTATGTGTGATGTGGGGTCATGTAATGGAGGTGATGGGGCATGTCTTAGGTGTGTAACGTGGGTGTGCAGCTTGGGTAGGGGGGTGCCCGGATTTTGTCTGCCTAGGGCAGCACAAGATACACCACTGATATGATATGATAGATATGGCTAGCCTCTCTCTCTCTCTGGTCAGTGATTTGGCTAGCCTCTCTCTCTCTCTCCTGTCTGGTCAGTGATTTGGCTAGCCTCTCTCCCTCCTCTCTGGTCAGTGATTTGGCTAGCCTCTCTCTCTCCTCTCTGGTCAGTGATTTGGCTAGCCTCTCTCTCTGGTTACTCTGGTCGGTGATTTAGCTAGCCTCTCTCTCTCCTCGGTGATATAGCTAGCCTCTCTCTCTCTCCTCTCTGCTCAGTGATTTGGCTAGCCTCTCTCTCTCCTCTCTGGTCAGTGATTTGGCTAGCCTCTCTCTCCTCTCTGGTCAGTGATTTGGCTAGCCTCTCTCTCTCCTCTCTGGTCAGTGATGTGGCTAGCCTCTCTCTCCTCTCTGGTCAGTGATTTGGCTAGCCTCTCTCTCTCCTCTCTGGTCAGTGATTTGGCTAGCCTCTCTCTCTCCTCTCTGGTCAGTGATTTGGCTAGCCTCTCTCTCCTCTCTGGTCAGTGATTTGGCTAACCCCTCTCTCTCCTCTCTGGTCAGTGATTTGGCTAGCCTCTCTCTCTCCTCTCTGGTCAGTGATTAGGCTAGCCTCTCTCTCTCCTCTCTGGTCAGTGATTTGGCTAGCCTCTCTCTCTCCTCTCTGGTCAGTGATTTGGCTAACCCCTCTCTCTCCTCTCTGGTCAGTGATTTGGCTAGCCTCTCTCTCTCCTCTCTGGTCAGTGATTTGGCTAGCCTCTCTCTCTCCTCTCTGGTCAGTGATTTGGCTAGCCTCTCTCTCTCCTCTCTGGTCAGTGATTTGGCTAGCCTCTCTCTCTCCTCTCTGGTCAGTGATTTGGCTAACCCCTCTCTCTCCTCTCTGGTCAGTGATGTGGCTAGCCTCTCTCTCCTCTCTGGTCAGTGATTTGGCTAGCCTCTCTCTCTCCTCTCTGGTCAGTGATTTGGCTAGCCTCTCTCTCTCCTCTCTGGTCAGTGATTTGGCTAGCCTCTCTCTCTGGTCAGTGATTTGGCTAGCCTCTCTCTCTGGTCAGTGATTTGGCTAGCCTCTCTCTCTGGTCAGTGATTTGGCTAGCCTCTCTCTCCTCTCTGGTCAGTGATGTGGCTAGCCTCTCTCTCCTCTCTGGTCAGTGATTTGGCTAGCCTCTCTCTCTCCTCTCTGGTCAGTGATTTGGCTAACCCCTCTCTCTCCTCTCTGGTCAGTGATTTGGCTAGCCTCTCTCTCTCCTCTCTGGTCAGTGATTTGGCTAGCCTCTCTCTCTCCTCTCTGGTCAGTGATTTGGCTAGCCTCTCTCTCTCCTCTCTGGTCAGTGATTTGGCTAGCCTCTCTCTCTCCTCTCTGGTCAGTGATTTGGCTAACCCCTCTCTCTCCTCTCTGGTCAGTGATGTGGCTAGCCTCTCTCTCCTCTCTGGTCAGTGATTTGGCTAGCCTCTCTCTCTCCTCTCTGGTCAGTGATTTGGCTAGCCTCTCTCTCTCCTCTCTGGTCAGTGATTTGGCTAGCCTCTCTCTCTGGTCAGTGATTTGGCTAGCCTCTCTCTCTGGTCAGTGATTTGGCTAGCCTCTCTCTCTGGTCAGTGATTTGGCTAGCCTCTCTCTCCTCTCTGGTCAGTGATGTGGCTAGCCTCTCTCTCCTCTCTGGTCAGTGATATAGCTAGCCTCTCTCTCTCCTCTCTGGTCAGTGATTTGGCTAGCCTCTCTCTCCTCTCTGGTCAGTGATTTGGCTAGCCTCTCTCTCCTCTCTGGTCAGTGATTTGGCTAGCCTCTCTCTCTCCTCTCTGGTCAGTGATTTGGCTAGCCTCTCTCTCTCTCTCCTGTCTGGTCAGTGATTTAGCTAGCCTCTCTCTCCTCTCTGCTCAGTGATTTGGCTAGCCTCTCTCTCCTCTCTGGTCAGTGATTTGGCTAGCCTCTCTCTCCTCTCTGGTCAGTGATTTGGCTAGCCTCTCTCTCCTCTCTGGTCAGTGATTTGGCTAGCCTCTCTCTCCTCTCTGCTCAGTGATTTGGCTAGCCTCTCTCTCCTCTCTGGTCAGTGATTTGGCTAACCCCTCTCTCCTCTCTGGTCAGTGATTTGGCTAGCCTCTCTCTCCTCTCTGGTCAGTGATTTGGCTAGCCTCTCTCTCTCTCTCCTGTCTGGTCAGTGATTTGGCTAGCCTCTCTCTCTCTCTCCTGTCTGGTCAGTGATTTGGCTAGCCTCTCTCCCTCCTCTCTGGTCAGTGATTTGGCTAGCCTCTCTCTCTCCTCTCTGGTCAGTGATTTGGCTAGCCTCTCTCTCTCCTCTCTGGTCAGTGATTTGGCTAGCCTCTCTCTCTGGTTACTCTGGTCGGTGATTTAGCTAGCCTCTCTCTCTCCTCGGTGATATAGCTAGCCTCTCTCTCTCTCCTCTCTGCTCAGTGATTTGGCTAGCCTCTCTCTCTCCTCTCTGGTCAGTGATTTGGCTAGCCTCTCTCTCCTCTCTGGTCAGTGATTTGGCTAGCCTCTCTCTCTCCTCTCTGGTCAGTGATTTGGCTAGCCTCTCTCTCCTCTCTGGTCAGTGATTTGGCTAGCCTTTCTCTCCTCTCTGGTCAGTGATTTGGCTAGCCTCTCTCTCTCCTCTCTGGTCAGTGATTTGGCTAGCCTCTCTCTCTCCTCTCTGGTCAGTGATTTGGCTAGCCTCTCTCTCCTCTCTGGTCAGTGATTTGGCTAGCCTCTCTCTCTCCTCTCTGGTCAGTGATGTGGCTAGCCTCTCTCTCCTCTCTGGTCAGTGATTTGGCTAGCCTCTCTCTCTCCTCTCTGGTCAGTGATTTGGCTAGCCTCTCTCTCTCCTCTCTGGTCAGTGATTTGGCTAGCCTCTCTCTCCTCTCTGGTCAGTGATTTGGCTAACCCCTCTCTCTCCTCTCTGGTCAGTGATTTGGCTAGCCTCTCTCTCTCCTCTCTGGTCAGTGATTAGGCTAGCCTCTCTCTCTCCTCTCTGGTCAGTGATTTGGCTAGCCTCTCTCTCTCCTCTCTGGTCAGTGATTTGGCTAACCCCTCTCTCTCCTCTCTGGTCAGTGATTTGGCTAGCCTCTCTCTCTCCTCTCTGGTCAGTGATTTGGCTAGCCTCTCTCTCTCCTCTCTGGTCAGTGATTTGGCTAGCCTCTCTCTCTCCTCTCTGGTCAGTGATTTGGCTAGCCTCTCTCTCTCCTCTCTGGTCAGTGATTTGGCTAACCCCTCTCTCTCCTCTCTGGTCAGTGATGTGGCTAGCCTCTCTCTCCTCTCTGGTCAGTGATTTGGCTAGCCTCTCTCTCTCCTCTCTGGTCAGTGATTTGGCTAGCCTCTCTCTCTGGTCAGTGATTTGGCTAGCCTCTCTCTCTGGTCAGTGATTTGGCTAGCCTCTCTCTCTGGTCAGTGATTTGGCTAGCCTCTCTCTCCTCTCTGGTCAGTGATGTGGCTAGCCTCTCTCTCCTCTCTGGTCAGTGATTTGGCTAGCCTCTCTCTCTCCTCTCTGGTCAGTGATTTGGCTAACCCCTCTCTCTCCTCTCTGGTCAGTGATTTGGCTAGCCTCTCTCTCTCCTCTCTGGTCAGTGATTTGGCTAGCCTCTCTCTCTCCTCTCTGGTCAGTGATTTGGCTAGCCTCTCTCTCTCCTCTCTGGTCAGTGATTTGGCTAGCCTCTCTCTCTCCTCTCTGGTCAGTGATTTGGCTAACCCCTCTCTCTCCTCTCTGGTCAGTGATGTGGCTAGCCTCTCTCTCCTCTCTGGTTACTCTGCTCAGTGATTTGGCTAGCCTCTCTCTCTCCTCAGTGATTTGGCTAGCCTCTCTCTCTCCTCAGTGATTTGGCTAGCTTCTCTCTCTGGTCAGTGATTTGGCTAGCCTCTCTCTCTCCTCTCGGGTCAGTGATTTGGCTAGCCTCTCTCCTCTCTGGTCAGTGATTTGGCTAGCCTCTCTCCTCTCTGGTCAGTGATGTGGCTAGCCTCTCTCTCCTCTCTGGTTACTCTGGTCAGTGATGTGGCTAGCCTCTCTCTCCTCTCTGGTTGCTCTGCTCAGTGATTTGGCTAGCCTCTCTCTCTCCTCAGTGATTTGGCTAGCCTCTCTCCTCTCTGGTCAGTGATGTGGCTAGCCTCTCTCTCCTCTCTGGTTGCTCTGCTCAGTGATTTGGCTAGCCTCTCTCTCTCCTCAGTGATTTGGCTAGCCTCTCTCTCTCCTCAGTGATTTGGCTAGCTTCTCTCTCTGGTCAGTGATTTGGCTAGCCTCTCTCTCTGGTCAGTGATTTGGCTAGTCTCTCTCTCTCTCCTCTCGGGTCAGTGATTTGGCTAGCCTCTCTCCTCTCTGGTCAGTGATTTGGCTAGCCTCTCTCCTCTCTGGTCAGTGATGTGGCTAGCCTCTCTCTCCTCTCTGGTTACTCTGGTCAGTGATGTGGCTAGCCTCTCTCTCCTCTCTGGTTACTCTGCTCAGTGATTTGGCTAGCCTCTCTCTCTCCTCAGTGATTTGGCTAGCCTCTCTCCTCTCTGGTCAGTGATGTGGCTAGCCTCTCTCTCCTCTCTGGTTACTCTGCTCAGTGATTTGGCTAGCCTCTCTCTCTCCTCAGTGATTTGGCTAGCCTCTCTCTCTCCTCAGTGATGTGGCTAGCCTCTCTCCTCTCTGGTCAGTGATTTGGCTAGCCTCTCTCTCCTCTCTGGTCAGTGATTTGGCTAGCCTCTCTCTCCTCTCTGGTCAGTGATTTGGCTAGCCTCTCTCTCTCCTCTCTGGTCAGTGATTTGGCTAGCCTCTCTCTCTCCTCTCTGGTCAGTGATTTGGCTAGCCTCTCTCTCTCCTCTCTGGTCAGTGATTTGGCTAGCCTCTCTCTCCTCTCTGGTTACTCTGCTCAGTGATTTGGCTAGCCTCTCTCTCTCCTCAGTGATTTGGCTAGCCTCTCTCTCTCCTCAGTGATTTGGCTAGCTTCTCTCTCTGGTCAGTGATTTGGCTAGCCTCTCTCTCTCCTCTCGGGTCAGTGATTTGGCTAGCCTCTCTCCTCTCTGGTCAGTGATTTGGCTAGCCTCTCTCCTCTCTGGTCAGTGATGTGGCTAGCCTCTCTCTCCTCTCTGGTTACTCTGGTCAGTGATGTGGCTAGCCTCTCTCTCCTCTCTGGTTGCTCTGCTCAGTGATTTGGCTAGCCTCTCTCTCTCCTCAGTGATTTGGCTAGCCTCTCTCCTCTCTGGTCAGTGATGTGGCTAGCCTCTCTCTCCTCTCTGGTTGCTCTGCTCAGTGATTTGGCTAGCCTCTCTCTCTCCTCAGTGATTTGGCTAGCCTCTCTCTCTCCTCAGTGATTTGGCTAGCTTCTCTCTCTGGTCAGTGATTTGGCTAGCCTCTCTCTCTGGTCAGTGATTTGGCTAGTCTCTCTCTCTCTCCTCTCGGGTCAGTGATTTGGCTAGCCTCTCTCCTCTCTGGTCAGTGATTTGGCTAGCCTCTCTCCTCTCTGGTCAGTGATGTGGCTAGCCTCTCTCTCCTCTCTGGTTACTCTGGTCAGTGATGTGGCTAGCCTCTCTCTCCTCTCTGGTTACTCTGCTCAGTGATTTGGCTAGCCTCTCTCTCTCCTCAGTGATTTGGCTAGCCTCTCTCCTCTCTGGTCAGTGATGTGGCTAGCCTCTCTCTCCTCTCTGGTTACTCTGCTCAGTGATTTGGCTAGCCTCTCTCTCTCCTCAGTGATTTGGCTAGCCTCTCTCTCTCCTCAGTGATGTGGCTAGCCTCTCTCCTCTCTGGTCAGTGATTTGGCTAGCCTCTCTCTCCTCTCTGGTCAGTGATTTGGCTAGCCTCTCTCTCCTCTCTGGTCAGTGATTTGGCTAGCCTCTCTCTCTCCTCTCTGGTCAGTGATTTGGCTAGCCTCTCTCTCTCCTCTCTGGTCAGTGATTTGGCTAGCCTCTCTCTCTCCTCTCTGGTCAGTGATTTGGCTAGCCTCTCTCTCCTCTCTGGTTACTCTGCTCAGTGATTTGGCTAGCCTCTCTCTCTCCTCAGTGATTTGGCTAGCTTCTCTCTCTCCTCTCTGGTCAGTGATTTGGCTAGCCTCTCTCTCTCCTCTCTGGTCAGTGATTTGGCTAGCCTCTCTCTCTCCTCTCTGCTCAGTGATTTGGCTAGCCTCTCTCTCTCCTCTCTGGTCAGTGATTTGGCTAGCCTCTCTCTCCTCTCTGGTCAGTGATGTGGCTAGCCTCTCTCTCCTCTCTGGTTACTCTGCTCAGTGATTTGGCTAGCCTCTCTCTCTCCTCAGTGATTTGGCTAGCCTCTCTCTCTCCTCAGTGATTTGGCTAGCTTCTCTCTCTGGTCAGTGATTTGGCTAGCCTCTCTCTCTCCTCTCGGGTCAGTGATTTGGCTAGCCTCTCTCCTCTCTGGTCAGTGATTTGGCTAGCCTCTCTCCTCTCTGGTCAGTGATGTGGCTAGCCTCTCTCTCCTCTCTGGTTACTCTGGTCAGTGATGTGGCTAGCCTCTCTCTCCTCTCTGGTTGCTCTGCTCAGTGATTTGGCTAGCCTCTCTCTCTCCTCAGTGATTTGGCTAGCCTCTCTCCTCTCTGGTCAGTGATGTGGCTAGCCTCTCTCTCCTCTCTGGTTGCTCTGCTCAGTGATTTGGCTAGCCTCTCTCTCTCCTCAGTGATTTGGCTAGCCTCTCTCTCTCCTCAGTGATTTGGCTAGCTTCTCTCTCTGGTCAGTGATTTGGCTAGCCTCTCTCTCTGGTCAGTGATTTGGCTAGTCTCTCTCTCTCTCCTCTCGGGTCAGTGATTTGGCTAGCCTCTCTCCTCTCTGGTCAGTGATTTGGCTAGCCTCTCTCCTCTCTGGTCAGTGATGTGGCTAGCCTCTCTCTCCTCTCTGGTTACTCTGGTCAGTGATGTGGCTAGCCTCTCTCTCCTCTCTGGTTACTCTGCTCAGTGATTTGGCTAGCCTCTCTCTCTCCTCAGTGATTTGGCTAGCCTCTCTCCTCTCTGGTCAGTGATGTGGCTAGCCTCTCTCTCCTCTCTGGTTACTCTGCTCAGTGATTTGGCTAGCCTCTCTCTCTCCTCAGTGATTTGGCTAGCCTCTCTCTCTCCTCAGTGATGTGGCTAGCCTCTCTCCTCTCTGGTCAGTGATTTGGCTAGTCTCTCTCTCTCTCCTCTGGGGTCAGTGATTTGGCTAGCCTCTCTCCTCTCTGGTCAGTGATTTGGCTAGCCTCTCTCCTCTCTGGTCAGTGATGTGGCTAGCCTCTCTCTCCTCTCTGGTCAGTGATGTGGCTAGCCTCTCTCTCCTCTCTGGTTACTCTGCTCAGTGATTTGGCTAGCCTCTCTCTCTCCTCAGTGATTTGGCTAGCCTCTCTCCTCTCTGGTCAGTGATGTGGCTAGCCTCTCTCTCCTCTCTGGTTACTCTGCTCAGTGATTTGGCTAGCCTCTCTCTCTCCTCAGTGATTTGGCTAGCCTCTCTCCTCTCTGGTCAGTGATGTGGCTAGCCTCTCTCTCCTCTCTGGTTACTCTGCTCAGTGATTTTGCTAACCCCTCTCTCCCTCTCTGGTCAGTGATTTGGCTAGCCTCTCTCCTCTGTGGTTACTTTGCTCAGTGATTTGGCTAGCCTCTCTCTCTCCTCTCTGGTCAGTGATTTGGCTAGCCTCTCTCTCTCCTCTCTGGTCAGTGATTTGGCTAGCCTCTCTCTCCCCTCTCTGGTCAGTGATTTGGCTAGCCTCTCTCTCCTCTCTGGTCAGTGATTTGGCTAGCCTCTCTCTCTGGTCAGTGATTTGGCTAGCCTCTCTCTCTCCTCTCTGGTCAGTGATTTGGCTAGCCTCTCTCTCTCCTCTCTGGTCAGTGATTTGGCTAACCCCTCTCTCTCCTCTCTGGTCAGTGATTTGGCTAGCCTCTCTCTCTCCTCGGTGATATAGCTAGCCTCTCTCTCTCCTCGGTGATATAGCTAGCCTCTCTCGCTCCTCGGTGATATAGCTAGCCTCTCTCGCTCCTCGGTGATATAGCTAGCCTCTCTCGCTCCTCGGTGATATAGCTAGCCTCTCTCGCTCCTCGGTGATATAGCTAGCCTCTCTCGCTCCTCGGTGATATAGCTAGCCTCTCTCTCTCCTCTCTGGTCAGTGATATAGCTAGCCTCTCTCTCTCCTCTCTGGTCAGTGATTTGGCTAGCCTCTCTCTCTCCTCTCTGGTCAGTGATTTGGCTAACCCCTCTCTCTCCTCTCTGGTCAGTGATTTGGCTAGCTTCTCTCTCTCCTCGGTGATATAGCTAGCCTCTCTATCTCCTCGGTGATATAGCTAGCCTCTCTCGCTCCTCGGTGATATAGCTAGCCTCTCTCGCTCCTCGGTGATATAGCTAGCCTCTCTCGCTCCTCGGTGATATAGCTAGCCTCTCTCGCTCCTCGGTGATATAGCTAGCCTCTCTCGCTCCTCGGTGATATAGCTAGCCTCTCGCTCCTCGGTGATATAGCTAGCCTCTCGCTCCTCGGTGATATAGCTAGCCTCTCTCTCTCCTCGGTGATATAGCTAGCCTCTCTCGCTCCTCGGTGATATAGCTAGCCTCTCGCTCCTCGGTGATATAGCTAGCCTCTCGCTCCTCGGTGACATAGCTAGCCTTTCGCTCCTCGGTGATATAGCTAGCCTCTCTCTCTCCTCGGTGATATAGCTAGCCTCTCTCGCTCCTCGGTGATATAGCTAGCCTCTCTCGCTCCTCGGTGATATAGCTAGCCTCTCGCTCCTCGGTGATATAGCTAGCCTCTCGCTCCTCGGTGATATAGCTAGCCTCTCTCTCTCCTCGGTGATATAGCTAGCCTCTCGCTCCTCGGTGATATAGCTAGCCTCTCGCTCCTCGGTGACATAGCTAGCCTTTCGCTCCTCGGTGATATAGCTAGCCTCTCTCTCTCCTCGGTGATATAGCTAGCCTCTCGCTCCTCGGTGATATAGCTAGCCTCTCGCTCCTCGGTGATATAGCTAGCCTCTCTCTCTCCTCGGTGATATAGCTAGCCTCTCGCTCCTCGGTGATATAGCTAGTCTCTCGCTCCTCGGTGATATAGCTAGCCTCTCGCTCCTCGGTGATATAGCTAGCCTCTCGCTCCTCGGTGATATAGCTAGCCTCTCGCTCCTCGGTGACATAGCTAGCCTTTCGCTCCTCGGTGATATAGCTAGCCTCTCTCTCTCCTCGGTGATATAGCTAGCCTCTCGCTCCTCGGTGATATAGCTAGCCTCTCGCTCCTCGGTGATATAGCTAGCCTCTCTCTCTCCTCGGTGATATAGCTAGCCTCTCGCTCCTCGGTGATATAGCTAGCCTCTCGCTCCTCGGTGATATAGCTAGCCTCTCGCTCCTCGGTGATATAGCTAGTCTCTCGCTCCTCGGTGATATAGCTAGCCTCTCTCTCTTTTTTTTATTTCCTGATGTTTCTTCTTCTTAAGGGATTTTCATTTCCTCCCTTAACTATTTTTTCTCCCTATTTAATCCTTTTCCCCTGATCAGTTCCTGCCCCTTTGTTTGTAAATGGCCATTACCTGGGATACATATCTGACTTATCATTGCTCATGGGTGTATGTAGGTATGCAATGATTAACTAGGCTCCTGGGGACTCTGACCAGTAGATGGCGCTCTTTACCCAGGTAAAGGCCTAATCAATACATTGATCACTCTATTGAATAAATGAATTGACTCCCTATGTTGGTGCCTGTCACAATCACTACAAACATCTGTCTCTGGAGATATATATATATATATATATATATATATATATATATATATATATATATATATATATATATATATATATATATATATATTATACATATAAATCTAAAGACAGTGTTGTTAGTAATCATTATAATATATCTAGCTTTTATTGCTCTATGTAAAAATAACATAAAGATATATATACGTTCTGTCACACTTTCAATCAATCAATTAGTCTGATCCACCTATAGAAACATGTACATACTGATGTACATCCAAGATCAGGTCTGCTATATAGGGTTATTCTAAATATAAAATGTACATCTGGTTCCCACCCTTAGAACATGCAAACAATGGGTGGTCTTAACATGCAGATTACTTTGGATCTGGAGCCTTTGTACTTTGGATGAGTCTCAGCATTGCACTGTAATGTGGCCTTAATGGTGGTAATGTTACTTCTCATTGTCTGTTTAATCCTCTGCTCACACATCTCAGGGTGAAGCTCTGGACCAGCATTGTTCCAGCCTCTCATTATTCAGACCCATGGGTCATGTTAATCCATTAGTCAAATCAAATCCTGCCAGTGAAATTCATAACTGACTTTCAGCTGAATTAATATTTTGTGAAATTTTGAATTCTTACTGTATCAAAAGGCATAACAGGGGTCTGTCTGTACGTCAAACTGGAGGGGTCTGTCTGTCTGTACGTCAAACTGGAGGGGTCTGTCTGTCTGTACGTCAAACTGGAGGGGTCTGTCTGTCTGTACGTCAAACTGGAGGGGTCTGTCTGTCTGTACGTCAAACTGGAGGGGTCTGTCTGTCTGTACGTCAAACTGGAGGGGTCTGTCTGTCTGTACGTCAAACTGGAGGGGTCTGTCTGTCTGTACGTCAAACTGGAGGGGTCTGTCTGTCTGTACGTCAAACTGGAGGGGTCTGTCTGTCTGTACGTCAAACTGGAGGGGTCTGTCTGTCTGTACGTCAAACTGGAGGGGTCTGTCTGTCTGTACGTCAAACTGGAGGGGTCTGTCTGTCTGTACGTCAAACTGGAGGGGTCTGTCTGTCTGTACGTCAAACTGGAGGGGTCTGTCTGTCTGTACGTCAAACTGGAGGGGTCTGTCTGTACGTCAAACTGGAGGGGTCTGTCTGTCTGTAGGTCAAACTGGAGGGGTCTGTCTGTACGTCAAACTGGAGGGGTCTGTCTGTACGTCAAACTGGAGGGGTCTGTCTGTCTGTACGTCAAACTGGAGGGGTCTGTCTGTCTGTACGTCAAACTGGAGGGGTCTGTCTGTCTGTACGTCAAACTGGAGGTGTCTGTCTGTCTGTACGTCAAACTGGAGGGGTCTGTCTGTACGTCAAACTGGAGGGGTCTGTCTGTACGTCAAACTGGAGGGGTCTGTCTGTACGTCAAACTGGAGGGGTCTGTCTGTACGTCAAACTGGAGGGGTCTGTCTGTCTGTACGTCAAACTGGAGGGGTCTGTCTGTCTGTACGTCAAACTGGAGGGGTCTGTCTGTACGTCAAACTGGAGGGGTCTG
This sequence comes from Pelodytes ibericus, assembly GCA_036172795.1. Lineage (NCBI taxonomy): Eukaryota > Metazoa > Chordata > Amphibia > Anura > Pelodytidae > Pelodytes > Pelodytes ibericus. The sequence goes on from CM069859.1 coordinate 2,423,795, forward strand.
TCTGTACGTCAAACTGGAGGGGTCTGTCTGTACGTCAAACTGGTGAATTAGAGCAGTTACCTACAGCACTGGTCCAGCTGGGGTACCTGGAATGTGTCATAATATGCAAAAGAGGTGCCCCCCACACAGAGACCCTGCACAGACTGGTTTATATCTGGCTGATGCCGAGAGCGTGGTGGATTACAGACACAACCCCAACATGTGGAAGGATCTTTATTACAAAAACATACAGGATGCGAGTAACTGGGAGGATAACTTAGGAATGGGAGGGATGAGTCGTTCCTCTGTATAAAAATACTAATATCCCAGGAGCCGGGGAAGAGTCCAGTACTGGCAACGCGTTTCACTGCTGGAAAAAACACAAACAAGGAGAAACTCAGTATGTGAGAATATTGGAAACACTGAGCAGATCCAGGGGGAGAAACAAAGCCTGCCGGTGAGAGAAAGGGTGGAAGAGGCGCCCGGACACACCACTCACCTTCGCCTTGTTCTGGACAGGGAGGTAGAGTTTAAATTCTGCAGGGAGCTCGTCCTCTGAGTACAGACGGTCTGAGAAATACACCCTCCGGATCCGACAGTTAGCATGGATCTGGAACAAACCAAACTGGTGACTGGAGGGGAAAATATATACTGCAATCCCTCCAGACAACCCGCTAACCCCTCCTGGATCGTCAGAATCTGAATATAGAAAGACCCCCGGAATAAACCAAAACATGGGGGGGATGGAATAGAATACCTCTGAGGTGAATGATAATAACTTGTAGCGTTAGAAGCTGCCTACGACGCCTCCTACGGTCCAGGATGCACCCGCGATCAGTAAAACTTACTGCATGAGCCGCGCACAGCGCATCAACTCTGCGCACGTCCAACACAAGCATTGCACGGTAGGATGTCTAAACTGACTGACGTGTTGAAGGTACCTGTACACGCAGTGTCTCGATGTAATTGGTCCCATACGCCCGGCGGGTGAAGTCTGAGAGGTTGAATTGGATCTGGTTCCAGCCATCGTCCAGTCGCATGGGCATGGTGCAGATAAAGGGCTTGACACGGGTCGTACTCTGGTAATTACTGGCTCGGAATCTCCGCCGGACATTCTTATCATCCAGAACCTGACAGGGAGACAATTACTGCATTCAGACAACGAGACAACTTATTCTACAGCCTGACTGCCAGAGAAACGCAGTGGGGATTCTAGATAAATAATGGCTGGACCAAAGTTCTAAAAGTGGAGCAATCAGCAGGAAGATTCCATTGGGATCCATGGCGACTGCAATCAGCAGGAAGATTCCATTGGGATCCATGGCGACTGCAATCAGCAGGAAGATTCCATTGGGATCCATGGCGACTGCAATCAGCAGGAAGATTCCATTGGAATCCATGGCGACTGCAATCAGCAGGAAGATTCCATTGGGATCCATGGCGACTGCAATCAGCAGGAAGATTACATTGGGATCCATGGCGACTGCTCCACTTTCCATTTATCCCACAGAATTGATGTTTACAAATAGGTTAGCGGCGGCCCGTGACAGGGGGGTAAGAAAGTAGGGGAGGCCCGTGACAGGGGGCCAAGAAGGTAGGGGAGGCCCGGGAGCGACAAGGTGGCGAGAGGGAAGGGGAGGCCCGGGAGAGGGCACGACAAGGTGGCGAGAGGGTAGGGGAGGCCGGGGATAGGGCACGACAAGGTGGCGAGAGGGTAGAGTAGGCCCGGGACAGGGCACGACAAGGTGGCGAGAGGGTAGGGGAGGCCGGGGATAGGGCACGACAAGGTGGCGAGAGGGTAGAGTAGGCCCGGGACAGGGCACGACAAGGTGGCGAGAGGGTAGGGGAGGCCCGGGACAGGGCACGACAAGGTGGCGAGAGGGTAGGGGAGGCCCGGGGCAGGGCACGACAAGGTGGCGAGAGGGTAGGGGAGGCCCGGGGCAGGGCACGACAAGGTGGCGAGAGGGTAGGGGAGGCCCGGGACAGGGCACGACTAGGTGGCGAGAGGGTAGGGGAGGCAAGAGAGGCCGGGCAGGACAGGCGAGAGGGCAGGGGAGGCCGGGCAGGACAGGCGAGAGGGCAGGGGAGGTCGGGCAGGACAGGCGAGAGGGCAGGGGAGGCCGGGCAGCACAGGCGAGAGGGCAGGTGAGGCCGGGCAGGACAGGCGAGAGGGCAGGGGAGGCCGGGCAGGACAGGCGAGAGGGCAGGGGAGGCCGGGCAGCACAGGCGAGAGGGCAGGGGAGGCCGGGCAGCACAGGCGAGAGGGCAGGGGAGGCCGGGCAGAACAGGCGAGAGGGCAGGGGAGGCCGGGCAGCACAGGCGAGATGGCAGGGGAGGCCGGGCAGGACAGGCGAGAGGGCAGGGGAGGCCGCGCAGGACAGGCGAGAGGGCAGGGGAGGCCGGGCAGGACAGGCGAGAGGGCAGGGGAGGCCGGGCAGGACAGGCGAGAGGGCAGGGGAGGCCGGGCAGGACAGGCGAGAGGGCAGGGGAGGCCGGGCAGGACAGGCGAGAGGGCAGGGGAGGCCGGGCAGGACAGAGGAGAGGGCAGGGGAGGCCGGGCAGGGGAGGCGGGAGGGCAGGGGAGGCCGGGCAGCACAGGCGAGATGGCAGGGGAGGCCGGGCAGGACAGGCGAGAGGGCAGGGGAGGCCGGGCAGGACAGGCGAGAGGGCAGGGGAGGCCGGGCAGGACAGGCGAGATGGCAGGGGAGGCCGGGCAGGACAGGCGAGAGGGCAGGGGAGGCCGGGCAGGACAGAGGAGAGGGCAGGGGAGGCCGGGCAGGACAGGCGAGAGGGCAGGGGAGGCCGGGCAGGACAGGCGAGAGGGCAGGGGAGGCCGGGCAGGACAGGCGAGAGGGCAGGGGAGGCCGGGCAGGACAGGCGAGAGGGCAGGGGAGGCCGGGCAGGACAGAGGAGAGGGCAGGGGAGGTCGGGCAGGACAGGCGAGAGGGCAGGGGAGGCCGGGCAGGACAGGCGAGAAGGCAGGGGAGGCCGGGCAGGACAGGCGAGAAGGCAGGGGAGGCCGGGCAGGACAGGCGGGAGGGCAGGCAGTAGCGGGTAAATTAAACAATATTTGGGGGGTGTCAGGTTCAGGGCTTCAAGTTCTCACCTGCACTTCAAAGGTGAAATATTTCTTTAGGTTCTTGATAATCATGACGAGGAAGGGCAGCTTGATACCCAGTGTCTTCTTGGGATCCGCTGGACATGTGATGTATGTGGTGCTGTAATGGGAGGATCCTTATCATGTGACAGTCACCTACACATTCCTTATACTGTGCATGTAGAGCTATACATTGTGAGCAGCACCTTTACAGGACAACCGTGAACTAAACTAAATATATGTATCTTTAAACAGGTTGACAAATACAGGATGCTGGAGACTTCACATATGCGTCGCCGCTTGGCGTCAGCCGCCATGATATTGCAATCCGTCCTGCATGGATGCGTCCAGCATCCTATAGGGGGCGTGAGAGTCCTCCATCTTAGCGGTTATTAGCTGGGCGAGAGTTTGTTTCTCAGTACAGTTGTCCTTTAATACACAGGGCTTTATGAATTGCAGGGAATACAGCGCAAAGGGGGAATTGTGATGAATAAAACTCATATTTTTCTCTTATTTTATGTGTTTGCTGCAATTCTTCCAACACAATGTATAGATCATTTTTACTCTCTAAATTAACAGTATAAGCAGTGCTTGGGTGATACAGTCACAGTATGAGCAGTGTTTGGGTGATACAGTCACAGTATAAGCAGTGTTTGGGTGATACAGTCACAGTATAAGCAGTGTTTGGGTGATACAGTCACAGTATAAGCAGTGTTTGGGTGATACAGTCACAGTATAAGCAGTGTTTGGGTGATACAGTCACAGTATAAGCAGTGTTTGGGTGATACAGTCACAGTATAAGCAGTGTTTGGGTGATACAGTCACAGTATAAGCAGTGTTTGGGTGATACAGTCACAGTATAAGCAGTGTTTGGGTGATACAGTCACAGTATAAGCAGTGTTTAGGTGATACAGTCACAGTATAAGCAGTGCTTGGGTGATACAGTCACAGTATGAGCAGTGTGTAGGTGATACAGTCACAGTATAAGCAGTGTTTAGGTGATACAGTCACAGTATAAGCAGTGTGTAGGTGATACAGTCACAGTATAAGCAGTGTTTGGGTGATACAGTCACAGTATAAGCAGTGTTTGGGTGATACAGTCACAGTATGAGCAGTGTGTAGGTGATACAGTCACAGTATAAGCAGTGTTTGGGTGATACAGTCACAGTATAAGCAGTGTTTGGGTGATACAGTCACAGTGTAAGCAGTGTTTGGGTGATACATTCACAGTGTAAGCAGTGTTTGGGTGATACAGTCACAGTATAAGCAGTGTTTGGGTGATACAGTCACAGTATAAGCAGTGTTTGGGTGATACAGTCACAGTATAAGCAGTGTTTGGGTGATACAGTCACAGTATAAGCAGTGTTTGGGTGATACAGTCACAGTATGAGCAGTGTTTGGGTGATACAGTCACAGTATGAGCAGTGTTTGGGTGATACAGTCACAGTATAAGCAGTGTTTGGGTGATACAGTCACAGTATAAGCAGTGTTTGGGTGATACAGTCACAGTATAAGCAGTGTTTAGGTGATACAGTCACAGTATAAGCAGTGTTTGGGTGATACAGTCACAGTATAAGCAGTGTTTGGGTGATACAGTCACAGTATGAGCAGTGTGTAGGTGATGCAGTCACAGTATAAGCAGTGTTTAGGTGATACAGTCACAGTATAAGCAGTGTTTAGGTGATACAGTCACAGTATAAGCAGTGTTTGGGTGACAGTGTCACAGTATAAGCAGTGTTTAGGTGATACAGTCACAGTATAAGCAGTGTTTGGGTGATACAGTCACAGTATAAGCAGTGTTTGGGTGATACAGTCACAGTATAAGCAGTGTTTGGGTGATACAGTCACAGTATAAGCAGTGTTTAGGTGATACAGTTACAGTATAAGCAGTGTTTAGGTGATACAGTCACAGTATAAGCAGTGTTTGGGTGACAGTCACAGTATAAGCAGTGTTTGGGTGATACAGTCACAGTATAAGCAGTGTTTGGGTGATACAGTCACAGTATAAGCAGTGTTTATCTGACACAGTCACAGTATAAGCAGTGTTTATCTGACACAGTCACAGTATAAGATGTTTGGGTGATACAGTCACAGTATGAGCGGTGTGTAGGTGATACAGTCACAGTATAAGCAGTGTTTGGCTGATGATACAGTAGAACCTGTGGGAGTTTGTACCTGACGTTTGTACCTTCCACCTCCAGGACGAGGGACTGTATGTCATTGTCTGTTATTCTCTTTATATGGCCGTTCCTGACCTGTATGAGAAGAGATGGGGAGCGTGAGAGAGTGCGTGCACACGAATATATCACTAGTGACTACCGGAGAGACATCCTCAGTGCAGCTTCTAGAGAGAATATAGAAAACAAACAGTCTATACATTGTCTGGACAGAACTGCAGCAAATAAGAGAAATATGTGTGGTTTAAATGTGTCTGTCTCACATCTATGACATCACCAGGAGATTGATATGTATATGGACCCAGGAGGCCGACATAATGTATTCCAGTCCTGTACATTCACAGTATGAGCAGAGTCCTTTAAAGACAATATCCCCCTGTGACGGACCCCCTGGCACTCCGACCGAGTACCTCCGCCAATCGATGCTCCTAGTGCTTGCCGAGGACTTCAAGCACTCCAACCGACACCATCAGCACTGCAGACTTATCCTGTCCCCCAAACATGAGCCAAGGCTTCAAGAAAGGGTCAAGCAGGTCTGTTTTAACCCCTTGACGACAAAGGACGTGCCTGGCACGTCCTGCATTGAATGAAGCGGTTTTCGCGATCAACGATCGCGAAAACCGCTTTAACAGTGCTGGTCTAGTGCCTCGACATCGAGGCAATAGCCAGCACCGAAATTTCTATTTCGGGACCCCCACGGAGCGATCGTGGGGAGCCATATTGACGGAGCATGCTGCTCCATCAATATGGCTAAGCCCTCTGCCGGTCTGAGCTTCGGAAGTGAAAGTAACTTCACTTCCGTCGCTCTGAATATGCTACTTAGTGGTAGTGGTAATATGCCCTAGTGGTAGTTTAGTAGCATTGCAATGGAAAAAGTTAAATACCGTATTTTCCGGCGTATAAGACGACTGGGCGTATAAGACGACCCCCCAACTAAGTCGTCTTATAAGCCGAAAAAATTGCATCTATATTTTAACCTTTTAGGTTAAAATATAGAGTTTGCCACCCTCCTCCCCCCTTCCCCAATCCTCAATCCCCAGTACTTACCTATTTTCTGCTCTGTCTCCCGCTGTTAAGCCGGTCTGTGGCTGTGAGGGAAGCGTTGTGAGCTCCCCTCAGGCCGCGCGGACAATAAAGTTTTGTTTAAAAAAAAAGTTTAAACAGACTTTATTGAGCCGCGCGGCCTGAGGGGAGCTCACAACGCTTCCCTCACAGCCACAGACCGGCTTAACAGCGCTAGCGGAGACAGAGCAGAAAGTAGGTGAGTAAATCCCAGTACCCGGCGTATAAGACGACCCCCCAACTTTTGAGAAGATTTTCAGGGGTTAAAAAGTCGTCTTATACGCCGGAAAATACGGTACATATTTAATTAATTAAAAACAGGTTATTTAGCTATATTAGCCTATAGGGTTAAAATTAAATATTTTTTAGCATAAGGGATAGGGTTAAAATTAAATTAAAGTTAAAAAATATTAAGGGATATAATAAGGATTAGAGTTGGGGTTAAATTTAGTGTTAGGGTTAAATTTTGGGTTGGGGTTAAAAGATCAATATAGGAAAAAAACAAAAAACACTATTTTTGGTTTTTGCCCCATAACTTGCAAACAAATACCGAAAAATATGGAAACATGCATATTTTTGAACTCGTGAGAACATTTAGAAACTATTTAGACGGGGTCTTTTTTAATGATTTTATTTGTGTAAATTATATTTTAGGTCAAAGTTAGAAAAAGTGGGTTTTTTAAAATTTTTCATCATATTTTATGATTTTTTTTGTAGTAAATTATAAGACATGAACATAATGGTATCTAATGAAAGCCCTTCTTAGGACGATAAAAACAACATATAATTTGTGTGGGTACTGTATGTGAGAAAGAAGAAAATTACAGCTAAACACAAACACCCCAGAAATGTCAAAACAGCCATTGTCACCAAGGGAAAGTCAAGGTGAAAATGTCTTGTCACTAAGGGGTTAATAAGCACCCAAAAGCAACAGCCCTCAGGCAGCCAAAAAACTCCTCCTCAGAGGAAAACAAACTGACAGTTACAGACAGACAGTGTTTGGAAATATGACAGTTATTAAGGGTTATTAAACTGGTGTCTAGGAGGGAGGGGAATAAAACAGTCACACTAAGTCCATAACACAGGGTTTGTCTTCACACTCTGCATCCGAAGTGCATAGCAAAACTGCAGAACCTTTGTCAGAGCATCCAAAGGGCCAGAACCAGTCTAATAAAATCCACTATGCTCAAATAACATACAGTTCAAAAAAAGGCAATAATCAATGCAAAGGTCTCTTGTGGCTGCTTCTGCCACACCCCCATTCAGCTATACTGAGAACATTCTCCTAACTCGAGACTTTATGTCTGAAATTCCCTTGTCAATTCCCTCTCCTGAATAAAAGCCATAAATGTTTGATGTAATTTGTAGTTAGGTTGGATTGTTATATTGATCAGTATGAGATGATTATTGAAGTTATAAAGTATGAATCCATTTGGTGAGGTTGGATAACGACAGATAGAGATCCATCGTGGCTCTCAGGAGTCTGACTATCTGAATGATTTGTCCAACGCGTTTTTCCAGCAGAGCCATGTGCTTATTAATACTAGTGACTGCCGTGTCCCGGGTCAAGCTTCATCCATCGTGGCTCTCAGGAGTCTGACTATCTGAATGATTTGTCCAACGCGTTTTTCCAGCAGAGCCATGTGCTTATTAATACTAGTGACTGCCGTGTCCCGGGTCAAGCTTCATCCATCGTGGCTCTCAGGAGTCTGACTATCTGAATGATTTGTCCAACGCGTTTTTCCAGCAGAGCCATGTGCTTATTAATACTAGTGACTGCCGTGTCCCGGGTCAAGCTTCATCCATCGTGGCTCTCAGGTGTCTGACTCATCTGAATGATTTGTCCAACGCGTTTTTCCAGCAGAGCCATGTGCTTATTAATACTAGTGACTGCCGTGTCCCGGGTCAAGCTTCATCCATCGTGGCTCTCAGGAGTCTGACTATCTGAATGATTTGTCCAACGCGTTTTTTCAGCGGAGCCATGTGCTTGGATTGTGTGGCTGGCAGTGAAGGACACTTGATGAGATGGTCTATTGAGCAGCGTTGTGCCACAGTGTGAACATACCCAGCATGCACGTTGTAAGCAGAATATTGTATCTGCTGTGATTGGTTGTCCCGTGGAGCTGGCTGGCTCATGGTGATGAGGGCACACTATCAGCTCCCATGTGACTGATTTTTGTATCAGTTCTTATTAGTTCTGGTGACGTTTCAGATCAGACACTGGCCGTCCCCAACGCATTCCTCATATATAATAACAGGATGACTGTCAGAAAACATTAACTGAAAGATTGTACCAGGTGCCGGCACTTTAAATGCTTTCATGGAAGAAAACAAATAAAGACCCTTATTGAGCTCTCTCGTTCCATAGCTTGTGATCAGACATCTTAACAAAATGACCACCGGCTCATTGATCCCTCCATGCACTGTATAGCTCTATCAGGGGGCAGACATGTTGTTTAGAATCTTTGCTCTGTATAGCTCTATCCGGGGGTGGACATGTTGTTTAGATTCTTTGTTCTGTATAGCTCTATCAGGGGCGGACATGTTGTTTAGAATCTTTGTTCTGTATAGCTCTATCAGGGGGCAGACATGTTGTTTAGAATCTTTGCTCTGTATAGCTCTATCAGGGGCAGACATGTTGTTTAGAATCTTTGTTCTGTATAGCTCTATCAGGGAAAGGACACGTTGTTTAGAATCTTTGCTCTGTATAGCTCTATCGGGGCGGACATGTTGTTTAGAATCTTTGCTCTGTATAGCTCTATCAGGGGGCGGACATGTTGTTTAGAATCTTTGCTCTGTATAGCTCTATCAGGGGGCAGACATGATGTTTAGAATCTTTGCTCTGTATAGCTCTATCAGGGGTGCACATGTTTAGAATCTTTGCTCTGTATAGCTCTATCAGGGGCAGACATGTTTAGAATCTTTGCTCTGTATAGCTCTATCAGGGGGCTGACAAGTTGTTTAGAATCTTTGCTCTGTATAGCTCTATCAGGGGGCAGACATGTTGTTTAGAATCTTTGTTCTGTATAGCTCTATCAGGGGCGGACATGTTGTTTAGAATCTTAGTTCTGTATAGCTCTATCAGGGGCGGACATGTTGTTTAGAATCTTTGCCTTGTATAGCTCTATCAGGGGGTGGACGTGGTTTAGAATCTTTGCTCTGTATAGCTCTATCAGGGGCGGATGTGGTTTATAATCCTTGCTCTGTATAGCTCTATCAGGGGTGCACATGTTGTTTAGAATCTTTGCTCTGTATAGCTCTATCAGGGGCAGACATGTTTAGAATCTTTGCTCTGTATAGCTCTATCAGGGGGAGACATGTTGTTTAGAATCTTTGCTCTGTATAGCTCTATCAGGCGGCAATCATGTTTAGAATCTTTGCTCTGTATAGCTCTATCAGGGGGCGGACCTGTTTAGAATCTTTGCTCTGTATAGCTCTATCAGGGGCAGACATGTTGTTTAGAATCTTGGCTCTGTATAGCTCTATCAGGGGCAGATATGTTGTTTAGAATCTTTGCTCTGTATAGCTCTATCAGGGGGAGGACATGTTGTTTAGAATCTTTGCACTGTATAGCTCTATCGGGGTGGACATGTTGTTTAGAATCTTTGCACTATATAGCTCTATCAGGGGCAGATATGTTGTTTAGAATCTTTGCTCTGTATAGCTCTATCAGGGGGCGGACATGTTGTTTAGAATCTTTGCTCTGTATAGCTCTATCAGGGGTGGACATGTTGTTTAGAATCTTTGCTCTGTATAGCTCTATCAGGGGGCGGACATGTTGTTTCGAATCTTTGCTCTGTATAGCTCTATCAGGGGTGGACATGTTGTTTAGAATCTTTGCTCTGTATAGCTCTATCAGGGGGCGGACATGTTGTTTAGAATCTTTGCTCTGTATAGCTCTATCAGGAGGAGGACATGTTGTTTCGAATCTTTGCTCTGTATAGCTATCAGGGGGCGGACATGTTGTTTCGAATCTTTGCTCTGTATAGCTCTATCAGGGGTGGACATGTTGTTTAGAATCTTTGCTCTGTATAGCTCTATCAGGGGGCGGACATGTTGTTTAGAATCTTTGCTCTGTATAGCTCTATCAGGGGTGGACATGTTGTTTAGAATCTTTGCTCTGTATAGCTCTATCAGGGGGCGGACATGTTGTTTAGAATCTTTGCTCTGTATAGCTCTATCAGGAGGAGGACATGTTGTTTCGAATCTTTGCTCTGTATAGCTATCAGGGGGCGGACATGTTGTTTCGAATCTTTGCTCTGTATAGCTCTATCAGGAGGAGGACATGTTTAGAATCTTTGCTCTGTATAGCCATCAGGGGGCGGACATGTTGTTTAGAATCTTTGCTCTGTATAGCTCTATCAGAGGGCGGATATGTTGTTTAGAATCTTTGCTCTGTATAGCTCTATTAGGGGGAGGACATGTTGTTTAGAATCTTTGCTCTGTATAGCTCTATCAGGCGGCAATCATGTTTAGAATCTTTGCTCTGTATAGCTCTATCAGGGGGCGGACATGTTTAGAATCTTTGCTCTATATAGCTCTATCAGGGGCAGATATGTTGTTTAGAATCTTTGCTCTGCATAGCTCTATCAGGGGGAGGACATGTTGTTTAGAATCTTTGCTCTGTATAGCTCTATCAGGGGGCAGACATGTTGTTTAGAATCTTTGTTCTGTATAGCTCTATCAGGGGCGGACATGTTGTTTAGAATCTTAGTTCTGTATAGCTCTATCAGGGGCGGACATGTTGTTTAGAATCTTTGCTCTGTTTAGCTCTATCAGGGGTGCACATGTTTAGAATCTTTGCCTTGTATAGCTCTATCAGGGGGTGGACGTGGTTTCGAATCTTTGCTCTGTATAGCTCTATCAGGGGCGGATGTGGTTTATAATCCTTGCTCTGTATAGCTCTATCAGGGGTGCACATGTTGTTTAGAATCTTTTCTCTGTATAGCTCTATTAGGGGGAGACATGTTGTTTAGAATCTTTGCTCTGTATAGCTCTATCAGGGATGGACGTGTTGTTTAGAATCTTTGCTCTGTATAGCTCTATCAGGGGCAGATATGTTGTTTAGAATCTTTGCTCTGTATAGCTCTATCAGGGGGCGGACATGTTGTTTAGAATCTTTGCTCTGTATATCTCTATCAGGGATGGACGTGTTGTTTAGAATCTTTGCTCTGTATAGTTCTATCAGGGGAAGATATGTTGTTTAGAATCTTTGCTCTGTATAGCTCTATCAGGGGGCGGACATGTTGTTTAGAATCTTTGCTCTGTATATCTCTATCAGGGATGGACGTGTTGTTTAGAATCTTTGCTCTGTATAGTTCTATCAGGGGCAGATATGTTGTTTAGAATCTTTGCTCTGTATAGCTCTATCAGCGGGCGGACATGTTGTTTAGAATCTTTGCTCTGTATAGCTCTATCGGGGGTGGACATGTTGTTTAGAATCTTTGCTCTGTATAGCTCTATCAGGGGGCGGACATGTTTAGAATCTTTGCTCTGTATAGCTCTATCAGGGGTGGACATGTTGTTTAGAATCTTTGCTCTGTATAGCTCTATCAGGGGGCGGACATGTTGTTTAGAATCTTTGCTCTGTATAGCTCTATCAGGGGTGCACATGTTTAGAATCTTTGCCTTGTATAGCTCTATCAGGGGGTGGACGTGGTTTAGAATCTTTGCTCTGTATAGCTCTATCAGGGGTGGACATGTTGTTTAGAATCTTTGCTCTGTATAGCTCTATCAGGGGGCGGACATGTTGTTTAGAATCTTTGCTTTGTAAAGCTCTATCAGGGGTGCACATGTTTAGAATCTTTGCCTTGTATAGCTCTATCAGGGGGTGGACGTGGTTTAGAATCTTTGCTCTGTATAGCTCTATCAGGGGCGGATGTGGTTTATAATCCTTGCTCTGTATAGCTCTATCAGGGGTGCACATGTTGTTTAGAATCTTTGCTCTGTATAGCTCTATCAGGGGGAGACATGTTGTTTAGAATCTTTGCTCTGTATAGCTCTATCAGGCGGCAATCATGTTTAGAATCTTTGCTCTGTATAGCTATCAGGGGCAGACATGTTGTTTAGAATCTTTGCTCTGTATAGCTCTATCAGGGATGGACGTGTTGTTTAGAATCTTTGCTCTGTATAGCTCTATCAGGGACAGATATGTTGTTTAGAATCTTTGCTCTGTATAGCTCTATCAGGGGGCGGACATGTTGTTTAGAATCTTTGCTCTGTATATCTCTATCAGGGATGGACGTGTTGTTTAGAATCTTTGCTCTGTATAGTTCTATCAGGGGCAGATATGTTGTTTAGAATCTTTGCTCTGTATAGCTCTATCAGCGGGCGGACATGTTGTTTAGAATCTTTGCTCTGTATAGCTCTATCAGCGGGCGGATATGTTGTTTAGAATCTTTGCTCTGTATAGCTCTATCGGGGGTGGACATGTTGTTTAGAATCTTTGCTCTGTATAGCTCTATCGGGGGTGGACATGTTGTTTAGAATCTTTGCTCTGTATAGCTCTATCAGGGGGCGGACATGTTGTTTAGAATCTTTGCTCTGTATAGTTCTATCAGGGGCAGATATGTTGTTTAGAATCTTTGCTCTGTATAGCTCTATCAGCGGGCGGACATGTTGTTTAGAATCTTTGCTCTGTATAGCTCTATCAGGGGGCGGACATGTTGTTTAGAATCTTTGCTCTGTATAGCTCTATCAGGGGGCGGACATGTTTAGAATCTTTGCTCTGTATAGCTCTATCAGGGGTGGACATGTTGTTTAGAATCTTTGCTCTGTATAGCTCTATCAGGGGCAGATATGTTGTTTAGAATCTTTGCTCTGTATAGCTCTATCAGGGGCAGATATGTTGTTTAGAATCTTTGCTCTGTATAGCTCTATCAGGGGGAGGACATGTTGTTTAGAATCTTTGCTCTGTATAGCTCTATCAGGGGGCAGACATGTTGTTTAGAATCTTTGTTCTGTATAGCTCTATCAGGGGCGGACATGTTGTTTAGAATCTTAGTTCTGTATAGCTCTATCAGGAGCGGACATGTTGTTTAGAATCTTTGCTTTGTAAAGCTCTATCAGGGGTGCACATGTTTAGAATCTTTGCCTTGTATAGCTCTATCAGGGGGTGGACGTGGTTTAGAATCTTTGCTCTGTATAGCTCTATCAGGGGCGGATGTGGTTTATAATCCTTGCTCTGTATAGCTCTATCAGGGGTGCACATGTTGTTTAGAATCTTTGCTCTGTATAGCTCTATCAGGGGGAGACATGTTGTTTAGAATCTTTGCTCTGTATAGCTCTATCAGGCGGCAATCATGTTTAGAATCTTTGCTCTGTATAGCTATCAGGGGCAGACATGTTGTTTAGAATCTTTGCTCTGTATAGCTCTATCAGGGATGGACGTGTTGTTTAGAATCTTTGCTCTGTATAGCTCTATCAGGGACAGATATGTTGTTTAGAATCTTTGCTCTGTATAGCTCTATCAGGGGGCGGACATGTTGTTTAGAATCTTTGCTCTGTATATCTCTATCAGGGATGGACGTGTAGTTTAGAATCTTTGCTCTGTATAGTTCTATCAGGGGCAGATATGTTGTTTAGAATCTTTGCTCTGTATAGCTCCATCAGCGGGCGGACATGTTGTTTAGAATCTTTGCTCTGTATAGCTCTATCGGGGGCGGACATGTTGTTTAGAATCTTTGCTCTGTATAGTTCTATCAGGGGCAGATATGTTGTTTAGAATCTTTGCTCTGTATAGCTCTATCAGGGGCGGACATGTTGTTTAGAATCTTTGCTCTGTATAGCTCTATCAGGGGGCGGACATGTTGTTTAGAATCTTTGCTCTGTATAGCTCTATCAGGGGGAGGACATGTTGTTTAGAATCTTTGCTCTGTATAGCTCTATCAAGTACACACACTGCGCATAGCACGGACACACCCTATGCACAGCACGGACGCACACTGCGCACGGACGCACACTACGCACTTACGCACCCTATGCACGGACGCACCCTGCGCACGGACGCACACTACGCACGGACGCACCCTATGCACGGACGCACCCTGCGCACGGACGCACCCTGCGCACGGACGCACAGACGCACGGACGCACCCTATGCACGGACGCACACTATGCACAGACGCACCCTGCGCACGGATGCACACTATGCACGGACGCACACTACGCACGGACGCACCCTGCGCACGGACGCACACTACGCACGGACGCACCCTGCGCACGGACGCACACTATGCACGGACGCACACTACGCACAGAAGCACACTATGCACGGACGCACCCTGCGCATGACGCACCCTGCGCACGGACGCACACTATGCACGGACGCACAATATACGGACGCACAATATACGGACGCACCCTGCGCACGGACGCACCCTGCGCACGGACGCACACTAGACACAGTTACCTTCTTGTCCCAGATCTGGAGGGGTTTGCTTCCGATACTGTAGAGGATGGAGAGGAATCCAGACTGGAACGTGTTCTTGAACATGGCGCTGGGTCCCGGGGGCTGGGATCCTGGAAGTAGCGAGGCAGGCGGTATACAGAGAGTCTGTCTGGTGATATATAGAGAGAATGCCATTATACAGAGTGCAGAAGTTATACAGAGAGAGGTGTCAGTATATAGAAGATACCTGGTGTTATACAGAGAGAGGGTGATACCTGGCGTTATACAGAGAGAGGTGTCAGTATAGAGGGGATACCTGGCGTTATACAGAGAGAGGGTGATACCTGGCGTTATACAGAGAGAGGGTGATACCTGGCGTTATACAGAGAGAGGTGTCAGTATAGAGGGGATACCTGGTGTTATACAGAGAGAGGGTGATACCTGGCGTTATACAGAGAGAGGTTGGTACCTGGCGTTATACAGAGAGAGGGTGATACCTGGTGTTATACAGAGAGAGGTTGGTACCTGGCGTTATACAGAGAGAGGTTGGTACCTGGTGTTATACAGAGAGAGGTTGGTACCTGGCGTTATACAGAGAGAGGTTGGTACCTGGCGTTATACAGAGAGAGGTTGGTACCTGGCGTTATACAGAGAGAGGGGATACCTGGTGTTATACAGAGAGAGGGGATACCTGGCGTTATACAGAGAGAGGTGTCAGTATAGAGAGGGTGATACCTGGCGTTATACAGAGAGAGGTTGGTACCTGGCGTTATACAGAGAGAGGGTGATACCTGGCGTTATACAGAGAGAGGTTGGTACCTGGCGTTATACAGAGAGAGGGTGATACCTGGCGTTATACAGAGAGAGGTTGGTACCTGGCGTTATACAGAGAGAGGGTGGTACCTGGCGTTATACAGAGAGAGGTTGGTACCTGGCGTTATACAGAGAGAGGTTGGTACCTGGCGTTATACAGAGAGAGGGTGATACCTGGCGTTATACAGAGAGAGGTTGGTACCTGGCGTTATACAGAGAGAGGTTGGTACCTGGTGTTATACAGAGAGAGGTGTCAGTATAGAGAGGGTGATACCTGGCGTTATACAGAGAGAGGTTGGTACCTGGCGTTATACAGAGAGATACAAAACACAAAGTGTAGACTGCTGCGCCTGTATGTAAACGGGTATGCAGCACTCGGGCACCGCTAGTGTCTCACTTCTAGCAAAATAAATACAATACAAAGAAAAACGTGACCAATGCGCTTCAACCAACACTACACACAGTTAAATTTACCCTTAGAACAAGTATGTATCTTGCAGTGTTGTACAAAGGGAATATGAAAAATAAAAGAATAAAACACACAATAGTGTAATATATCAAAGAAAAAGTGAAATAAAGTGAATGAATTGTGCCAAGTGGCCACTCACATTCGTCTGAGCAACTACTTGCTCAGGGATATCAGCATAAGGGAGCCCAGGGAAAGGGTTAATGATGTTCCGTTACTTCATCCATGAAGACTCCACAAAACACATGAGGAAGAAGGAAGGCAAGGATATTAATGAACACTGTTTAATATGTAAGACAAATAAAACATAGAATTCTTACAGTTAAAATCTGAAGAGTCCTCTTTTTCAAGGATTTTTACCATTTTTAATGCTTTTAATGAAATTGAGGACTCTTCAGATTTTAACTGTAAGAATTCTATGTTTTATTTGTCTTACATATTAAACAGTGTTCATTAATATCCTTGCCTTCCTTCTTCCTCATGTGTTTTGTGGAGTCTTCATGGATGAAGTAACGGAACATCATTAACCCTTTCCCTGGGCTCCCTTATGCTGATATCCCTGAGCAAGTAGTTGCTCAGACGAATGTGAGTGGCCACTTGGCACAATTCATTCACTTTATTTCACTTTTTCTTTGATATATTACACTATTGTGTGTTTTATTCTTTTATTTTTCATATTCCCTTTGTACAACACTGCAAGATACATACTTGTTCTAAGGGTAAATATAAGTGTGTGTAGTGTTGGTTATACAGAGAGAGGTTGGTACCTGGCGTTATACAGAGAGAGGTTGGTACCTGGTGTTATACAGAGAGAGGGGATACCTGGCGTTATACAGAGAGAGGGGATACCTGGCGTTATACAGAGAGAGGTGTCAGTATAGAGAGGGTGATACCTGGCGTTATACAGAGAGAGGAGTCAGTATAGAGAGGGTGATACCCGGCGTTATACAGAGAGAGGTGTCAGTATAGAGAGGGTGATACCTGGCGTTATACAGAGAGAGGTGTCAGTATAGAGAGGGTGATACCTGGCGTTATACAGAGAGAGGTTGGTACCTGGCGTTATACAGAGAGAGGTTGGTACCTGGCGTTATACAGAGAGAGGTTGGTACCTGGCGTTATACAGAGAGAGGTTGGTACCTGGCGTTATACAGAGAGAGGTTGGTACCTGGCGTTATACAGAGAGAGGGTGATACCAGGCGTTATACAGAGAGAGGTGTCAGTATAGAGGGGATACCTGGCGTTATACAGAGAGAGGTTGGTACCTGGCGTTATACAGAGAGAGGTTGGTACCTGGTGTTATACAGAGAGAGGTGTCAGTATAGAGAGGGTGATACCTGGCGTTATACAGAGAGAGGTGTCAGTATAGAGAGGGTGATACCTGGCGTTATACAGAGAGAGGTGTCAGTATAGAGAGGGTGATACCTGGCGTTATACAGAGAGAGGTTGGTACCTGGTGTTATACAGAGAGAGGTTGGTACCTGGCGTTATACAGAGAGAGGTGTCAGTATAGAGGGGATACCTGGCGTTATACAGAGAGAGGGTGATACCTGGCGTTATACAGAGAGAGGTTGGTACCTGGCGTTATACAGAGAGAGGGTGATACCTGGCGTTATACAGAGAGAGGTTGGTACCTGGCGTTATACAGAGAGAGGGTGGTACCTGGCGTTATACAGAGAGAGGTTGGTACCTGGCGTTATACAGAGAGAGGTTGGTACCTGGCGTTATACAGAGAGAGGGGATACCTGGTGTTATACAGAGAGAGGGGATACCTGGCGTTATACAGAGAGAGGTGTCAGTATAGAGAGGGTGATACCTGGCGTTATACAGAGAGAGGTTGGTACCTGGCGTTATACAGAGAGAGGGTGATACCTGGCGTTATACAGAGAGAGGTTGGTACCTGGCGTTATACAGAGAGAGGGTGATACCTGGCGTTATACAGAGAGAGGTTGGTACCTGGCGTTATACAGAGAGAGGGTGGTACCTGGCGTTATACAGAGAGAGGTTGGTACCTGGCGTTATACAGAGAGAGGTTGGTACCTGGCGTTATACAGAGAGAGGGTGATACCTGGCGTTATACAGAGAGAGGTTGGTACCTGGCGTTATACAGAGAGAGGTTGGTACCTGGTGTTATACAGAGAGAGGTGTCAGTATAGAGAGGGTGATACCTGGCGTTATACAGAGAGAGGTTGGTACCTGGCGTTATACAGAGAGATACAAAACACAAAGTGTAGACTGCTGCGCCTGTATGTAAACGGGTATGCAGCACTCGGGCACCGCTAGTGTCTCACTTCTAGCAAAATAAATACAATACAAAGAAAAACGTGACCAATGCGCTTCAACCAACACTACACACAGTTAAATTTACCCTTAGAACAAGTATGTATCTTGCAGTGTTGTACAAAGGGAATATGAAAAATAAAAGAATAAAACACACAATAGTGTAATATATCAAAGAAAAAGTGAAATAAAGTGAATGAATTGTGCCAAGTGGCCACTCACATTCGTCTGAGCAACTACTTGCTCAGGGATATCAGCATAAGGGAGCCCAGGGAAAGGGTTAATGATGTTCCGTTACTTCATCCATGAAGACTCCACAAAACACATGAGGAAGAAGGAAGGCAAGGATATTAATGAACACTGTTTAATATGTAAGACAAATAAAACATAGAATTCTTACAGTTAAAATCTGAAGAGTCCTCTTTTTCAAGGATTTTTACCATTTTTACTGCTTTTAATGAAATTGAGGACTCTTCAGATTTTAACTGTAAGAATTCTATGTTTTATTTGTCTTACATATTAAACAGTGTTCATTAATATCCTTGCCTTCCTTCTTCCTCATGTGTTTTGTGGAGTCTTCATGGATGAAGTAACGGAACATCATTAACCCTTTCCCTGGGCTCCCTTATGCTGATATCCCTGAGCAAGTAGTTGCTCAGACGAATGTGAGTGGCCACTTGGCACAATTCATTCACTTTATTTCACTTTTTCTTTGATATATTACACTATTGTGTGTTTTATTCTTTTATTTTTCATATTCCCTTTGTACAACACTGCAAGATACATACTTGTTCTAAGGGTAAATATAAGTGTGTGTAGTGTTGGTTATACAGAGAGAGGTTGGTACCTGGCGTTATACAGAGAGAGGTTGGTACCTGGTGTTATACAGAGAGAGGGGATACCTGGCGTTATACAGAGAGAGGGGATACCTGGCGTTATACAGAGAGAGGTGTCAGTATAGAGAGGGTGATACCTGGCGTTATACAGAGAGAGGAGTCAGTATAGAGAGGGTGATACCCGGCGTTATACAGAGAGAGGTGTCAGTATAGAGAGGGTGATACCTGGCGTTATACAGAGAGAGGTGTCAGTATAGAGAGGGTGATACCTGGCGTTATACAGAGAGAGGTGTCAGTATAGAGAGGGTGATACCTGGCGTTATACAGAGAGAGGTTGGTACCTGGCGTTATACAGAGAGAGGTTGGTACCTGGCGTTATACAGAGAGAGGTTGGTACCTGGCGTTATACAGAGAGAGGTTGGTACCTGGCGTTATACAGAGAGAGGTTGGTACCTGGCGTTATACAGAGAGAGGGTGATACCAGGCGTTATACAGAGAGAGGTGTCAGTATAGAGGGGATACCTGGCGTTATACAGAGAGAGGTTGGTACCTGGCGTTATACAGAGAGAGGTTGGTACCTGGTGTTATACAGAGAGAGGTGTCAGTATAGAGAGGGTGATACCTGGCGTTATACAGAGAGAGGTGTCAGTATAGAGAGGGTGATACCTGGCGTTATACAGAGAGAGGTGTCAGTATAGAGAGGGTGATACCTGGCGTTATACAGAGAGAGGTTGGTACCTGGTGTTATACAGAGAGAGGTTGGTACCTGGCGTTATACAGAGAGAGGTGTCAGTATAGAGGGGATACCTGGCGTTATACAGAGAGAGGGTGATACCTGGCGTTATACAGAGAGAGGTTGGTACCTGGCGTTATACAGAGAGAGGGTGATACCTGGCGTTATACAGAGAGAGGGTGATACCTGGCGTTATACAGAGAGAGGTTGGTACCTGGCGTTATACAGAGAGAGGTTGGTACCTGGTGTTATACAGAGAGAGGTTGGTACCTGGCGTTATACAGAGAGAGGTTGGTACCTGGCGTTATACAGAGAGAGGTTGGTACCTGGCGTTATACAGAGAGAGGGTGATACCTGGCGTTATACAGAGAGAGGTTGGTACCTGGCGTTATACAGAGAGAGGTTGGTACCTGGCGTTATACAGAGAGAGGTTGGTACCTGGTGTTATACAGAGAGAGGTTGGTACCTGGCGTTATACAGAGAGAGGTTGGTACCTGGCGTTATACAGAGAGAGGTGTCAGTATAGAGAGGTTGGTACCTGGTGTTATACAGAGAGAGGTTGGTACCTGGCGTTATACAGAGAGAGGTGTCAGTATAGAGAGGGTGATACCTGGCGTTATACAGAGAGAGGTTGGTACCTGGCGTTATACAGAGAGAGGTTGGTACCTGGCGTTATACAGAGAGAGGTTGGTACCTGGTGTTATACAGAGAGAGGTTGGTACCTGGTGTTATACAGAGAGAGGTTGGTACCTGGTGTTATACAGAGAGAGGTTGGTACCTGGTGTTATACAGAGAGAGGTTGGTACCTGGCGTTATACAGAGAGAGGTTGGTACCTGGCGTTATACAGAGAGAGGTTGGTACCTGGTGTTATACAGAGAGAGGGTGATACCTGGCGTTATACAGAGAGAGGTTGGTACCTGGCGTTATACAGAGAGAGGTTGGTACCTGGCGTTATACAGAGAGAGGTGTCAGTATAGAGAGGGTGATACCTGGCGTTATACAGAGAGAGGTTGGTACCTGGTGTTATACAGAGAGAGGTGTCAGTATAGAGAGGGTGATACCAGGCGTTATACAGAGAGAGGTGTCAGTATAGAGAGGTTGGTACCTGGCGTTATACAGAGAGAGGTGTCAGTATAGAGAGGGTGATACCAGGCGTTATACAGAGAGAGGTGTCAGTATAGAGAGGGTGATACCAGGCGTTATACAGAGAGAGGTGTCAGTATAGAGAGGTTGGTACCTGGCGTTATACAGAGAGGTTGGTACCTGGTGTTATACAGAGAGAGCCTGTCAGTCCGTCTGCTCCTTGCTCAGCCCGCGCGCCGTTGCTATGGCGCCTCACTAGGCCACGGTTGCCGGGGTGACGCCTCTTCCGCCCAGCACGTTGCCATGGCAGCGAGTCCCCGCCCATCGCAGCGGAAAGCTTGTTTACAGGTACACACTGAGTCTCTGTGGAGATCCTCCTGCCTCGTTCACATGAAGGGGGCGGAGCCGGAGATGCTGGCGGCGGCCATTTTAACGTCTGGCGGTTTTCCTTTTCCTTCCATGAGGGCCGCCATGTTTGGTTTGGGCAGCTGGAGACATTGTATAATATGATATAATAGCTAGGCTGGAGCTGTGCTTTATCAGATCCTGGAGACAAATCAGTAACTGCTGATCCCAAAGGGTTAAAATGAATATAATGAAAAATAAATACATTATACAGACTAATATTACACAGATATACTTTATATATAGATATACAGGTACTATAATATATAGATATACAGGTACTATAATATATAGATATAGATATACAGGTACTATAATATATATAGATATACAGGTACTATAATATATATAGATATACAGGTACTATAATATATATAGATATACAGGTACTATAATATATATAGATATACAGGTACTATAATATATATAGATATACAGGTACTATAATATATATAGATATACAGGTACTATAATATATATAGATATACAGGTACTATAATATATATAGATATACAGGTACTATAATATATATAGATATACAGGTACTATAATATATATAGATATACAGGTACTATAATATATAGATATACAGGTACTATAATATATAGATATACAGGTACTATAATATATATAGATATACAGGTACTATAATATATATAGATATACAGGTACTATAATATATATAGATATACAGGTACTATAATATATATAGATATACAGGTACTATAATATATAGATATACAGGTACTATAATATATAGATATACAGGTACTATAATATATATAGATATACAGGTACTATAATATATATAGATATACAGGTACTATAATATATAGATATACAGGTACTATAATATATATAGATATACAGGTACTATAATATATATAGATATACAGGTACTATAATATATATAGATATACAGGTACTATAATATATATAGATATACAGGTACTATAATATATAGATATACAGGTACTATAATATATATAGATATACAGGTACTATAATATATAGATATACAGGTACTATAATATATATAGATATACAGGTACTATAATGTATATAGATATACAGGTACTATAATATATATAGATATACAGGTACTATAATATATATAGATATACAGGTACTATAATATATAGATATACAGGTACTATAATATATATATAGATATACAGGTACTATAATATATAGATATACAGGTACTATAATATATAGATATACAGGTACTATAATATATAGATATACAGGTACTATAATATATATAGATATACAGGTACTATAATATATAGATATACAGGTACTATAATATATATAGATATACAGGTACTATAATATATATAGATATACAGGTACTATAATGTATATAGATATACAGGTACTATAATATATATAGATATACAGGTACTATAATATATATAGATATACAGGTACTATAATATATAGATCTACAGGTACTATAATATATATAGATCTACAGGTACTATAATATATAGATATACAGGTACTATAATATATAGATATACAGGTACTATAATATATAGATATAGATATACAGGTACTATAATATATAGATATACAGGTACTATAATATATAGATATACAGGTACTATAATATATAGATATACAGGTACTATAATATATATAGATATACAGGTACTATAATATATATAGATATAGATATACAGGTACTATAATATATAGATATACAGGTACTATAATATATATAGATATACAGGTACTATAATATATATAGATATACAGGTACTATAATATATATAGATATACAGGTACTATAATATATAGATATACAGGTACTATAATATATAGATATACAGGTACTATAATATATATAGATATACAGGTACTATAATATATAGATATACAGGTACTATAATATATAGATATAGATATACAGGTACTATAATATATAGATATACAGGTACTATAATATATATAGATATACAGGTACTATAATATATATAGATATACAGGTACTATAATATATATATATAGATATACAGGTACTATAATATATAGATATACAGGTACTATAATATATATAGATATACAGGTACTATAATATATAGATATACAGGTACTATAATATATATAGATATACAGGTACTATAATATATAGATATAGATATACAGGTACTATAATATATAGATATACAGGTACTATAATATATATAGATATACAGGTACTATAATATATATAGATATACAGGTACTATAATATATATAGATATACAGGTACTATAATATATATATAGATATACAGGTACTATATTATATATAGATATACAGGTACTATAATATATATAGATATACAGGTACTATAATATATATAGATATACAGGTACTATAATATATATAGATATACAGGTACTATAATATATAGATCTATAGGTACTATAATATATATAGAGAGATCTACAGGTACTATAATATATAGATCTATAGGTACTATAATATATATATAGAGATCTACAGGTACTATAATATATATAGATATACAGGTACTATAATATATATAGATATACAGGTACTATAATATATATAGATATACAGGTACTATAATATATATAGATATACAGGTACTATAATATATAGATATACAGGTACTATAATATATATAGATATACAGGTACTATAATATATATAGATATACAGGTACTATAATATATATAGATATACAGGTACTATAATATATATAGATATACAGGTACTATAATATATAGATCTATAGGTACTATAATATATATATATAGATATACAGGTACTATAATATATATATAGAGATCTACAGGTACTATAATATATATATAGAGATCTACAGGTACTATAATATATAGATATACAGGTACTATTATATATAGATCTATAGGTACTATAATATATAGATATACAGGTACTATAATATATATAGATATACAGGTACTATAATATATAGATCTATAGGTACTATAATATATAGATATACAGGTACTATAATATATAGATCTATAGGTACTATAATATATATAGATATACAGGTACTATAATATATATAGATATACAGGTACTATAATATATATAGATATACAGGTACTATAATATATATAGATATACAGGTACTATAATATATATATATAGATATACAGGTACTATAATATATATATATAGATATACAGGTACTATAATATATAGATATACAGGTACTATAATATATATAGATATACAGGTACTATAATATATAGATATACAGGTACTATAATATATATAGATATACAGGTACTATAATATATATAGATATACAGGTACTATAATATATATAGATATACAGGTACTATAATATATAGATATACAGGTACTATAATATATAGATATACAGGTACTATAATATATATAGATATACAGGTACTATAATATATATAGATATACAGGTACTATAATATATAGATATACAGGTACTATAATATATATAGATATACAGGTACTATAATATATATAGATATACAGGTACTATAATATATAGATATACAGGTACTATAATATATAGATATACAGGTACTATAATATATATAGATATACAGGTACTATAATATATATAGATCTACAGGTACTATAATATATAGATATACAGGTACTATAATATATAGATCTATAGGTACTATAATATATAGATATACAGGTACTATAATATATATAGATATACAGGTACTATAATATATATAGATCTACAGGTACTATAATATATAGATATACAGGTACTATAATATATAGATCTATAGGTACTATAATATATAGATATACAGGTACTATAATATATAGATCTATAGGTACTATAATATATATATAGAGATATACAGGTACTATAATATATAGATATACAGGTACTATAATATATATAGATATACAGGTACTATAATATATAGATATACAGGTACTATAATATATATATAGATATACAGGTACTATAATATATAGATATACAGGTACTATAATATATATAGATATACAGGTACTATAATATATATATATAGATATACAGGTACTATAATATATATAGATATACAGGTACTATAATATATATAGATATACAGGTACTATAATATATAGATATACAGGTACTATAATATATATATAGATATACAGGTACTATAATATATAGATATACAGGTACTATAATATATATATATATATAGATATACAGGTACTATAATATATATATAGAGATATACAGGTACTATAATATATAGATATACAGGTACTATAATATATAGATCTATAGGTACTATAATATATATATAGAGATCTACAGGTACTATAATATCTATGGCGTGACACGCCAGGAGGAAGCGTTTAACTTAGGCGAAACGCGTTCGTGTGCTGTACTTATCTGGAATAGCCACCTCTGGCTGATTTTGGACTTTTATTTGTTTTTTATTAGTTTTATATGTTAGGCTGTTTTTATACCCTGGAAGACATTGTGGAGCTGTTGTTCCAGCATAGTACATGTAAGGTACTATTCCTTTATATTAAAATTGTTTACATTTATAATTCATACCTCCCGTCTGTATCTTTTCCCGATTGACCTACGTCATACACTGGAGGAAGAGGGAGAAGGTGTGACTACCTACAACAGATGAGCCTGTCTATCTGAAAGTTTTGTGAGTGTAAAGACATATACTGTGCACATCACTACTTATATTTGTAGCTGTATTGTGCTATGATTCTTGCTCTTTTTCTTTTACATATGTAAATTGATGAATACTACGACATCAATATCTACTTAAGAACATCCCCTCAGGCAATTATTGATATTCCTTTTTTGCTTCTCTTTTGGTTAGGTACTATAATATATATATTCTGACCATTTCCATTTGCCCTGAGCGAGTCTGAAATATAACATCACAACTGATATTTATAAACTAGACATCTTGTTCAGAGGGGGAGAGAAGGTAAAAGGGAAGTGTTTAAGTATATTTGTCCTACTCAACCCAATTTTTTTGGAGCGACAGCCTGAAGAACTTTATTCTTATTTACATCTATTTCTATATAAGAGTCAGACTCCATTGAATTCTATATTGTATTCCATCGGAGACTCGCTGAAATTTTGAAACTGAACGATTAAGATAAATCAGAAAGCGTTGGTGCAGAAAGAAATCTGTATGCTACAAACTAGGTTGCATGGGAATCTGCATTTCAGCATTTCCCTTTTCTAGTATATTAGTATTGATAGGTTGTTGTACAGAGTGATATTTGAACCTTATGTCCTTGTTATTAATCACAGGCTAATTGTGGCTGATCTTTCTTGAAGACGGTGATTACAGAAATAATGATTTATTTATACTAGTGTTAGCGCTAGAGTTGCACTCAGGGCCGGCGCTACCGTAAGACATCACAGGCGGCTGCCTTAGTGCGCCCCACATGGGGGGGATGCGGGAAAATCGCCCGCTCCCCCAGACCCCAGTACTTACCTCCATGCCGCTGCTCAGGTCCGTGGCTGAGAGGGAAGCGTTGTGCACTCCCCTCGAGCCGCGCGGATAAATAAAGTGTGTTGAAACTTTGTTTTTCAACACACTTTATTGATACGCGCGGCTGGAGGGGAGTGCACAACGCTTCCCTCTCAGCCACGGACCTGCACCGGGGGACGGCAGCAAGGAGGTAAGTACTGGGGTCTGGGGAAGGGGGGAGGAGGGTGGGAAAATCCTAGCATATTGAGGGGCACAATCCTAGGATACTGAGTGGCACAATCCTGGCATATTGGAGGGGCAAAATCTGGGCATATTGAGTGGCCCAATCCGGGCCTATTGGAGGGGCACAATCCTGGGATATTGAGTGGCACAATCCGGGCCTATTGGAGGGGCAAAATCCTGGCATATTGAGGGTTTAAATCCTGGCATATTGGAGGGGCAAAATCCTGGGATATTGAGTGGCACAATCCTGGCATATTGGAAGGGCAAAATCATGGCATATTGGAGGGGCAAGATAATGGAATATTAAATGGCATATTGAGGGGCAACATCCTGGCATATTGAGGGGCAAAATCCTGGCATATTGAGGGGCAAAATCCTGGCATATTAAATGGCATATTGGAGGGGCAAAATCCTGGGATATTAAATGGCATATTGAGGGGCAACATCCTGGCCTATTGAGTGGCAAAACCCTGGCATATTAAATGGCATATTGGAGGGGCAAGATCCTGGGATATTAAATGGCATATTGAGGGGCAACATCCTGGCATATTGAGTGCCAAAATCCTGGCATATTAAATGGCAAATTGAGGGGCAAAATACTGGAATATTAAATGGCATATTGAGGGGCAAAATCCTGGCATGTTAAATGTCATGTTGGAGGGGCAAAATCCTGGCATATTGAGGGGCAAAATTCGGGCATATTGAGGGGTAAAATATTGGCATATTAAATGTCAAAAGAATGGCATATTGAGGGTAAAATACTGGCATATTAAATAGCATATTGAGGGGAAAAATACTGGCATATTGAGTGGCTAAATACTGGCATATTGAGTGGCTAAATACTGGCATATTGAGTGGCAAAATAGTGTGTCTCAGGTTATGTGTGAATTGGTGTAACTGTGTGTAAGTGGTAAGGGTGTGTTTCAGCTTGCCTTACGCGTTTCATGCCATTATGGCACTTAATCATAGGCTATCGTGTTAACGTGTGCAGCTGATATAAATACAAACTTGTACCAATAGTTAAAAAGGTCAGAGGCAATTACGTTTAACGAGAAAAAACATCTGAGTGGACAATCTGTGCATCTATTTGAAAGTGTTACAATTTCCTAGTGCATAGTATTCAATACTGTAATAAAAACTAAACATTGTAGAAAAGACATATCATAGTGGGGTTACATATTGATCGAAACAAATTCAAGATACACAAGTAATGAGCTTAAACATTACTAGTTATTTGGGACATATATAGAAGAATTGGGATAAAAACCAAACTGTCTGCAGATGGATGAGATGATGCAAGAGAGTATTGTGATCTGAGGAGAGACTCACAGAGTGTTAGAAGACAGGGAATTAAGACAATTTTATTATATACATATTTTTAATAATAAAAAAGAGAGACAATATAATACATATTATAGTAAGTGCTTAGTTGTTCTACTCCAAATGAATTCACCTTGCAAAATCCAAAATGCAGATAAAGACAGATCTAAGCTAGATGTTTTGATGAAAATCCTCTATGGAATCTGGAAGGTAAAGATGGACAATAAGAAGAGAAGATGAATGAATTTGAGGGACTGCATGTTGAATTAATGTATAGTCAATGGACGTATATGTGTTGATGCACCTTATTCTAGACGGGGGGATGTCTGAAACTAACGAGAGGGGGATATGTGTGAGTGGATTGTTAGCCTTGAAAAAAACAAGACATATCAAATGCCGCATTCATGCCTAGAGGTTGTCTGGTTCCTATGTGGAAAATCCAGTATACCTCTTGGCGACACAGACGTTTGTGAGTGTCCCCCCCTCTTGGTCCTTTCGAAATAACATCTATTACTGAGACTTTGAAATGTTGTAAAATGTTGGAGTTACAGAAAGAGAAATGTCGTGCCACCATAGTGTTTGACTTGTTGTCAATGTCATTAAGATGTTCCCTGATTTTAGTGCCCTGCTTGTTCTGCCCACATATTGTTTTTTACAGGAAGTACATGATAAAACATAAATGACATTTTTAGTGTTGCAGTTCGTATAGTCTTTAGTAGAAAAAGTTTTACCATTTGCATAAGAAATAATATCCTGTTTCTTAGTGACGTGTTTGCAGGTTCTGCAAATTCTATTCCCACATGGGAATGTACCGATTGCATTAAGCCATGTTCCTCTGTTTACATGATTCGTACTAGATGTGTCTGGGTGAAAGAGACTTGGTGACAGTATTTCTCTTAGGGTTCTTGATCTTGAAGCTGAGAATCTCACCCCTGTTGACAGTATGTCATTGTAGGAGTCATTAGCTGTCAGAATGGGGAGATTCTGTTTTATTATGTTAATTATTTGTGGAAATTCAGTACTATGTGATGTAGTAAAAAAAGGTAACATATTGTCACTTTGGCTCTTGAAAGAATTAGTTTGTAACAGAGAGATTCTGTCTCGTATTTGAGCTATTTTAATGGCTCTTTTGACCATCCAGTTTTTGTATCCCCTCGGTAAGAGTCTCTGGCTGAGTTCTGTGCATTTTTTGTTGAAGGTGTGTATATTGGAGCAGTTGCGTCTGAGGGTGATGAAAAGACCTACTGGGATGTTTTTAATGACAGACTTATTATGGCAGCTGTTAGCATGTAAAACTGAATTTCCCGAAGTGGGCTTTCTATAGGAACAAGTTTCCACTGAATGAGGGTTATTTACTGAACCTGCATTGAGAGTAAGATCTAGAAAATCAATTTTATCTCTGGAGTGGTTCATAGTGAACCGTAGATTGAGAGAGTTGGTGTTCATAAATTGAAAAAAAGTTCTCTAGTTGTGTGAGAGACCCTGTCCAGACGAACAACAAATCGGCAATGTATCTCCCATACCAGGCGATACATTCACGAGAGTGGTTCGCCTGACTAAATATGAATTGGTCCTCAAAGGCAGCCATATGGATATTGGCATAGGAAGGGGCAAATTTGATTATTAATCTATACATTCCTCTATTATTAATCTATACATTCCTCTATACATTGTGCAGGGTCTGGTGAGTTTCTCCTGCTAGAAGAACATAGTTGGCCCTGTATAATGCATTGTTATAAAGTGACAGTGTGTAAAGATGTAACTCTGCATTATCCATGGCCAGCTGAGCTCTTCTATATATTCTATACATTGTGCAGGGTCTGGTGAGTTTCTCCTGTTAGAAGAACAGAGTTGGCCCTGTATAATGCATTGTTATAAAGTGACAGTGTGTAAAGATGTAACTCTGCATTATCCATGGCCAGCTGAGCTCTTCTATATATTCTTCTATACATTGTGCAGGGTCTGGTGAGTTTCTCCAGCTAGAAGAACAGAGTTGGCACTGTATAATGCATTGTTATAAAGTGACAGTGTGTAAAGATGTAACTCTGTACTATCCATGGCCAGCTGAGCTCTTCTATATATTCTTCTATACATTGTGCAGGGTCTGGTGAGTTTCTCCTGCTAGAAGAACAGAGTTGGCCCTGTATAATGCATCGTTATAAAGTGACAGTGTGTAAAGATGTAACTCTGCATTATCCATGGCCAGCTGAGCTCTTCTATATATTCTATACATTGTGCAGGGTCTGGTGAGTTTCTCCTGCTAGAAGAACAGAGTTGGTCCTGTATAATGCATTGTTATAAAATGACAGTGTGTAAAGATGTAACTCTGCATTATCCATGGCCAGCTGAGCTCTTCTATATATTATCTATACATTGTGCAGGGTCTGGTGAGTTTCTCCTGCTAGAAGAACAGAGTTGGCCCTGTATAATGCATCGTTATAAAGTGACAGTGTGTAAAGATGTAACTCTGCATTATCCATGGCCAGCTGAGCTCTTCTATATATTCTATACATTGTGCAGGGTCTGGTGAGTTTCTCCTGCTAGAAGAACAGAGTTGGTCCTGTATAATGCATTGTTATAAAATGACAGTGTGTAAAGATGTAACTCTGCATTATCCATGGCCAGCTGAGCTCTTCTATATATTATCTATACATTGTGCAGGGTCTGGTGAGTTTCTCCTGCTAGAAGAACAGAGTTGGTCCTGTATAATGCATTGTTATAAAGTGACAGTGTGTAAAGATGTAACTCTGCATTATCCATGGCCAGCTGAGCTCTTCTATATATTCTTCTATACATTGTGCAGGGTCTGGTGAGTTTCTCCTGCTAGAAGAACAGAGTTGGCCCTGTATAATGCATTGTTATAAAGTGACAATGTGTAAAGATGTAACTCTGCACTATCCATGGCCAGCTGAGCTCTTCTATATATTCCTCTATACATTGTGCAGGGTCTGGTGAGTTTCTCCTGCTAGAAGAACATAGTTGGCCCTGTATAATGCATTGTTATAAAGTGACAGTGTGTAAAGATGTAACTCTGCATTATCCATGGCCAGCTGAGCTCTTCTATATATTCTATACATTGTGCAGGGTCTGGTGAGTTTCTCCTGCTAGAAGAACAGAGTTGGTCCTGTATAATGCATTGTTATAAAGTGACAGTGTGTAAAGATGTAACTCTGCATTATCCATGGCCAGCTGAGCTCTTCTATATATTATCTATACACTGTGCAGGGTCTGGTGAGTTTCTCCTGCTAGAAGAACAGAGTTGGTCCTGTATAATGCATTGTTATAAAGTGACAGTGTGTAAAGATGTAACTCTGCATTATCCATGGCCAGCTGAGCTCTTCTATATATTCTTCTATACATTGTGCAGGGTCTGGTGAGTTTCTCCTGCTAGAAGAACAGAGTTGGCCCTGTATAATGCATTGTTATAAAGTGACAGTGTGTAAAGATGTAACTCTGCATTATCCATGGCCAGCTGAGCTCTTCTATATATTCTTCTATACATTGTGCAGGGTCTGGTGAGTTTCTCCTGTTAGAAGAACAGAGTTGGTCTTGTATAATGCATTGTTATAAAGTGACAGTGTGTAAAGATGTAACTCTGCAATATCCATGGCCAGCTGAGCTCTTCTATATATTCTTCTATACATTGTGCAGGGTCTGGAGAGTTTCTCCAGCTAGAAGAACAGAGTTGGTCCTGTATAATGCATTGTTATAAAGTGACAGTGTGTAAAGATGTAACTCTGCATTATCCATGGCCAGCTGAGCTCTTCTATATATTATCTATACATTGTGCAGGGTCTGGTGAGTTTCTCCTGCTAGAAGAACAGAGTTGGTCCTGTATAATGCATTGTTATAAAGTGACAGTGTGTAAAGATGTAACTCTGCATTATCCATGGCCAGCTGAGCTCTTCTATATATTCTTCTATACATTGTGCAGGGTCTGGTGAGTTTCTCCTGCTAGAAGAACATAGTTGGCCCTGTATAATGCATTGTTATAAAGTGACAGTGTGTAAAGATGTAACTCTGCATTATCCATGGCCAGCTGAGCTCTTCTATATATTCTATACATTGTGCAGGGTCTGGTGAGTTTCTCCTGCTAGAAGAACAGAGTTGGTCCTGTATAATGCATTGTTATAAAGTGACAGTGTGTAAAGATGTAACTCTGCATTATCCATGGCCAGCTGAGCTCTTCTATATATTATCTATACATTGTGCAGGGTCTGGTGAGTTTCTCCTGCTAGAAGAACAGAGTTGGTCCTGTATAATGCATTGTTATAAAGTGACAGTGTGTAAAGATGTAACTCTGCATTATCCATGGCCAGCTGAGCTCTTCTATATATTCTTCTATACATTGTGCAGGGTCTGGTGAGTTTCTCCTGCTAGAAGAACAGAGTTGGCCCTGTATAATGCATTGTTATAAAGTGACAGTGTGTAAAGATGTAACTCTGCATTATCCATGGCCAGCTGAGCTCTTCTATATATTCTTCTATACATTGTGCAGGGTCTGGTGAGTTTCTCCTGTTAGAAGAACAGAGTTGGTCTTGTATAATGCATTGTTATAAAGTGACAGTGTGTAAAGATGTAACTCTGCATTATCCATGGCCAGCTGAGCTCTTCTATATATTCTTCTATACATTGTGCAGGGTCTGGAGAGTTTCTCCAGCTAGAAGAACAGAGTTGGTCCTGTATAATGCATTGTTATAAAGTGACAGTGTGTAAAGATGTAACTCTGCATTATCCATGGCCAGCTGAGCTCTTCTATATATTATCTATACATTGTGCAGGGTCTGGTGAGTTTCTCCTGCTAGAAGAACAGAGTTGGTCCTGTATAATGCATTGTTATAAAGTGACAGTGTGTAAAGATGTAACTCTGCATTATCCATGGCCAGCTGAGCTCTTCTATATATTCTTCTATACATTGTGCAGGGCCTGGTGAGTTTCTCCTGCTAGAAGAACAGAGTTGGTCGTGTATAATGCATTGTTATAAAGTGACCGTGTGTAAAGATGTAACTCTGCATTATCCATGGCCAGCTGAGCTCTTCTATATATTCTTCTATACATTGTGCAGGGTCTGGTGTGTTTCTCCTGCTAGAAGAACAGAGTTGGCCCTGTATAATGCATTGTTATAAAGTGACAGTGTGTAAAGATGTAACTCTGCATTATCCATGGCCAGCTGAGCTCTTCTATATATTCTTCAATACATTGTGCAGGGTCTGGTGAGTTTCTCCTGTTAGAAGAACAGAGTTGGTCTTGTATAATGCATTGTTATAAAGTGACAGTGTGTAAAGATGTAACTCTGCATTATCCATGGCCAGCTGAGCTCTTCTATATATTCTTCTATACATTGTGCAGGGTCTGGTGAGTTTCTCCTGTTAGAAGAACAGAGTTGGCCCTGTATAATGCATTGTTATAAAGTGACAGTGTGTAAAGATGTAACTCTGCATTATCCATGGCCGGCTGAGCTCTTCTATATATTCTTCTATACATTGTGCAGGGTCTGGTGAGTTTCTCCTGCTAGAAGAACAGAGTTGGTCTTGTATAATGCATTGTTATAAAGTGACAGTGTGTAAAGACGTAACTCTGCATTATCCATGGCCAGCTGAGCTCTTCTATATATTCTTCTATACATTGTGCAGGGTCTGGTGAGTTTCTCCTGTTAGAAGAACAGAGTTGGCCCTGTATAATGCATTGTTATATAGTGACAGTGTGTAAAGATGTAACTCTGCATTATCCATGGCCAGCTGAGCTCTTCTATATATTCTTCTATACATTGTGCAGGGTCTGGTGAGTTTCTCCTGCTAGAAGAACAGAGTTGGCCCTGTATAATGTATTGTTATAATGTGACAGTGTGTAAAGATGTAACTCTGCATTATCCATGGCCAGCTGAGCTCTTCTATATATTCTTCTATACATTGTGCAGGGTCTGGTGAGTTTCTCCTGCTAGAAGAACAGAGTTGGTCCTGTATAATGCATTGTTATAAAGTGACAGTGTGTAAAGATGTAACTCTGCATTATCCATGGCCAGCTGAGCTCTTCTATATATTCTTCTATACATTGTGCAGGGTCTGGTGAGTTACTCCTGCTAGAAGAACAGAGTTGGCCCTGGATAATACATTGTTATAAAGTGACAGTGTGTAAAGATGTAACTCTGCATTATCCATGGCCAGCTGAGCTCTTCTATATATTATTCTATACATTGTGCAGGGTCTGGTGAGTTTCTCCTGTTAGAAGAACAGAGTTGGTCTTGTATAATGCATTGTTATAAAGTGACAGTGTGTAAAGATGTAACTCTGCATTATCCATGGCCAGCTGAGCTCTTCTATATATTATTCTATACATTGTGCAGGGTCTGGTGAGTTTCTCCTGCTAGAAGAACAGAGTTGGTCCTGTATAATGCATTGTTATAAAGTGACAGTGTGTAAAGATGTAACTCTGCATTATCCATGGCCAGCTGAGCTCTTCTATATATTCTATACATTGTGCAGGGTCTGGTGAGTTTCTCCTGCTAGAAGAACAGAGTTGGTCCTGTATAATGCATTGTTATAAAGTGACAGTGTGTAAAGATGTAACTCTGCATTATCCATGGCCAGCTGAGCTCTTCTATATATTCTTCTATACATTGTGCAGGGTCTGGAGAGTTTCTCCAGCTAGAAGAACAGAGTTGGTCCTGTATAATGCATTGTTATAAAGTGACAGTGTGTAAAGATGTAACTCTGCATTATCCATGGCCAGCTGAGCTCTTCTATATATTATCTATACATTGTGCAGGGTCTGGTGAGTTTCTCCTGCTAGAAGAACAGAGTTGGTCCTGTATAATGCATTGTTATAAAGTGACAGTGTGTAAAGATGTAACTCTGCATTATCCATGGCCAGCTGAGCTCTTCTATATATTCTTCTATACATTGTGCAGGGCCTGGTGAGTTTCTCCTGATAGAAGAACAGAGTTGGTCGTGTATAATGCATTGTTATAAAGTGACCGTGTGTAAAGATGTAACTCTGCATTATCCATGGCCAGCTGAGCTCTTCTATATATTCTTCTATACATTGTGCAGGGCCTGGTGAGTTTCTCCTGCTAGAAGAACAGAGTTGGCCCTGTATAATGCATTGTTATAAAGTGACCGTGTGTAAAGATGTAACTCTGCATTATCCATGACCAGCTGAGCTCTTCTATATATTCTTCTATACATTGTGCAGGGTCTGGTGTGTTTCTCCTGCTAGAAGAACAGAGTTGGCCCTGTATAATGCATTGTTATAAAGTGACAGTGTGTAAAGATGTAACTCTGCATTATCCATGGCCAGCTGAGCTCTTCTATATATTCTTCTATACATTGTGCAGGGTCTGGTGAGTTTCTCCTGCTAGAAGAACAGAGTTGGTCGTGTATAATGCATTGTTATAAAGTGACAGTGTGTAAAGATGTAACTCTGCATTATCCATGGCCAGCTGAGCTCTTCTATATATTCTTCTATACATTGTGCAGGGTCTGGAGAGTTTCTCCAGCTAGAAGAACAGAGTTGGTCCTGTATAATGCATTGTTATAAAGTGACAGTGTGTAAAGATGTAACTCTGCATTATCCATGGCCAGCTGAGCTCTTCTATATATTATCTATACATTGTGCAGGGTCTGGTGAGTTTCTCCTGCTAGAAGAACAGAGTTGGTCCTGTATAATGCATTGTTATAAAGTGACAGTGTGTAAAGATGTAACTCTGCATTATCCATGGCCAGCTGAGCTCTTCTATATATTCTTCTATACATTGTGCAGGGCCTGGTGAGTTTCTCCTGCTAGAAGAACAGAGTTGGTCGTGTATAATGCATTGT
The DNA here is from genome assembly GCA_036172795.1 of Pelodytes ibericus. Taxonomy (NCBI): domain Eukaryota; kingdom Metazoa; phylum Chordata; class Amphibia; order Anura; family Pelodytidae; genus Pelodytes; species Pelodytes ibericus. The sequence continues at coordinate 2,459,931 of CM069859.1, forward strand.
TATAAAGTGACCGTGTGTAAAGATGTAACTCTGCATTATCCATGGCCAGATGAGCTCTTCTATATATTCTTCTATACATTGTGCAGGGTCTGGTGTGTTTCTCCTGCTAGAAGAACAGAGTTGGCCCTGTATAATGCATTGTTATAAAGTGACAGTGTGTAAAGATGTAACTCTGCATTATCCATGGCCAGCTGAGCTCTTCTATATATTCTTCTATACATTGTGCAGGGTCTGGTGAGTTTCTCCTGTTAGAAGAACAGAGTTGGTCTTGTATAATGCATTGTTATAAAGTGACAGTGTGTAAAGATGTAACTCTGCATTATCCATGGCCAGCTGAGCTCTTCTATATATTCTTCTATACATTGTGCAGGGTCTGGTGAGTTTCTCCTGTTAGAAGAACAGAGTTGGTCTTGTATAATGCATTGTTATAAAGTGACAGTGTGTAAAGATGTAACTCTGCATTATCCATGGCCAGCTGAGCTCTTCTATATATTCTTCTATACATTGTGCAGGGTCTGGTGAGTTTCTCCTGTTAGAAGAACAGAGTTGGCCCTGTATAATGCATTGTTATATAGTGACAGTGTGTAAAGATGTAACTCTGCATTATCCATGGCCAGCTGAGCTCTTCTATATATTCTTCTATACATTGTGCAGGGTCTGGTGAGTTTCTCCTGCTAGAAGAACAGAGTTGGCCCTGTATAATGTATTGTTATAATGTGACAGTGTGTAAAGATGTAACTCTGCATTATCCATGGCCAGCTGAGCTCTTCTATATATTCTTCTATACATTGTGCAGGGTCTGGTGAGTTTCTCCTGCTAGAAGAACAGAGTTGGTCCTTTATAATGCATTGTTATAAAGTGACAGTGTGTAAAGAAGTAACTCTGCATTATCCATGGCCAGCTGAGCTCTTCTATATATTCTTCTATACATTGTGCAGGGTCTGGTGAGTTACTCCTGCTAGAAGAACAGAGTTGGCCCTGTATAATACATTGTTATAAAGTGACAGTGTGTAAAGATGTAACTCTGCATTATCCATGGCCAGCTGAGCTCTTCTATATATTCTTCTATACATTGTGCAGGGTCTGGTGAGTTTCTCCTGTTAGAAGAACAGAGTTGGTCTTGTATAATGCATTGTTATAAAGTGACAGTGTGTAAAGATGTAACTCTGCATTATCCATGGCCAGCTGAGCTCTTCTATATATTCCTCTATACATTGTGCAGGGTCTGGTGAGTTTCTCCTTCTAGAAGAACAGAGTTGGCCCTGTATAATGCATTGTTATAAAGTGACAGTGTGTAAAGATGTAACTCTGCATTATCCATGGCCAGCTGAGCTCTTCTATATATTCTTCTATACATTGTGCAGGGTCTGGTGAGTTTCTCCTGCTAGAAGAACAGAGTTGGCCCTGTATAATGCATTGTTATAAAGTGACAGTGTGTAAAGATGTAACTCTGCATTATCCATGGCCAGCTGAGCTCTTCTATATATTCTTCTATACATTGTGCAGGGTCTGGTGAGTTTCTCCTGTTAGAAGAACAGAGTTGGTCTTGTATAATGCATTGTTATAAAGTGACAGTGTGTAAAGATGTAACTCTGCATTATCCATGGCCAGCTGAGCTCTTCTATATATTCTTCTATACATTGTGCAGGGTCTGGAGAGTTTCTCCAGCTAGAAGAACAGAGTTGGTCCTGTATAATGCATTGTTATAAAGTGACAGTGTGTAAAGATGTAACTCTGCATTATCCATGGCCAGCTGAGCTCTTCTATATATTATCTATACATTGTGCAGGGTCTGGTGAGTTTCTCCTGCTAGAAGAACAGAGTTGGTCCTGTATAATGCATTGTTATAAAGTGACAGTGTGTAAAGATGTAACTCTGCATTATCCATGGCCAGCTGAGCTCTTCTATATATTCTTCTATACATTGTGCAGGGCCTGGTGAGTTTCTCCTGATAGAAGAACAGAGTTGGTCGTGTATAATGCATTGTTATAAAGTGACCGTGTGTAAAGATGTAACTCTGCATTATCCATGGCCAGCTGAGCTCTTCTATATATTCTTCTATACATTGTGCAGGGCCTGGTGAGTTTCTCCTGCTAGAAGAACAGAGTTGGCCCTGTATAATGCATTGTTATAAAGTGACCGTGTGTAAAGATGTAACTCTGCATTATCCATGACCAGCTGAGCTCTTCTATATATTCTTCTATACATTGTGCAGGGTCTGGTGTGTTTCTCCTGCTAGAAGAACAGAGTTGGCCCTGTATAATGCATTGTTATAAAGTGACAGTGTGTAAAGATGTAACTCTGCATTATCCATGGCCAGCTGAGCTCTTCTATATATTCTTCTATACATTGTGCAGGGTCTGGTGAGTTTCTCCTGTTAGAAGAACAGAGTTGGTCTTGTATAATGCATTGTTATAAAGTGACAGTGTGTAAAGATGTAACTCTGCATTATCCATGGCCAGCTGAGCTCTTCTATATATTCTTCTATACATTGTGCAGGGTCTGGTGAGTTTCTCCTGCTAGAAGAACAGAGTTGGTCCTGTATAATGCATTGTTATAAAGTGACAGTGTGTAAAGATGTAACTCTGCATTATCCATGGCCAGCTGAGCTCTTCTATATATTCTTCTATACATTGTGCAGGGTCTGGTGAGTTTCTCCTGCTAGAAGAACAGAGTTGGCCCTGTATAATACATTGTTATAAAGTGACAGTGTGTAAAGATGTAACTCTGCATTATCCATGGCCAGCTGAGCTCTTCTATATATTCTTCTATACATTGTGCAGGGTCTGGTGAGTTTCTCCTGTTAGAAGAACAGAGTTGGTCTTGTATAATGCATTGTTATAAAGTGACAGTGTGTAAAGATGTAACTCTGCATTATCCATGGCCAGCTGAGCTCTTCTATATATTCTTCTATACATTGTGCAGGGTCTGGTGAGTTTCTCCTGTTAGAAGAACAGAGTTGGTCTTGTATAATGCATTGTTATAAAGTGACAGTGTGTAAAGATGTAACTCTGCATTATCCATGGCCAGCTGAGCTCTTCTATATATTATTCTATACATTGTGCAGGGTCTGGTGAGTTTCTCCTGCTAGAAGAACAGAGTTGGTCCTGTATAATGCATTGTTATAAAGTGACAGTGTGTAAAGATGTAACTCTGCATTATCCATGGCCAGCTGAGCTCTTCTATATATTCTTCTATACATTGTGCAGAGTCTGGTGAGTTTCTCCTGCTAGAAGAACAGAATTGGCCCTGTATAATGCATTGTTATAAAGTGACAGTGTGTAAAGATGTAACTCTGCATTATCCATGGCCAGCTGAGCTCTTCTATATATTCTTCTATACATTGTGCAGGGTCTGGAGAGTTTCTCCAGCTAGAAGAACAGAGTTGGTCCTGTCTAATGCATTGTTATAAAGTGACAGTGTGTAAAGATGTAACTCTGCATTATCCATGGCCAGCTGAGCTCTTCTATATATTATCTATACATTGTGCAGGGTCTGGTGAGTTTCTCCTGCTAGAAGAACAGAGTTGGTCCTGTATAATGCATTGTTATAAAGTGACAGTGTGTAAAGATGTAACTCTGCATTATCCATGGCCAGCTGAGCTCTTCTATATATTCTTCTATACATTGTGCAGGGCCTGGTGAGTTTCTCCTGCTAGAAGAACAGAGTTGGTCGTGTATAATGCATTGTTATAAAGTGACCGTGTGTAAAGATGTAACTCTGCATTATCCATGGCCAGCTGAGCTCTTCTATATATTCTTCTATACATTGTGTAGGGTCTGGTGAGTTTCTCCTGTTAGAAGAACAGAGTTGGTCTTGTATAATGCATTGTTATAAAGTGACAGTGTGTAAAGATGTAACTCTGCATTATCCATGGCCAGCTGAGCTCTTCTATATATTCTTCTATACATTGTGCAGGGTCTGGAGAGTTTCTCCAGCTAGAAGAACAGAGTTGGTCCTGTATAATGCATTGTTATAAAGTGACAGTGTGTAAAGATGTAACTCTGCATTATCCATGGCCAGCTGAGCTCTTCTATATATTATCTATACATTGTGCAGGGTCAGTTGAATTTCTCCTGCTAGAAGAACAGAGTTGGTCCTGTATAATGCATTGTTATAAAGTGACAGTGTGTAAAGATGTAACTCTGCATTAGCCATGGCCAGCTGAGCTCTTCTATATATTCTTCTATACATTGTGCAGGGCCTGGTGAGTTTCTCCTGCTAGAAGAACAGAGTTGGTCGTGTATAATGCATTGTTATAAAGTGACAGTGTGTAACGATGTAACTCTGCATTATCCATGGCCAGCTGAGCTCTTCTATATATTCTTCTATACATTGTGCAGGGTCTGGTGTGTTTCTCCTGCTAGAAGAACAGAGTTGGCCCTGTATAATGCATTGTTATAAAGTGACAGTGTGTAAATATGTAACTCTGCATTATCCATGGCCAGCTGAGCTCTTCTATATATTCTTCTATACATTGTGCAGGGTCTGGTGAGTTTCACCTGTTAGAAGAACAGAGTTGGTCTTGTATAATGCATTGTTATAAAGTGACAGTGTGTAAAGATGTAACTCTGCATTATCCATGGCCAGCTGAGCTCTTCTATATATTCTTCTATACATTGTGCAGGGTCTGGTGAGTTTCTCCTGTTAGAAGAACAGAGTTGGTCTTGTATAATGCATTGTTATAAAGTGACAGTGTGTAAAGATGTAACTCTGCATTATCCATGGCCAGCTGAGCTCTTCTATATATTATTCTATACATTGTGCAGGGTCTGGTGAGTTTCTCCTGCTAGAAGAACAGAGTTGGTCCTGTATAATGCATTGTTATAAAGTGACAGTGTGTAAAGATGTAACTCTGCATTATCCATGGCCAGCTGAGCTCTTCTATATATTCTTCTATACATTGTGCAGAGTCTGGTGAGTTTCTCCTGCTAGAAGAACAGAATTGGCCCTGTATAATGCATTGTTATAAAGTGACAGTGTGTAAAGATGTAACTCTGCATTATCCATGGCCAGCTGAGCTCTTCTATATATTCTTCTATACATTGTGCAGGGTCTGGAGAGTTTCTCCAGCTAGAAGAACAGAGTTGGTCCTGTCTAATGCATTGTTATAAAGTGACAGAGTGTAAAGATGTAACTCTGCATTATCCATGGCCAGCTGAGCTCTTCTATATATTATCTATACATTGTGCAGGGTCTGGTGAGTTTCTCCTGCTAGAAGAACAGAGTTGGTCCTGTATAATGCATTGTTATAAAGTGACAGTGTGTAAAGATGTAACTCTGCATTATCCATGGCCAGCTGAGCTCTTCTATATATTCTTCTATACATTGTGCAGGGCCTGGTGAGTTTCTCCTGCTAGAAGAACAGAGTTGGTCGTGTATAATGCATTGTTATAAAGTGACAGTGTGTAAAGATGTAACTCTGCATTATCCATGGCCAGCTGAGCTCTTCTATATATTCTTCTATACATTGTGCAGGGTCTGGAGAGTTTCTCCAGCTAGAAGAACAGAGTTGGTCCTGTATAATGCATTGTTATAAAGTGACAGTGTGTAAAGATGTAACTCTGCATTATCCATGGCCAGCTGAGCTCTTCTATATATTATCTATACATTGTGCAGGGTCTGGTGAGTTTCTCCTGCTAGAAGAACAGAGTTGGTCCTGTATAATGCATTGTTATAAAGTGACAGTGTGTAAAGATGTAACTCTGCATTATCCATGGCCAGCTGAGCTCTTCTATATATTCTTCTATACATTGTGCAGGGCCTGGTGAGTTTCTCCTGCTAGAAGAACAGAGTTGGTCGTGTATAATGCATTGTTATAAAGTGACCGTGTGTAAAGATGTAACTCTGCATTATCCATGGCCAGATGAGCTCTTCTATATATTCTTCTATACATTGTGCAGGGTCTGGTGTGTTTCTCCTGCTAGAAGAACAGAGTTGGCCCTGTATAATGCATTGTTATAAAGTGACAGTGTGTAAAGATGTAACTCTGCATTATCCATGGCCAGCTGAGCTCTTCTATATATTCTTCTATACATTGTGCAGGGTCTGGTGAGTTTCTCCTGTTAGAAGAACAGAGTTGGTCTTGTATAATGCATTGTTATAAAGTGACAGTGTGTAAAGATGTAACTCTGCATTATCCATGGCCAGCTGAGCTCTTCTATATATTCTTCTATACATTGTGCAGGGTCTGGTGAGTTTCTCCTGTTAGAAGAACAGAGTTGGTCTTGTATAATGCATTGTTATAAAGTGACAGTGTCTAAAGATGTAACTCTGCATTATCCATGGCCAGCTGAGCTCTTCTATATATTCTTCTATACATTGTGCAGGGTCTGGTGAGTTTCTCCTGTTAGAAGAACAGAGTTGGCCCTGTATAATGCATTGTTATATAGTGACAGTGTGTAAAGATGTAACTCTGCATTATCCATGGCCAGCTGAGCTCTTCTATATATTCTTCTATACATTGTGCAGGGTCTGGTGAGTTTCTCCTGCTAGAAGAACAGAGTTGGCCCTGTATAATGTATTGTTATAATGTGACAGTGTGTAAAGATGTAACTCTGCATTATCAATGGCCAGCTGAGCTCTTCTATATATTCTTCTATACATTGTGCAGGGTCTGGTGAGTTTCTCCTGCTAGAAGAACAGAGTTGGTCCTTTATAATGCATTGTTATAAAGTGACAGTGTGTAAAGAATTAACTCTGCATTATCCATGGCCAGCTGAGCTCTTCTATATATTCTTCTATACATTGTGCAGGGTCTGGTGAGTTACTCCTGCTAGAAGAACAGAGTTGGCCCTGTATAATACATTGTTATAAAGTGACAGTGTGTAAAGATGTAACTCTGCATTATCCATGGCCAGCTGAGCTCTTCTATATATTCTTCTATACATTGTGCAGGGTCTGGTGAGTTTCTCCTGTTAGAAGAACAGAGTTGGTCTTGTATAATGCATTGTTATAAAGTGACAGTGTGTAAAGATGTAACTCTGCATTATCCATGGCCAGCTGAGCTCTTCTATATATTCCTCTATACATTGTGCAGGGTCTGGTGAGTTTCTCCTTCTAGAAGAACAGAGTTGGCCCTGTATAATGCATTGTTATAAAGTGACAGTGTGTAAAGATGTAACTCAGCATTATCCATGGCCAGCTGAGCTCTTCTATATATTCTTCTATACATTGTGCTGGGTCTGGTGAGTTTCTCCTGCTAGAAGAACAGAGTTGGCCCTGTATAATGCATTGTTATAAAGTGACAGTGTGTAAAGATGTAACTCTGCATTATCCATGGCCAGCTGAGCTCTTCTATATATTCTTCTATACATTGTGCAGGGTCTGGTGAGTTTCTCCTGTTAGAAGAACAGAGTTGGTCTTGTATAATGCATTGTTATAAAGTGACAGTGTGTAAAGATGTAACTCTGCATTATCCATGGCCAGCTGAGCTCTTCTATATATTCTTCTATACATTGTGCAGGGTCTGGAGAGTTTCTCCAGCTAGAAGAACAGAGTTGGTCCTGTATAATGCATTGTTATAAAGTGACAGTGTGTAAAGATGTAACTCTGCATTATCCATGGCCAGCTGAGCTCTTCTATATATTATCTATACATTGTGCAGGGTCTGGTGAGTTTCTCCTGCTAGAAGAACAGAGTTGGTTCCTGTATAATGCATTGTTATAAAGTGACAGTGTGTAAAGATGTAACTCTGCATTATCCATGGCCAGCTGAGCTCTTCTATATATTCTTCTATACATTGTGCAGGGCCTGGTGAGTTTCTCCTGATAGAAGAACAGAGTTGGTCGTGTATAATGCATTGTTATAAAGTGACCGTGTGTAAAGATGTAACTCTGCATTATCCATGGCCAGCTGAGCTCTTCTATATATTCTTCTATACATTGTGCAGGGCCTGGTGAGTTTCTCCTGCTAGAAGAACAGAGTTGGCCCTGTATAATGCATTGTTATAAAGTGACCGTGTGTAAAGATGTAACTCTGCATTATCCATGACCAGCTGAGCTCTTCTATATATTCTTCTATACATTGTGCAGGGTCTGGTGTGTTTCTCCTGCTAGAAGAACAGAGTTGGCCCTGTATAATGCATTGTTATAAAGTGACAGTGTGTAAAGATGTAACTCTGCATTATCCATGGCCAGCTGAGCTCTTCTATATATTATCTATACATTGTGCAGGGTCTGGTGAGTTTCTCCTGCTAGAAGAACAGAGTTGGTCCTGTATAATGCATTGTTATAAAGTGACAGTGTGTAAAGATGTAACTCTGCATTATCCATGGCCAGCTGAGCTCTTCTATATATTATCTATACATTGTGCAGGGTCTGGTGAGTTTCTCCTGCTAGAAGAACAGAGTTGGTCCTGTATAATGCATTGTTATAAAGTGACAGTGTGTAAAGATGTAACTCTGCATTATCCATGGCCAGCTGAGCTCTTCTATATATTCTTCTATACATTGTGCAGGGCCTGGTGAGTTTCTCCTGCTAGAAGAACAGAGTTGGTCGTGTATAATGCATAGTTATAAAGTGACAGTGTGTAAAGATGTAACTCTGCATTATCCATGGCCAGCTGAGCTCTTGTATATATTATCTATACATTGTGCAGGGTCTGGTGAGTTTCTCCTGCTAGAAGAACAGAGTTGGTCCTGTATAATGCATTGTTATAAAGTGACCGTGTGTAAAGATGTAACTCTGCATTATCCATGGCCAGATGAGCTCTTCTATATATTCTTCTATACATTGTGCAGGGTCTGGTGAGTTTCTCCTGTTAGAAGAACAGAGTTGGTCTTGTATAATGCATTGTTATAAAGTGACAGTGTGTAAAGATGTAACTCTGCATTATCCATGGCCAGCTGAGCTCTTCTATATATTCTTCTATACATTGTGCAGGGTCTGGAGAGTTTCTCCAGCTAGAAGAACAGAGTTGGTCCTGTATAATGCATTGTTATAAAGTGACAGTGTGTAAAGATGTAACTCTGCATTATCCATGGCCAGCTGAGCTCTTCTATATATTATCTATACATTGTGCAGGGTCTGGTGAGTTTCTCCTGCTAGAAGAACAGAGTTGGTTCCTGTATAATGCATTGTTATAAAGTGACAGTGTGTAAAGATGTAACTCTGCATTATCCATGGCCAGCTGAGCTCTTCTATATATTCTTCTATACATTGTGCAGGGCCTGGTGAGTTTCTCCTGATAGAAGAACAGAGTTGGTCGTGTATAATGCATTGTTATAAAGTGACCGTGTGTAAAGATGTAACTCTGCATTATCCATGGCCAGCTGAGCTCTTCTATATATTCTTCTATACATTGTGCAGGGCCTGGTGAGTTTCTCCTGCTAGAAGAACAGAGTTGGCCCTGTATAATGCATTGTTATAAAGTGACCGTGTGTAAAGATGTAACTCTGCATTATCCATGACCAGCTGAGCTCTTCTATATATTCTTCTATACATTGTGCAGGGTCTGGTGTGTTTCTCCTGCTAGAAGAACAGAGTTGGCCCTGTATAATGCATTGTTATAAAGTGACAGTGTGTAAAGATGTAACTCTGCATTATCCATGGCCAGCTGAGCTCTTCTATATATTATCTATACATTGTGCAGGGTCTGGTGAGTTTCTCCTGCTAGAAGAACAGAGTTGGTCCTGTATAATGCATTGTTATAAAGTGACAGTGTGTAAAGATGTAACTCTGCATTATCCATGGCCAGCTGAGCTCTTCTATATATTATCTATACATTGTGCAGGGTCTGGTGAGTTTCTCCTGCTAGAAGAACAGAGTTGGTCCTGTATAATGCATTGTTATAAAGTGACAGTGTGTAAAGATGTAACTCTGCATTATCCATGGCCAGCTGAGCTCTTCTATATATTCTTCTATACATTGTGCAGGGCCTGGTGAGTTTCTCCTGCTAGAAGAACAGAGTTGGTCGTGTATAATGCATTGTTATAAAGTGACAGTGTGTAAAGATGTAACTCTGCATTATCCATGGCCAGCTGAGCTCTTGTATATATTATCTATACATTGTGCAGGGTCTGGTGAGTTTCTCCTGCTAGAAGAACAGAGTTGGTCCTGTATAATGCATTGTTATAAAGTGACCGTGTGTAAAGATGTAACTCTGCATTATCCATGGCCAGATGAGCTCTTCTATATATTCTTCTATACATTGTGCAGGGTCTGGTGTGTTTCTCCTGCTAGAAGAACAGAGTTGGCCCTGTATAATGCATTGTTATAAAGTGACAGTGTGTAAAGATGTAACTCTGCATTATCCATGGCCAGCTGAGCTCTTCTATATATTCTTCTATACATTGTGCAGGGTCTGGTGAGTTTCTCCTGTTAGAAGAACAGAGTTGGTCTTGTATAATGCATTGTTATAAAGTGACAGTGTGTAAAGATGTAACTCTGCATTATCCATGGCCAGCTGAGCTCTTCTATATATTCTTCTATACATTGTGCAGGGTCTGGTGAGTTTCTCCTGTTAGAAGAACAGAGTTGGTCTTGTATAATGCATTGTTATAAAGTGACAGTGTGTAAAGATGTAACTCTGCATTATCCATGGCCAGCTGAGCTCTTCTATATATTCTTCTATACATTGTGCAGGGTCTGGTGAGTTTCTCCTGTTAGAAGAACAGAGTTGGCCCTGTATAATGCATTGTTATATAGTGACAGTGTGTAAAGATGTAACTCTGCATTATCCATGGCCAGCTGAGCTCTTCTATATATTCTTCTATACATTGTGCAGGGTCTGGTGAGTTTCTCCTGCTAGAAGAACAGAGTTGGCCCTGTATAATGTATTGTTATAATGTGACAGTGTGTAAAGATGTAACTCTGCATTATCAATGGCCAGCTGAGCTCTTCTATATATTCTTCTATACATTGTGCAGGGTCTGGTGAGTTTCTCCTGCTAGAAGAACAGAGTTGGTCCTTTATAATGCATTGTTATAAAGTGACAGTGTGTAAAGAAGTAACTCTGCATTATCCATGGCCAGCTGAGCTCTTCTATATATTCTTCTATACATTGTGCAGGGTCTGGTGAGTTACTCCTGCTAGAAGAACAGAGTTGGCCCTGTATAATACATTGTTATAAAGTGACAGTGTGTAAAGATGTAACTCTGCATTATCCATGGCCAGCTGAGCTCTTCTATATATTCTTCTATACATTGTGCAGGGTCTGGTGAGTTTCTCCTGTTAGAAGAACAGAGTTGGTCTTGTATAATGCATTGTTATAAAGTGACAGTGTGTAAAGATGTAACTCTGCATTATCCATGGCCAGCTGAGCTCTTCTATATATTCCTCTATACATTGTGCAGGGTCTGGTGAGTTTCTCCTTCTAGAAGAACAGAGTTGGCCCTGTATAATGCATTGTTATAAAGTGACAGTGTGTAAAGATGTAACTCAGCATTATCCATGGCCAGCTGAGCTCTTCTATATATTCTTCTATACATTGTGCAGGGTCTGGTGAGTTTCTCCTGCTAGAAGAACAGAGTTGGCCCTGTATAATGCATTGTTATAAAGTGACAGTGTGTAAAGATGTAACTCTGCATTATCCATGGCCAGCTGAGCTCTTCTATATATTCTTCTATACATTGTGCAGGGTCTGGTGAGTTTCTCCTGTTAGAAGAACAGAGTTGGTCTTGTATAATGCATTGTTATAAAGTGACAGTGTGTAAAGATGTAACTCTGCATTATCCATGGCCAGCTGAGCTCTTCTATATATTCTTCTATACATTGTGCAGGGTCTGGAGAGTTTCTCCAGCTAGAAGAACAGAGTTGGTCCTGTATAATGCATTGTTATAAAGTGACAGTGTGTAAAGATGTAACTCTGCATTATCCATGGCCAGCTGAGCTCTTCTATATATTATCTATACATTGTGCAGGGTCTGGTGAGTTTCTCCTGCTAGAAGAACAGAGTTGGTTCCTGTATAATGCATTGTTATAAAGTGACAGTGTGTAAAGATGTAACTCTGCATTATCCATGGCCAGCTGAGCTCTTCTATATATTCTTCTATACATTGTGCAGGGCCTGGTGAGTTTCTCCTGATAGAAGAACAGAGTTGGTCGTGTATAATGCATTGTTATAAAGTGACCGTGTGTAAAGATGTAACTCTGCATTATCCATGGCCAGCTGAGCTCTTCTATATATTCTTCTATACATTGTGCAGGGCCTGGTGAGTTTCTCCTGCTAGAAGAACAGAGTTGGCCCTGTATAATGCATTGTTATAAAGTGACCGTGTGTAAAGATGTAACTCTGCATTATCCATGACCAGCTGAGCTCTTCTATATATTCTTCTATACATTGTGCAGGGTCTGGTGTGTTTCTCCTGCTAGAAGAACAGAGTTGGCCCTGTATAATGCATTGTTATAAAGTGACAGTGTGTAAAGATGTAACTCTGCATTATCCATGGCCAGCTGAGCTCTTCTATATATTCTTCTATACATTGTGCAGGGTCTGGTGAGTTTCTCCTGTTAGAAGAACAGAGTTGGTCTTGTATAATGCATTGTTATAAAGTGACAGTGTGTAAAGATGTAACTCTGCATTATCCATGGCCAGCTGAGCTCTTCTATATATTCTTCTATACATTGTGCAGGGTCTGGTGAGTTACTCCTGCTAGAAGAACAGAGTTGGCCCTGTATAATACATTGTTATAAAGTGACAGTGTGTAAAGATGTAACTCTGCATTATCCATGGCCAGCTGAGCTCTTCTATATATTCTTCTATACATTGTGCAGGGTCTGGTGAGTTTCTCCTGTTAGAAGAACAGAGTTGGTCTTGTATAATGCATTGTTATAAAGTGACAGTGTGTAAAGATGTAACTCTGCATTATCCATGGCCAGCTGAGCTCTTCTATATATTCTTCTATACATTGTGCAGGGTCTGGTGAGTTTCTCCTGTTAGAAGAACAGAGTTGGTCTTGTATAATGCATTATTATAAAGTGACAGTGTGTAAAGATGTAACTCTGCATTATCCATGGCCAGCTGAGCTCTTCTATATATTATTCTATACATTGTGCAGGGTCTGGTGAGTTTCTCCTGCTAGAAGAACAGAGTTGGTCCTGTATAATGCATTGTTATAAAGTGACAGTGTGTAAAGATGTAACTCTGCATTATCCATGGCCAGCTGAGCTCTTCTATATATTCTTCTATACATTGTGCAGAGTCTGGTGAGTTTCTCCTGCTAGAAGAACAGAATTGGCCCTGTATAATGCATTGTTATAAAGTGACAGTGTGTAAAGATGTAACTCTGCATTATCCATGGCCAGCTGAGCTCTTCTATATATTCTTCTATACATTGTGCAGGGTCTGGAGAGTTTCTCCAGCTAGAAGAACAGAGTTGGTCCTGTCTAATGCATTGTTATAAAGTGACAGTGTGTAAAGATGTAACTCTGCATTATCCATGGCCAGCTGAGCTCTTCTATATATTCTTCTATACATTGTGCAGGGTCTGGTGAGTTTCTCCTGTTAGAAGAACAGAGTTGGTCTTGTATAATGCATTGTTATAAAGTGACAGTGTGTAAAGATGTAACTCTGCATTATCCATGGCCAGCTGAGCTCTTCTATATATTCTTCTATACATTGTGCAGGGTCTGGTGAGTTTCTCCTGTTAGAAGAACAGAGTTGGCCCTGTATAATGCATTGTTATATAGTGACAGTGTGTAAAGATGTAACTCTGCATTATCCATGGCCAGCTGAGCTCTTCTATATATTCTTCTATACATTGTGCAGGGTCTGGTGAGTTTCTCCTGCTAGAAGAACAGAGTTGGTCCTTTATAATGCATTGTTATAAAGTGACAGTGTGTAAAGAAGTAACTCTGCATTATCCATGGCCAGCTGAGCTCTTCTATATATTCTTCTATACATTGTGCAGGGTCTGGTGAGTTACTCCTGCTAGAAGAACAGAGTTGGCCCTGTATAATACATTGTTATAAAGTGACAGTGTGTAAAGATGTAACTCTGCATTATCCATGGCCAGCTGAGCTCTTCTATATATTCTTCTATACATTGTGCAGGGTCTGGTGAGTTTCTCCTGTTAGAAGAACAGAGTTGGTCTTGTATAATGCATTGTTATAAAGTGACAGTGTGTAAAGATGTAACTCTGCATTATCCATGGCCAGCTGAGCTCTTCTATATATTCTTCTATACATTGTGCAGGGTCTGGTGAGTTTCTCCTGCTAGAAGAACAGAGTTGGTCCTGTATAATGCATTGTTATATAGTGACAGTGTGTAAAGATGTAACTCTGCATTATCCATGGCCAGCTGAGCTCTTCTATATATTCTTCTATACATTGTGCAGGGTCTGGTGAGTTTCTCCTGTTAGAAGAACAGAGTTGGTCTTGTATAATGCATTGTTATAAAGTGACAGTGTGTAAAGATGTAACTCTGCATTATCCATGGCCAGCTGAGCTCTTCTATATATTCCTCTATACATTGTGCAGGGTCTGGTGAGTTTCTCCTTCTAGAAGAACAGAGTTGGCCCTGTATAATGCATTGTTATAAAGTGACAGTGTGTAAAGATGTAACTCTGCATTATCCATGGCCAGCTGAGCTCTTCTATATATTCTTCTATACATTGTGCAGGGTCTGGTGAGTTTCTCCTGTTAGAAGAACAGAGTTGGTCTTGTATAATGCATTGTTATAAAGTGACAGTGTGTAAAGATGTAACTCTGCATTATCCATGGCCAGCTGAGCTCTTCTATATATTCTTCTATACATTGTGCAGGGTCTGGAGAGTTTCTCCAGCTAGAAGAACAGAGTTGGTCCTGTATAATGCATTGTTATAAAGTGACAGTGTGTAAAGATGTAACTCTGCATTATCCATGGCCAGCAGAGCTCTTCTATATATTCTTCTATACATTGTGCAGGGTCTGGTGAGTTTCTCCTGCTAGAAGAACAGAGTTGGCCCTGTATAATGTATTGTTATAATGTGACAGTGTGTAAAGATGTAACTCTGCATTATCCATGGCCAGCTGAGCTCTTCTATATATTCTTCTATACATTGTGCAGGGTCTGGTGAGTTTCTCCTGCTAGAAGAACAGAGTTGGCCCTGTATTATGTATTGTTATAAAGTGACAGTGTGTAAAGATGTAACTCTGCATTATCCATGGCCAGCTGAGCTCTTCTATATATTCCTCTATACATTGTGCAGGGTCTGGTGAGTTTCTCCTGCTAGAAGAACAGAGTTGGTCCTGTATAATGTATTGTTATAAAGTGACAGTGTGTAAAGATGTAACTCTGCATTATCCATGGCCAGCTGAGCTCTTCTATATATTATATACATTGTGCAGGATCTGGTGAGTTTCTCCTGCTAGAAGAACAGAGTTGGTCCTGTATAATGTATTGTTATAAAGTGACAGTGTGTAAAGATGTAACTCTGCATTATCCATGGCCAGCTGAGCTCTTCTATATATTCTTCTATACATTATGCAGGGTCTGGTGCGTTTCTCCTGCTAGAAGAACAGAGTTGGCCCTGTATAATGCATTGTTATACAGTGACAGTGTGTAAAGATGTAACTCTCCATTATCCATGGCCAGCTGAGCTCTTCTATATATTATATACATTGTGCAGGATCTGGTGAGTTTCTCAAGCTAGAAGAACAGAGTTGGTCCTGTATAATGCATTGTTATAAAGTGACAGTGTGTAAAGATGTAACTCTGTATTATCCATGGACAGCTGAGCTCTTCTATACATTGTGCAGGGTCTGGTGAGTTTCTCCCTCTAGAAGAACAGAGTTGGTCCTGTATAATGCATTGTTATAAAGTGACAGTGTGTAAAGATGTAACTCTGCATTATCCATGGTCAGCTGAGCTCTTCTATATATTCTTCTATACATTGTGGAGGGTCTGGTGAGTTTCTCCTGCTAGAAGAACAGAGTAGGCCCTGTATAATGCATTGTTATAAAGTGACAGTGTGTAAAGATGTAACTCTGCATTATCCATGGCCAGCTGAGCTCTTCTATATATTCTTCTATACATTGTGCAGGGTCTGGTGAGTTTCTCCTGCTAGAAGAACAGAGTTGGCCCTGTATAATGCATTGTTATAAAGTGACAGTGTGTAAAGATGTAACTCTGCTTTATCCATGGCCAGCTGAGCTCTTCTATATATTCCTCTATACATTGTGCAGGGTCTGGTGAGTTTCTCCTGCTAGAAGAACAGAGTTGGCCCTGTATAATGCATTGTTATATAGTGACAGTGTGTAAAGATGTAACTCTGCATTATCCATGGCCAGCTGAGGTCTTCTATATATTCCTCTATACATTGTGCAGGGTCTGGTGAGTTTCTCCTGCTAGAAGAACAGAGTAGGCACTGTATAATGCATTGTTATAAAGTGACAGTGTGTAAAGATGTAACTCTGCATTATCCATGGTCAGCTGAGCTCTTCTATATATTCTTCTATACATTGTGCAGGGTCTGGTGAGTTTCTCCTGCTAGAAGAACAGAGTAGGCCCTGTATAATGCATTGTTATAAAGTGACAGTGTGTAAAGATGTAACTCTGCATTATCCATGGCCAGCTGAGCTCTTCTATATATTCTTCTATACATTGTGCAGGGTCTGGTGAGTTTCTCCTGCTAGAAGAACAGAGTTGGCCCTGTATAATGCATTGTTATAAAGTGACAGTGTGTAAAGATGTAACTCTGCTTTATCCATGGCCAGCTGAGCTCTTCTATATATTCCTCTATACATTGTGCAGGGTCTGGTGAGTTTCTCCTGCTAGAAGAACAGAGTTGGCCCTGTATAATGCATTGTTATATAGTGACAGTGTGTAAAGATGTAACTCTGCATTATCCATGGCCAGCTGAGGTCTTCTATATATTCCTCTATACATTGTGCAGGGTCTGGTGAGTTTCTCCTGCTAGAAGAACAGAGTTGGCCCTGTATAATGTATTGTTATAAAGTGACAGTGTGTAAAGATGTAACTCTGCATTATCCATGGCCAGCTGAGCTCTTCTATATATTCTTCTATACATTGTGCAGGGTCTGGTGAGTTTCTCCTGCTAGAAGAACAGAGTTGGTCCTGTATAATGTATTGTTATAAAGTGACAGTGTGTAAAGATGTAACTCTGCATTATCCATGGCCAGCTGAGCTCTTCTATATATTCTTCTATACATTGTGCAGGGTCTGGTGAGTTTCTCCTGCTAGAAGAACAGAGTTTGTCCTGTATAATGTATTGTTATATAGTGACAGTGTGTAAAGATGTAACTCTGCATTATCCATGGCCAGCTGAGCTCTTCTATATATTCTTCTATACATTGTGCAGGGTCTGGTGAGTTTCTCCTGCTAGAAGAACAGAGTTGGTCCTGTATAATGCATTGTTATAAAGTGACAGTGTGTAAAGATGTAACTCTGTATTATCCATGGCCAGCTGAGCTCTTCTATATATTCTTCTATACATTGTGCAGTGCCTGGTGAGTTTCTCCTGCTAGAAGAACAGAGTTGGCCCTGTATAATGCATTGTTATAAAGTGACAGTGTGTAAAGATGTAACTCTGCATTATCCATGGCCAGCTGAGCTCTTCTATATATTCTTCTATACATTGTGCAGGGCCTGGTGAGTTTCTCCTGCTAGAAGAACAGAGTTGGTCCTGTATAATGCATTGTTATAAAGTGACAGTGTGTAAAGATGTAACTCTGCATTATCCATGGCCAGCTGAGCTCTTCTATATATTATCTATACATTGTGCAGGGTCTGGTGAGTTTCTCCTGCTAGAAGAACAGAGTTGGCCCTGTATAATGCATTGTTATAAAGTGACAGTGTGTAACGATGTAACTCTGCATTATCCATGGCCAGCTGAGCTCTTCTATATATTCCTCAATACCTTGTGCAGGGTCTGGTGAGTTTCTCCTGCTAGAAGAACAGAGTTGGTCCTGTATAATGCATTGTTATATAGTGACAGTGTGTAAAGATGTAACTCTGCATTATCCATGGCCAGCTGAGCTCTTCTATATATTCCTCTATACATTGTGCAGGGTCTGGTGAGTTTCTCCTGCTAGAAGAACAGAGTTGGCCCTGTATAATGTATTGTTATAAAGTGACAGTGTGTAAAGATGTAACTCTGCATTATCCATGGCCAGCTGAGCTCTTCTATATATTCTTCTATACATTGTGCAGGGTCTGGTGAATTTCTCCTGCTAGAAGAACAGAGTTGGTCCTGTATAATGTATTGTTATAAAGTGACAGTGTGTAAAGATGTAACTCTGCATTATCCATGGCCAGCTGAGCTCTTCTATATATTCTTCTATACATTGTGCAGGGTCTGGTGAGTTTCTCCTGCTAGAAGAACAGAGTTTGTCCTGTATAATGTATTGTTATATAGTGACAGTGTGTAAAGATGTAACTCTGCATTATCCATGGCCAGCTGAGCTCTTCTATATATTCTTCTATACATTGTGCAGGGTCTGGTGAGTTTCTCCTGCTAGAAGAACAGAGTTGGTCCTGTATAATGCATTGTTATAAAGTGACAGTGTGTAAAGATGTAACTCTGTATTATCCATGGCCAGCTGAGCTCTTCTATATATTCTTCTATACATTGTGCAGGGCCTGGTGAGTTTCTCCTGCTAGAAGAACAGAGTTGGCCCTGTATAATGCATTGTTATAAAGTGACAGTGTGTAAAGATGTAACTCTGCATTATCCATGGCCAGCTGAGCTCTTCTATATATTCTATACATTGTGCAGGGTCTGGTGAGTTTCTCCCTCTAGAAGAACAGAGTTGGCCCTGTATTATGTATTGTTATAAAGTGACAGTATATAAAGATGTAACTCTGCATTATCCATGGCCAGCTGAGCTCTTCTATATATTATATACATTGTGCAGGATCTGGTGAGTTTCTCCTGCTAGAAGAACAGAGTTGGTCCTGTATAATGCATTGTTATAAAGTGACAGTGTGTAAAGATGTAACTCTGCATTATCCATGGCCAGCTGAGCTCTTCTATATATTATCTATACATTGTGCAGGGTCTGGTGAGTTTCTCCTGCTAGAAGAACAGAGTTGGTCCTGTATAATGCATTGTTATAAAGTGACAGTGTGTAAAGATGTAACTCTGCATTATCCATGGCCAGCTGAGCTCTTCTATATATTCTTCTATACATTGTGCAGGGTCTGGTGAGTTATTCCTGCTAGAAGAACAGAGTTGGCCCTGTATAATGCATTGTTATATAGTGACAGTGTGTAAAGATGTAACTCTGCATTATCCATGGCCAGCTGAGCTCTTCTTTATATTCTTCTATACATTGTGCAGGGTCTGGTGAGTTTCTCCTGCTAGAAGAACAGAGTTGGTCCTGTATAATGCATTGTTATATAGTGACAGTGTGTAAAGATGTAACTCTGCATTATCCATGGCCAGATGAGCTCTTCTATATATTCTTCTATACATTGTGCAGGGTCTGGTGAGTTTCTCCTGCTAGAAGAACAGAGTTGGTCCTGTATAATGCATTGTTATAAAGTGACAGTGTGTAAAGATGTAACTCTGCATTATCCATGGCCAGCTGAGCTCTTCTATATATTCTTCTATACATTGTGCAGGGTCTGGTGAGTTTCTCCTGCTAGAAGAACAGAGTTGGTCCTGTATAATGCATTGTTATAAAGTGACAGTGTGTAAAGATGTAACTCTGCATTATCCATGGCCAGCTGAGCTCTTCTATATATTATCTATACATTGTGCAGGGTCTGGTGAGTTTCTCCTGCTAGAAGAACAGAGTTGGTCCTGTATAATGCATTGTTATAAAGTGACAGTGTGTAAAGATGTAACTCTGCATTATCCATGGCCAGCTGAGCTCTTCTATATATTCTTCTATACATTGTGCAGGGTCTGGTGAGTTATTCCTGCTAGAAGAACAGAGTTGGCCCTGTATAATGCATTGTTATATAGTGACAGTGTGTAAAGATGTAACTCTGCATTATCCATGGCCAGCTGAGCTCTTCTTTATATTCTTCTATACATTGTGCAGGGTCTGGTGAGTTTCTCCTGCTAGAAGAACAGAGTTGGTCCTGTATAATGCATTGTTATATAGTGACAGTGTGTAAAGATGTAACTCTGCATTATCCATGGCCAGATGAGCTCTTCTATATATTCTTCTATACATTGTGCAGGGTCTGGTGAGTTTTTCCTGCTAGAAGAACAGAGTTGGTCCTGTATAATGCATTGTTATAAAGTGACAGTGTGTAAAGATGTAACTCTGCATTATCCATGGCCAGCTGAGCTCTTCTATATATTCTTCTATACATTGTGCAGGGTCTGGTGAGTTTCTCCTGCTAGAAGAACAGAGTTGGCCCTGTATAATGCATTGTTATAAAGTGACAGTGTGTAAAGATGTAACTCTGCATTATCCATGGCCAGCTGAGCTCTTCTATATATTCTTCTATACATTGTGCAGGGTCTGGTGAGTTTCTCCTGCTAGAAGAACAGAGTTGGCCCTGTATAATGCATTGTTATAAAGTGACAGTGTGTAAAGATGTAACTCTGCATTATCCATGGCCAGCTGAGCTCTTCTATATATTCCTCTATACATTGTGCAGGGTCTGGTGAGTTTCTCCTGCTAGAAGAACAGAGTTGGTCCTGTATAATGCATTGTTATAAAGTGACAGTGTGTAAAGATGTAACTCTGCATTATCCATGGCCAGCTGAGCTCTTCTATATATTCTTCTATACATTGTGCAGGGTCTGGTGAGTTATTCCTGCTAGAAGAACAGAGTTGGCCCTGTATAATGCATTGTTATATAGTGACAGTGTGTAAAGATGTAACTCTGCATTATCCATGGCCAGCTGAGCTCTTCTTTATATTCTTCTATACATTGTGCAGGGTCTGGTGAGTTTCTCCTGCTAGAAGAACAGAGTTGGTCCTGTATAATGCATTGTTATATAGTGACAGTGTGTAAAGATGTAACTCTGCATTATCCATGGCCAGATGAGCTCTTCTATATATTCTTCTATACATTGTGCAGGGTCTGGTGAGTTTCTCCTGCTAGAAGAACAGAGTTGGTCCTGTATAATGCATTGTTATAAAGTGACAGTGTGTAAAGATGTAACTCTGCATTATCCATGGCCAGCTGAGCTCTTCTATATATTCTTCTATACATTGTGCAGGGTCTGGTGAGTTTCTCCTGCTAGAAGAACAGAGTTGGTCCTGTATAATGCATTGTTATAAAGTGACAGTGTGTAAAGATGTAACTCTGCATTATCCATGGCCAGCTGAGCTCTTCTATATATTATCTATACATTGTGCAGGGTCTGGTGAGTTTCTCCTGCTAGAAGAACAGAGTTGGTCCTGTATAATGCATTGTTATAAAGTGACAGTGTGTAAAGATGTAACTCTGCATTATCCATGGCCAGCTGAGCTCTTCTATATATTCTTCTATACATTGTGCAGGGTCTGGTGAGTTATTCCTGCTAGAAGAACAGAGTTGGCCCTGTATAATGCATTGTTATATAGTGACAGTGTGTAAAGATGTAACTCTGCATTATCCATGGCCAGCTGAGCTCTTCTTTATATTCTTCTATACATTGTGCAGGGTCTGGTGAGTTTCTCCTGCTAGAAGAACAGAGTTGGTCCTGTATAATGCATTGTTATATAGTGACAGTGTGTAAAGATGTAACTCTGCATTATCCATGGCCAGATGAGCTCTTCTATATATTCTTCTATACATTGTGCAGGGTCTGGTGAGTTTTTCCTGCTAGAAGAACAGAGTTGGTCCTGTATAATGCATTGTTATAAAGTGACAGTGTGTAAAGATGTAACTCTGCATTATCCATGGCCAGCTGAGCTCTTCTATATATTCTTCTATACATTGTGCAGGGTCTGGTGAGTTTCTCCTGCTAGAAGAACAGAGTTGGCCCTGTATAATGCATTGTTATAAAGTGACAGTGTGTAAAGATGTAACTCTGCATTATCCATGGCCAGCTGAGCTCTTCTATATATTCTTCTATACATTGTGCAGGGTCTGGTGAGTTTCTCCTGCTAGAAGAACAGAGTTGGCCCTGTATAATGCATTGTTATAAAGTGACAGTGTGTAAAGATGTAACTCTGCATTATCCATGGCCAGCTGAGCTCTTCTATATATTCCTCTATACATTGTGCAGGGTCTGGTGAGTTTCTCCTGCTAGAAGAACAGAGTTGGTCCTGTATAATGCATTGTTATAAAGTGACAGTGTGTAAAGATGTAACTCTGCATTATCCATGGCCAGCTGAGCTCTTCTATATATTCTTCTATACATTGTGCAGGGTCTGGTGAGTTTCTCCTGTTAGAAGAACAGAGTTGGTCTTGTATAATGCATTGTTATAAAGTGACAGTGTGTAAAGATGTAACTCTGCATTATCCATGGCCAGCTGAGCTCTTCTATATATTATCTATACATTGTGCAGGATCTGGTGAGTTTCTCCTGCTAGAAGAACAGAGTTGGCCCTGTATAATGTATTGTTATAAAGTGACAGTGTGTAAAGATGTAACTCTGCATTATCCATGGCCAGCTGAGCTCTTCTATATATTCTTCTATACATTGTGCAGGGTCTGGTGAGTTTCTCCTGCTAGAAGAACAGAGTTGGTCCTGTATAATGTATTGTTATAAAGTGACAGTGTGTAAAGATGTAACTCTGCATTATCCATGGCCAGCTGAGCTCTTCTATATATTCTTCTATACATTGTGCAGGGTCTGTGAGTTTCTCCTGCTAGAAGAACAGAGTTTGTCCTGTATAATGTATTGTTATATAGTGACAGTGTGTAAAGATGTAACTCTGCATTATCCATGGCCAGCTGAGCTCTTCTATATATTCTTCTATACATTGTGCAGGGTCTGGTGAGTTTCTCCTGCTAGAAGAACAGAGTTGGTCCTGTATAATGCATTGTTATAAAGTGACAGTGTGTAAAGATGTAACTCTGTATTATCCATGGCCAGCTGAGCTCTTCTATATATTCTTCTATACATTGTGCAGGGCCTGGTGAGTTTCTCCTGCTAGAAGAACAGAGTTGGTCCTGTATAATGCATTGTTATAAAGTGACAGTGTGTAAAGATGTAACTCTGTATTATCCATGGACAGCTGAGCTCTTCTATACATTGTGCAGGGTCTGGTGAGTTTTTCCCTCTAGAAGAACAGAGTTGGCCCTGTATTATGTATTGTTATAAAGTGACAGTATATAAAGATGTAACTCTGCATTATCCATGGCCAGCTGAGCTCTTCTATATATTATATACATTGTGCAGGATCTGGTGAGTTTCTCCTGCTAGAAGAACAGAGTTGGTCCTGTATAATGCATTGTTATAAAGTGACAGTGGGTAAAGATGTAACTCTGCATTATCCATGGCCAGCTGAGCTCTTCTATATATTATCTATACATTGTGCAGGGTCTGGTGAGTTTCTCCTGCTAGAAGAACAGAGTTGGTCCTGTATAATGCATTGTTATAAAGTGACAGTGTGTAAAGATGTAACTCTGCATTATCCATGGCCAGCTGAGCTCTTATATATATTCTATACATTGTGCAGGGTCTGGTGAGTTATTCCTGCTAGAAGATCAGAGTTGGCCCTGTATAATGCATTGTTATATAGTGACAGTGTGTATAGATGTAACTCTGCATTAACCATGGCCAGCTGAGCTCTTCTTTATATTCTTCTATACATTGTGCAGGGTCTGGTGAGTTTCTCCTGCTAGAAGAACAGAGTTGGTCCTGTATAATGCATTGTTATATAGTGACAGTGTGTAAAGATGTAACTCTGCATTATCCATGGCCAGATGAGCTCTTCTATATATTCTTCTATACATTGTGCAAGGCCTGGTGAGTTTCTCCTGCTATAAGAACAGAGTTTGTCCTGTATAATGCATTGTTATAAAGTGACAGTGTGTAAAGATGTAACTCTGCATTATCCATGGCCAGCTGAGCTCTTCTATATATTCCTCTATACATGGTGCAGGGCCTGGTGAGTTTCTCCTGCTAGAAGAACAGAGTTGGCCCTGTATAATGCATTGTTATAAAGTGACAGTGTGTAAAGATGTAACTCTGCATTATCCATCGACAGCTGAGCTCTTCTTTATATTCTTCTATACATTGTGCAGGGTCTGGTGAGTTATTCCTGCTAGAAGAACAGAGTTGGCCCTGTATAATGCATTGTTATAAAGTGACAGTGTGTAAAGATGTAACTCTGCATTATCCATGGCCAGCTGAGCTCTCTATATATTCTATACATTGTGCAGGGTCTGGTGAGTTTCCCCTGCTAGAAGAACAGAGTTGGTCCTGTATAATGCATTGTTATAAAGTGACAGTGTGTAAAGATGTAACTCTGTATTATCCATGGACAGCTGAGCTCTTCTATACATTGTGCAGGGTCTGGTGAGTTTTTCCCTCTAGAAGAACAGAGTTGGCCCTGTATTATGTATTGTTATAAAGTGACAGTATATAAAGATGTAACTCTGCATTATCCATGGCCAGCTGAGCTCTTCTATATATTATATACATTGTGCAGGATCTGGTGAGTTTCTCCTGCTAGAAGAACAGAGTTGGTCCTGTATAATGCATTGTTATAAAGTGACAGTGGGTAAAGATGTAACTCTGCATTATCCATGGCCAGCTGAGCTCTTCTATATATTATCTATACATTGTGCAGGGTCTGGTGAGTTTCTCCTGCTAGAAGAACAGAGTTGGTCCTGTATAATGCATTGTTATAAAGTGACAGTGTGTAAAGATGTAACTCTGCATTATCCATGGCCAGCTGAGCTCTTATATATATTCTATACATTGTGCAGGGTCTGGTGAGTTATTCCTGCTAGAAGATCAGAGTTGGCCCTGTATAATGCATTGTTATATAGTGACAGTGTGTATAGATGTAACTCTGCATTAACCATGGCCAGCTGAGCTCTTCTTTATATTCTTCTATACATTGTGCAGGGTCTGGTGAGTTTCTCCTGCTAGAAGAACAGAGTTGGTCCTGTATAATGCATTGTTATATAGTGACAGTGTGTAAAGATGTAACTCTGCATTATCCATGGCCAGATGAGCTCTTCTATATATTCTTCTATACATTGTGCAGGGCCTGGTGAGTTTCTCCTGCTATAAGAACAGAGTTTGTCCTGTATAATGCATTGTTATAAAGTGACAGTGTGTAAAGATGTAACTCTGCATTATCCATGGCCAGCTGAGCTCTTCTATATATTCCTCTATACATGGTGCAGGGCCTGGTGAGTTTCTCCTGCTAGAAGAACAGAGTTGGCCCTGTATAATGCATTGTTATAAAGTGACAGTGTGTAAAGATGTAACTCTGCATTATCCATCGACAGCTGAGCTCTTCTATATATTCTTCTATACATTGTGCAGGGTCTGGTGAGTTATTCCTGCTAGAAGAACAGAGTTGGCCCTGTATAATGCATTGTTATAAAGTGACAGTGTGTAAAGATGTAACTCTGCATTATCCATGGCCAGCTGAGCTCTCTATATATTCTATACATTGTGCAGGGTCTGGTGAGTTTCCCCTGCTAGAAGAACAGAGTTGGTCCTGTATAATGCATTGTTATAAAGTGACAGTGTGTAAAGATGTAACTCTGCATTATCCATGGCCAGCTGAGCTCTTCTATATATTCTTCTATACATTGTGCGGGGTCGGGTGAGTTTCTCCTGCTAGAAGAACAGAGTTGGCCCTGTATAATGCATTGTTATAAAGTGACAGTGTATAAAGATGTAACTCTGCATTATCCATGGCCAGCTGAGCTCTTCTATATATTATCTATACATTGTGCAGGGTCTGGTGAGTTTCTCCTGCTAGAAGAACAGAGTTGGTCCTGTATAATGCATTGTTATAAAGTGACAGTGTGTAAAGATGTAACTCTGCATTATCCATGGCCAGCTGAGCTCTTCTATATATTCTTCTATACATTGTTCAGGGTCTGGTGAGTTTCTCCTGCTAGAAGAACAGAGTTGGTCCTGTATAATGCATTGTTATAAAGTGACAGTGTGTAAAGATGTAACTCTGCATTATCCATCGACAGCTGAGCTCTGCTATATATTATCTATACATTGTGCAGGGTCTGGTGAGTTATTCCTGCTAGAAGAGTTGACCCTGTATAATATACATAATTTGATACATTCATTTTAGAGTTTGTCAGATTGTGGCAGAATTTATTTATTTTTTGAGAAGTGCCTTCCTGTGGGATGCTGTCTCTCTATCTTACATGTATTTCCAGAATTTTTCTATATTTTGAAGTGTGTGATAAGAAGAGAGTCCGGGTTGGATGTGATTACGCTTTATCTGGATGATTGTTGTTTGTTGGCAGTCAGGGGTCTAATGACTGAGGGGACTGGCAGTTGTCAGAGGTTTGGTATCCCACGGTACTGCTGTCATTTCTAGGTTTATTATCATTTGCATCCAGCGTGATGCCAGACATTCTCTAGAAGAAAGATCCCCTCGGTCGGATGAAGCAGGATCTTGGGAGCTGGGATCAATTCTTGTGATATTGAATGGTGTTTTTTGCTTGGCTTCTGATGAATTATGGCTGGGTCTTCAGGCTTTGGGATATTTTGGAGTAAATATGATGAGCGCAAACATGGCTGATCATTGGGTTTGACAACGAATGTTACATTATTGGAATTGTTGCTATTTGGGGCTGCGGTATTTATTTCGAGGGGGGATTGAGATTGGGTTTTCATTGAGATAATTCAGTGTGGTACAAGTAATGTCCTGGGGATCTGGAAGAACAGTCTTTGGGAATTGATATATCAGAAATAATAGCTTTTGTTATGTCGTCCCTGCTACAGGGTCAGATGGCTCTGGTTTTTTAATTATATCCTGAGGCTCCGGCAGGGGGGTAGATCCTGAGGCTCCGGCGGGGGGGGTAGATCCTGAGGCTCCGGCGGGGGGGGTAGATCCTGAGGCTCCGGCGGGGGGGTAGAGCCTGAGTCTCCGGCGGGGGGGTAGAGCCTGAGGCTCCGGCGGGGGGGGTAGATCCTGAGGCTCCGGCGGGGGGGTAGAGCCTGAGGCTCCGGCGGGGGGGGTAGATCCTGAGTCTCCGGCGGGGGGGTAGAGCCTGAGGCTCCGGCGGGGGGGTAGATCCTGAGGCTCCGGCGGGGGGGTAGATCCTGAGGCTCCGGCGGGGGGGGGTAGATCCTGAGGCTCCGGCGGGGGGGGGGGTAGATCCTGAGGCTCCGGCGGGGGGGGTAGATCCTGAGGCTCCGGCAGGGGGGTAGATCCTGAGGCTCCGGCAGGGGTGTAGCTATTACTTATGATTTAAGTTTATTTCAGTTAGGCCATTCTAAGATACTGGATCTTTAAGGAGTTGGTGGGTTTTGATTTTTCCCCTAAGCTGATGGAGAAAAGGTTAGTGAGAACTTTCTTTGTTATTAAACAAATGTTAAAAAGGACAGTCTAGTCCCCAAACTCACGTTGGTGTATGCAAGTGGAAGACTACTTCCTGAATAGTGCATCATTTAGTCACTTGCTTTTATGCTTTGCTGATGTAATAGAATGCATTGTGTGGAATCTAAGTCACCTTGCTCTTGTACACATAGGATCTCTTAACCTCTTGCCAACTTTGGTCTGTCCTGTCTGACAAAGTGTTGCCGACATTGGACAGACCTAGTCCGTCCTGTGGTTAAACTAGTGGTGATGCTTTAATGCCTCGAGGTCAACACATAAATCATCCCCGAAATCCGGTGCCTAGGGCACCCACGGTTGCTCCACAGAGCAATTTGTGGGCGCCATATTGGAGAGCAGCATGCTCCTCCAATATGGCTGTGCCCTCCTGTGGGTAGAGCGTGGGACGTGAAATAAATCTCACTTCTGTTGCTCTGATGCTGTTTCTAGACTGTAAAGAAAAAAAAAGAATTAGATAACATCTAGGATTAGGGTTAAAATAATGGTTAGCGTTACAATTAAATTAGGGTTAGCACAAGGGTTAGGGTAAAAATGAAATTAAAATTAGAATAATTTAAAAGTTAGCATAAGGTTTAAATCTAGGGTTCGGGTTGAGGTCAAAAGGTCACTGTAGGTGAAAAAAAACAACAATATTTTTGGTTTTTCCCTGTAACTCGCAAAAAATTGCAGAAAAACATGGACACAATCATATTTCTGAACCTGGGACAACATTTAGAAACTATTTAGACAGGTTTTTTTAATGATTAGTGTAACTTATGAGATATGATAAATATAATGGTATCTAATGAAAGCCCTTCTCCTGGCGATCAAAACCATATATAATTGGTGTGGGTACAGTATGTGAGAAAGAAGAAAATTACAGCTAAACATAAACACCCCAGAAATGTCAAATCAGCCCTTGTCACTAAGGGAAAGACAAGGTCAAAAGTTCATGTCACTAAGGGGTTAAAGGACAACTGATGTGGCAAAAACAAAAATGTTTCTTTAAATATATTTAGCACTGCTAATAACAGTGCAGGAGAAGCTGAATGTCAAGATCACGCTCCCCTACAGCATGATGGGCAAACATGCACATCCCTGTCTATGACGGACGCGGTGGCCATTTTGTCAATTTTTTTAACTGTTTCTAGTCTCCAAAATGACGGCGCACTTGCACGAAATGCAACCTAAAGTGGTGGTGAGTATCTGATCCATCCAGCGAGCACTATGGGAGATACACGGTAACTAGCACATCGTCTGATGACATCACCACAGAGACAGGAAACTCGCGTGAATGCCATTATTCTCACGGCTTCCTGCAGCAAAAACAAACTGAGGAAACTTCTACTCTTTAAGAAATGTACTTATTTTTCCTTATAGATGGGGTCATTCATTTTATTTTATCTCTCCATGTATATAAATGGGGGGGGGGGGGGGGGGTCTCTCGCCAGTTCACAGCCACATTTATCAGTGAGGAGGACCAGGGAAAGAAGCGTTGGCCCCCAATGTATATTACAGGGGGCTTGGAGCCATTTGGCGAGCTCCCAGCCCTGTTTATTCTTAGTAAGGGGTCCGAGCTTACTTGCCTTGGCCCCCAATGTATTATCCAGGGGCTGGGAGCCATTTGGCGAGCTCCCAGCCCTGCTTATGATGGGGGGGGGGGGGGGGGGGGGGCATAGCGGGGCTAATAACCCCTTACTCCTTATGAATATAATAGTCTTTTAAATATTGTTAATTCAATTCTCCAGTTTTAATGCTCATAATTTGGCAGTTTGAGAGGGTTTGGGTTAATTTCAGCCTGCTTTGGGTACAGTAAGTTCTATGGACTCCCTGGGACGATTTCCCCGAACCCAATATGTCTGAAAATTTGTGGAAATTTACGATTTCTTTCCTAAATATTTTCAGTAGCTGAAATTTGGCTAGATGGGTCTATATGGACCCTTTAACAGCAAATTATACAAAAAAATCCAACATAGCTGGAGGGTTCCAGGACCCTGCAGGATGAGCAGGAGACAGAAATACTTGATACATTGCAGTGTTGAAGGTACCATGTTGCAGAATGAGGAAGGGGAGCAGCACCTGGAAGTGGTAGGAATGTACCATCTAGAAAGATATAGTGGGCATGTACCATCTTACAAGAACAGCCTGGGATGCAAACTCGTGTTTACAATTGTTGTTTTATTTTAAATAATCTTTTACAACAGACATTTCAACTTTCACCATAAAAACAGAAAGAGCTGGTTACCCAGAAGAACAGAACAGGCTTTTACACACAATGCCTGCAACTAAAATCGCTACGGCCCACACCCCCCAGTGCTCCGGTATAATGGAACAATCCATACTTAAGCGGAGTCAGGAGTCCGACTCGACCGTACGCGTAACGGGTGTGACAGCCAATCCCTGAACGTTTAATAAAAGCCAGACAATTTCTATTAAAGTAATAAAATCAGTGCTGATGGAGAAACAGGCCGAGTCAGACCTGGGGCCCTGTAACCCCCCCAACCATTCACATTCCAGTGTCCAGAACCTCCATTTATTTATGAGCTAAATACAGGATAGAAAGTTATCCCCTCTGGTAATTGTATAAAATCTAATTAAAAGTCAACTATCAGCAAAATAAAAGTGTAGACATTTTAACCCGAAATTATTTAATGACAGAATATAAATACCTTACGGAGCTCACTTTTCCTATATACAGAGGAAAGAGGGCTAAATAAGGTACTTTATTTATATTCTATCATTAAAGCATTTCTATTAAAAATGTCTCCACTTGTTGTAATGTTTCAGTTAAACAGAAAGTATTTCTTGCAGACAGATGTCCTTAAATTGGGGCAGTATCACCTGAACATTGATTTTACCTTCAATATAGAGCACAAAAAATTATTGGAAATTATCTATACATCGTATTAACAAAATACTAAAATAAGAAACTGCCTCAATTAGGAGAAACGTGTTTTAAATGTGTCTGTCTGCTGCTTATGACATCACCTGGGGCTTGATTTGCAAATAAACTATTTTTCAATGGGAAATGTGTCATTTGCATACCGTGCCACGTGTGATGTCATAAGCAGGGGACAGACACATTTTTCTCCTAATTGAGGCATTTCTTGCAGTTTTGCTAATACGATGTATAGATCATTTCCAATAATTTGTTAGGCTTTACATGTTCAGATCTAAAACAGCAATTAGATCCAAGCCACAGACTCAGGGCGGGAGGGGAGGGGTGCAGGGAAGACCCCCTGGTTTTATTTGGCTTGTTTTAGGATTTGACTCCCAGAATACTTTGTCTAGCACCAAACCCTAGCTAAGGAGCCCCCTCCCCTTAGATCCAGAGCAATCCCACAGGTAAAATGACAGATTATTACAAACCCTGGTTTGTTGTTACTAAACATCTCAAACCAGCGCCTTTGGCAGTGCCAGGGGTATGTGCTACGTATGTTTCTGAAATCCAGGGGTTTCCTCCTTTATATATCAGTAGTATTTCTACTAACGCAGGGACCACGAGGGTCCCACATTGCTTAACAGAATCAGAACTAACAAAGCATCCTCCTGGCTCTTGGACCCCCGATATCCCCCCAATCACACTGCAGAAGATGTGTAAACATCAGAACACTGGAACCAAAATGTTACAAAGAAACACTTTAAAGTCATTCATACAAGGCAATTCTGGGGCCAAGTTTTACAAGTGGAGCAGTCGCCATAGAACCCAAGCGAATGTTCTGCAGTTGCCATGGAAACCAACGGAATGTTCTGCAGTTGCCATGGAAACCAACGGAATGTTCTGCAGTTGCCATGGAAACCAACGGAAGGTTCTGCAGTCGCCATGGAAGCCAACAGAATGTTCTGCAGCTGCCATGGAAACCAACGGAATTTTTACATCACTTTTAGAACTTTACCCCAGGATTGTCCTCTGTACAGTTACATACCTCCCAACTTTGCCCCCCGGCAGATCGGGACACCGGGGGGCAGAGTCTGAGGAGGGGGTGGGACTGAGGAGGGGGTGGGACATCGGGGGCGGAGTCTGGGGAGGGTGTGTGTGTTACATGAGCCGTGTTACCGCTCATGTGCGGTAACACGGTCACCCACTTTAGATCCTGGCATCTGAAGTCAGGATTACCACTGCCCGTGTGCACAATGCTGCGTGTGCCCAGTAAGCATTGTTTGGTGTCCCACTGAGCTCTACGTCCCGGAAAGTGTGAGAGAGGTAGAGTGCGGCGGGACATGGCTTCCAAATCAGGAGGTTTGCAGTTGTTGTAGGGGTTCGTATAATTCTTATCCAATCTTATTGCGCTATCCGTTTTCCTCCGATAAGATCACATCCAGCAATAAATATACAGTGATTCCACCCTGCTAATACAGAAACAATGGCAAATGGTGGGATTATAAAAATACAGGGGTATCTGTTAAAGCACCCAAAATATGCCACGATTGCTTCTTCAACTCTCCTCCCTGCGATAGTGACTCAGAGCCGTTTGTGATGTAGACACTCTGCTGGACACTCAAGTCGGCCCTTTCTGTGGGACTGGAATATGCTGCTCTTATACAGATGGATTAACCCTTGAGATAGTTGCAGAATTTGGTAAACTTGATGAGGAAAGACATAGACCCTGCAGGGGACTGTGCTCTGGATTCCCTGTACACACTCCAAATGTTTCCCCGAAAAAAGCAGATACAAAAACCATCCAGTAAGGCAAGCATACAAAGGTTTAGACACCCCTTCTGCCCGAGGAACAGAACTCTGGTCCCCATCGGGTTAGATTGTTTTGTTTCTCTTCTCCTCAGCTCGTTTGCAGACTCCACCAATAAAAGTTCCAAAACATTTGCTTCATTTAAGAGGGCCAGACAGTGCCACATGGCACCTTTACTCTCATGGAGTCATGTTGGAATCCTGCTGGTGAGAGCCACCACGCCTAAGGTCATTTCTTATGGATTAAGTTTCCAAGAATTCTTGGCACTAACTTGCCC